>OZ008362.1:9703539-9974826 GCA_963931975.1 Cataclysta lemnata
ATTTCATTTTAGAACTGTCAAATGATCTGCCAAATAAGCTATCCAGAACTTACCCGTCGATCATGAAACAGACCCTAAGGATATTATCAAGAACCCATCATTTAGTATCCATAACACAAGTGCTTATGCTACTTGCTTTGGGCTAGCTAGGTGATAGGTGTAAGTGCAAGAAATATTTATTATGCAGTGGGGACATAAACACAGAATATAATTCAAAACAAATTTCTGACTTATTTTCTTTGTCGTAAGTTTTCTAACATAATAGGACAATTATTACCAAGAGCGGTAAAACAAAGAATGTCTCGGATCGCATGTATTTGACGCCCAAGCTGAAGGCGATGGCGATTTTAGTATCCGATCTGAGGCTTTCTTTTCTACCGCCCGATGGAAGTACCTATGTATAAAATTTCATGTCACACCTGAGCATATAGTGGATTTTTCCGCTCGCTATGCGTACGGAAGATCCCACTTCCGACGGTAACATAAAACTATGATCTTACCTCGGGCGATAAAAAATGTTAAACGCCATCGTTTTCAGCTCGGCGTCTACTATGAACGCGATCTACTATTATGCCACATAAAACAAATAAAACGCAATAAAATGCAATAAATGATCGTTAATAAATATTAAGTAAATATTTCTCTCCTGCAGGAGGACTGGGACACGCCCGAGGTGAACGGCCCCGACAGCATCCCCACCTACACGTACCACAGCACGCACCACACGCACACCCATCCGCAGGCGCACCACATGCAGCACTCCCTCGCGGATGTGAGTACAGTCGTGCAATCTCAAATCGGAGATGTTACTATGTCAATAGAGAATTATTATTATTTTTATACTTGCTGATTGTGTACTGTGATTCTGTACTTATAATAATAATTATTAGTATTCAGTGTTATAGAATATCGTCTTTAAAATGGCTTATTCATTGGTAGCTAGCGGGCGTTTATTTTTTTAATTCTTTTGTAATATGTTTACTATAATTTATACAAGGTGTAACAGAGAGATGTAGTCATATTTAAAGAGGTTTTTCAGGTCATCAAACTGAACAACTTTCGCTAAGGGACCAAAATCAGAATCTCAGAAAAAAAAATCACTTCCCCATACAAATTGATGCCAGCTGGTTCTCGGTTTAGTATGGTGAAGTGATTTTGTTCTGAGATTTCGATTTTGGTCCCTTAGCGAAAGTTGTTCAGTTTGATCAATCAATCATTTATTTATTTGCTGATTATGGTACATAAGTAGTTAACAATAAGTAGGTTTATTCCAACATATTCTGTCGATGTACGACGTGCAAAAATTCTATTATAATTATTTAATTTAATACACAAAATAAAACCAATTGTCAGTAACTTTGAATTAAAACAATAAAAATTAAATACAATATTAGAATAACATGTCAGGAAAAAAAAAGAAATTATTAAGAAGTAAGTAATTATATCAAAGTCAAGAATCTCAAATTTAAATTACTCATTATATAACAACAATTATTTTACATTTCAAAACTGATGGCCTGAATAGCCCCTTTAATGTATATATGACTGCACCTCTCTGTTACACCCAGTATATTTATATAATTGAATAAACTTTTAAAGAATGTCCTTTCGGTTGGTGCAGGGCGTGCCGGGCAGCCGGCAGCCGTCGGGCGAGAGCCCGCCCGCCCCGGCCGCCGCGCTCGCCCCCGCCGCCGCCCCCGCCCCCGCGCCCGCGCCCGCCCCCGCGCTCGCCCCGGCCTCGCCCCTCGTGCCGCTGGCCCACGTGGACCCGCAGCACGCGCATCTAGACTACCACCACCAGGTCGCTGTCTGGCACCTCGCCCCGCTCACGCCACACAACACCACTTCTGTTCCAGTTGTACGTCAAGCCGGATCCAGACGAATCCGTGTAATGTAACACGGATTCTAAGTTAGGACGGGTACTTGTAGTGCTCGTAGTACCGTCCTATCGTACATTCGTGTTACATTACACGTTACACTCGTCTGGATCCGACTTTACACTTACCCCCGAATATAGAAACGCTACTCTAATTTTGAGCACTGGTTGTAAATAGAACAAAGATTTTGGTGGTTAGAAAAAGAATTTCGAAAAATTATGATCTTGAGGCGGGAATCGAACCCGCGTCCGCTGCTATCCGGGCAGGTGCCTGACCGCTCGGCCACCCAAGACACTAAATAACTTGCCGAAATTCTTCTAACCTTTACACTTCACGTTGTAAGCCAACGGGTACCCTCGCAATGTAGAAATAAATTTCAAACATTCCAAAGCAGATATTTTTACAAATACCGTGCGTTTGGTTAAGCTTGGGTTTGCTTTATATAATGTTAAAATTAAAATCGAATACTGGTTGTAAAGTTAAGTGGACAATACCTGTCAGAATTTGTATGGAAAAACGTCAATTCTGACCATACTTAAATGTTAAACAGGACTGAAACTTTGAGTAGCGTTTCAGTATACGGGGGTTACACTAGACTCTCTGAGTCGTATCGCACCTTGTCACTAAACGAAACTTTTTTTTGGGAATAGGCTGTTAAAGTTTTTTTGAAATGTTTAGTCCTCCATTAGAAATGTATGCTATACATTTCTGCTTAAGCATGGGTTTTATTCTACCTACCTACCCGTTATACCCCATTCATTTAGGCTTGAGGTGCCGTGTAGTGACAGCGATTGTCACTACCCCCATCTCCCCCGTGGGTGTCGTACAAGGCGTCCCTCTCATGCCACCTAGCAATGTATGCGAACCTACTGCTATTTCCGTGTCCGATAAACGGTAATAAACTTGCCAACTATTACATGAGACTTAACATAATTGGCGAAACGTGGATGTTGATTCCCTCTGCCTACCCCTTCAGGGATATGGGCGTGATTTATGTATGTCTGTAACATATATGTATTATGTTAGAGTGCTAGTGCTGATTAGTGTTATGTCCGCAGCCCATGGGCATGTCCGGCAGCCTGTCCGCGGCACAGTCGCAGTACCTGTCGCAGCTCACGCAACAGTCGCAGCGGCACGACAGTCAGTATACGCCTCACTTTATTACTAATTAACAACAGTTACAATAGTATTAACAAATATACTTAATCCAAAATGTTATTGAAGCAATCGAATAAACAAGTTGTATGGTGGATATGGTGATGGCAGATTTGAATAAAGCGGGTGTTTAATTCACCTCTGCTTACCCTTTCGAGGATATCGGCGTGATTTATGTATGTATGTAATTTCAAATTTACCGATAATTCCACTTCCAAAGTCTCAGATCGTAAGTATTTCTCTCCTCGCCTCGCCTTCCGTCGGGCGATAAACATTCTTCGTTTTACCGCCCTTGAATATTAAATGTACTGTATGTAATAATAAATGTACTATTTTGTCCCTCCATATACTTACACATTGTTCAGTCGGAAAAGCAAAATCTATGGAAAATTCGGTGGTGTGCAATATATCAAAATTTACAACATGCAACAGGAGTACTGTTGCATTTTGTAATTTTTATATATTTATTTATTTATTTAGTATATTTGGGAAACATACAATATTTATAGACAATTATAATATTAGAGGTATAAAATTAGTACATTTATCAGTAAAGTTTCCACTTATCAATTCTACAGAGTGTTAAATTGTATCAAAATTAAATTAGTTAAATTAAATGAAGAAATAATAAAAAAAAGGAATTGATACAAAAAAGTCATTAAGTTCAAAAATAAAATAATAGTAGATTTTCCATCAAGTGCACAAAACGAATCATTTTTGTCCTAGACTTTTAGCAGCCCGAGCCGAGGGCTGATAGTAATGTCGAGGATAAAAATGGTTTTGTGGACGAGGTAGAAACTCTGCTTTTCACTTCGATTGCGAGGAAATAATACAGTAGTTTATCATAACATTTCATAAAATTCAAACTAAAATTAGTACAATTTTGAATACTGAAGGAAATTGTTTTTCCCATTGGTATTAGGCTTGGGCTGCAGACCTATACAGCCAAGTAACAAATTAATTTTGAAATAATAATTTTCTTAAGTTAATTTAATAACCTACCGTACCTACTTAAATTAAAATTATGTCTTAAAAAACGCATTAGGCAAATAAATTTAAGTAAATAATAAAATAACAAATTCTATCTCTGAATTTCTTATTGTGTTTGGCTGCATTGCTCACTTTCTTTGCCTTAATAGAGACACATTTATGAGTAGATACGTTAATGCTCTAGAGCACAAAAATCTATTTTGTGCAGCCTATATCCTGCACAAATAAGCACTTTCAGAGCATGAGAAGTGAAAAAATTAATAATCATCATAATAAATAGCACAAAAAATAATACAGTCCAAAAAAAAAATTAAAATACAATAAAAATAAATACACAATACATAGTCAAAATAACAATCATTTTGTCAAATCCTTTACATGTTTTTTTAAAGAAGAAAGAGAAGTGTAATGTGTAATAATTGTTATTAAAAAATCTAAATTATCAAAAAAATAATGGTCATTAAAAATGTTGTTATAAAAACTTGTGTTGTGGTCGAAATAGTTCGTTTCCATTTATGTTTGCTCTCGTGCGATCCCGCAGGCGTGTACTCGGGCGGGTACGGCGTGTACGGCGCCACCGCCGCCGCGCCCGCGCCCGCGCCCGCCGTCGCGCCCGCGCCCGCGCCCGCCGAGGCGCAGCGCAAGACGCAGCGGGCGAGGGTGCCGCCGCCCTCCAAGGTCGGTGCACGGCGCACGGCGCACGGCACACGCCGCATGGGGCGCGACACGCAGCACACGAGACACGATACACGCCGCATGAGGCACGATACATACCACAAGCACCATGATACACACGAGGCACGAAATCGCCAGATCTGGACAGGCTCTTACATCTGAATAGTGTTACTTAGCTGTAGCTTCTTACTAACCCAGTGTTGTATATTTCTGGCTGTGAGGTGACGACATAGTAGAATACAATTGTCACCACCCCAAATCTCTCCGTGGGTGTCGTACGAGGCGGCTAAGGATAAATCAATGATGAGGTTCCTCTTATACCACCTAGCTATGTACTGCGACTTTTGTGCCCGATAAATGGCAATAGGCTCGCCACCTATTACATGGGACCTAGCATAATTGGCGAAGCGTGGATGCTAGTTCACCTCTGCCTACCTCTTCGGGGGTATAGGCGTGAATGATGTATGTATGTTTGTATGTTTGCGTCGCAGATCCCGTCGATGGCGGTGGAGATGCCGGGCGGCGGCGAGGTGTTCCTCGACGTGCAGTTCGGCGCACTGGAACCGGACGCGCTCTCGCTGCACGACGCGCAGGTACAGTTCATACAGTTAACTGTTTATTATTATTCATTGTACCCCATTCCCTTGGGCTTGAGACAAAATGTAAACAATCGTCAGCGCTCTCGCTGCACCACGCACAGGTACTACAGTTCACTGATTATTGTAATAATTATAATGTTCTCTTATATTTGCACGAGCACTACACATTTGAAATAAAACAAATTTTACGGATTAGATCACGGGTCACGGGTGACCACGGCCGCTGTAAAGTGATCGAAACGTCGGGATAAATAATAATGCCAAACATCTAAATATACGCGAGTCTAATCCGTAAAATTTGTTTTATTTCAAATATTGTAATAATTATTATTAATTCGTTACCACTGCCACTCGTTGCAAGTCTGTCCCCGTCTGAACCGAAGAGGGAATATACTGCGCCGACCCCAGATGTAAATTAATAAGTAGAAGCGTATGGGCATCAATTTATCTGGGGTAGTATGTTTCCTTTTCCATTCATTTCGGTCAGACGGCATTGTCGGCGCCTGTGGCTCCATCTGGTGAAAAGAAAAGGGATCCCCGAATCATCCGATCATGCGAATCGTAACGGATGAAAGAAGCCTGGTTGGAAGCCGCGGAGAAGACTCGCGCATTCGAATTTGAACGACACACGAATACGCATACGATTTTATTTATTTAATTTTCTCGGTAATTTAAACGTACTTGAACGTCTTGAAAACTATTCGAGTTCATCGGTAGATATATAGATAGGATACCTGACTGTTCTATACAGCTATCAAGTCATCCAATCCTTTTTGATTCATTTGAAATAAAATTATTCCTTTTACAATGTAATAACGTGATAAGCAAATAACAACCGGTTACTTAGCTTGACGTCAGCAAAAGAGAAAATATATGACAATAAAATTCATTTAATCAGACACACACAGCGAAAAGGTGCTAGTGACGAATGAATGTAAAGACAAGATAAGTGATAGAAGTCTCGTTTGAATTATTAAGTTATTTTACCTCAGACATTTCCATTTAAGTCGTATGCGAGAGAAGGATCCTTTATGACATTTCCATACGTTAGACCAGGATGATGAGAAGTGTCAGAGGTAAAATAACTGTGAACGATTCATATTATAAATGAGCGGTGTTATTCCCCGCAGAGCTCGGGCCCGGCTGACGGAGTGTCGCTGGAGACGGCCGCCGACACCGCCCCCTCCTACCCCGCCGCCGCCATGGTACGTGACCGCCACATCCCAAAGGGGGTGGTGACGATATGTGCCCTTTCTGATACACCAATGCAGAAAGGACAGTGCAACTTTTCCTTTGACCCTGGTCTGTTGTATATAACCGAAACCTATGACAAACGTTAATACTAATCACCCAAGACAACTTTTACTATTGGGCCAAATAAATCTATTAAAAAATAATATTGAGTTTTATATTGTTGCGCGAATCGGTTGCATTGTCCTTTAGCTATTTTTTTCGACTTTTACATAGCAAACATTTGAAAATCGTTGTTATACACATAATACCATATCCACGGGGGTGGTGACAATTGTATTTAGCTCTGTCGTCACCACACGTCCATTGACGATTCTGCTCCCTTTCTGATAAATCAATGCTGAAATTTTTACCATTTCTTCACCTTTAGACAAGGGCTAAAACCGCTTACCCTTAAAAGGGTTTTTGTCCAGGTTCAAAATTATAAAGAAACCCAATCAATACGGTACCTATATTGATTAGTTTACCTTATAATAGGGTTACCCTATCAATGGGTTTTCCGGTCCTTGCGTTTAGATAGAAAATATAAACATACCTATATCTGCCACTCCTGGGAGTATAAACTTGAATATGTACTTGAAATATTGGGATAATTATGTTAATTTAATCACACATTGTTTCATTCCAGTTAAGTGAAAGTGTTGCGACGAACAGTGAACCAACGCCAGAGCCACCCACTGCTCCAGGTATGTCACCTACCTAACACTATTTGTAATTTTATATCAATCTCTCAACTTGAATGCAATATTTAATGACGATCCAATTAAGAAAGTCCTTCTCATAATTATATAACAGACCTATCCAGATTTATTACTTTTTAATAAACTGTTAATGTTAAGCAGGACTCGAACTTTAATTAGCGTATCTGTATTCGGGGGATGTTAAGCTAAGATTTCCGCTTAAAAATGAGTAAAGGCCTGTTTCACAATCGACGAGTAAGTTCTGGATAGCTCACTTGGCAGATCATTTGACAGTTGAAATATGAAATAGATGTCAATTGAAACTGCCTAGTAAGCTATCCAGACCTTACCCGTCGATCGTGAAACAGGCCCCAAATAACTTTGACATGGAAGATAAATAACTTTTGAAGAGATTATTTATAAATATCCTCAAACGAGTGAACGAAAACCATATCGGCCGGTTGCAGCGATAGAGAAGCAGTTGTCGGGGCCGATGAAGCAGCTGGCGGTGTCCGAGAGCGCGGCCCCCGCCCCCGCCGCGCCCCACTACCACCCCCGCCCGAAGGTAGGTTCTTTACCGGACCAACATCTCTCAAGGACCTATTGATAAGGTAGCCTCATCATAATCATGAGCATTCGATGACGGCCGCCTTGGTCGAATGCTCAGATTGCTGGCTATTGACCAAGAGGTCCCGGGTTCGAATCCTGGTAGGGGCAAACTTTGTAATGACCACAAATGTTTGTTTCCGAGTCATGGTTGTGTATATGTTTATGTAGTATATTTTCAACATTTATATACATAATTATATTAAAAATATGTCCGTCAATTATTGTCACCACCCCAAATCTCTCCCGTGGGTGTCGTACAAGGCGACTAAGGATAAATCAGCGATGAGGAACGGGCAGCAGCGTTCCTTTTATATCACTTAGCAATAGTACTGCGACTTTTGTGCCCGATAAATGGCAATAGGCTCACCACCTATTACATGGGATCTAACATAATTGGCGAAACGTGGGTGCTAGTTCACCTCTGCCTACCCCTTCGGGGATATAGGCGTGATTTATGTATGTATTTATGTATGTACAAAGATAGCAATGATGAATTGAATTGACGAGTGGTGTGTGTGTGTTCAGAGTTCGACGAGCTCGAGCGCCAGCCTGTCGGCGACGGCGTCGGCCTCCGCCGCCGCGACGGCCTCCGCCGCGGCGCAGGGCTCCGGCCAGGGCTCCGGCGCGGGCTCGGGCTCCGGCTCCGGCTCGGCGTCGGCGTACGCGCACCAGGCGGTGCACCACGCGCCCGTCTACGGCGCCAGCGTGTACGCACCTCAGGTACCGTTTGGCCCACTCATACTTGGAAGCAATGTCACATCTATACTAACATCATAAAGATTTTGGTGGTTAGAAAAAGAATTTCGAAAAATTATGGTCTTGATGCGAGAATCGAACCCGCGTCCGCTGCTATCCGGGCAGGTGCCTTACAAAACACTGCCTTGGTTGGCCGAGCGGATAGCAGCGGACGCGGGTTCGATTCCCGCATCAAGACCATAATTTTTCGAAATTCTTTTTCTAACCACCAAAATCTTTGTACTATTTTTGTTGACATTTATATAATGTTCAAATTAAAATCGAATAGTTAACATCATAAAGCTGAAGAGTTTGTTTGTTTTTTTTTGGTTGGTTGGTTAAACCCGCTAATCTTAAAAACTTCTGGTTCATTCTACATCCATTATTTTTGTGTTGGATAGTCCATATTGAGGAAGACTATAGGGTATATAACAACAGACATTAGGGTTAATTCTGACATGATTCTCCAAACTTAAAACTAAATTTAATATCAGTCTGTCCTCTTTATTCTGTATTGTGAATGAAAGAGAAACACTGTTGTTAAATTAATATAAGATTTAGAGAACCGTTGTCAGAATCGACCCTATTAGCACCACTAATGAGTAAATAATCGGAACAGAGTATAAGATTGTCAACTACATACATACATACATACATAAATCACGCCCATATCCCCGAAGGGGTAGGCAGAGGTGAATTCTCACCCGCGTTTCGCCAATTATGTTAAGTCCCATGTAATAGGTGGCGAGCCTATTGCCATTTATCGGGCACAAAAGTCGCAGTACATTGTCAGGACGGTAGTATAAGAGGAACGCTGCTGCCCATTCCTCATCACTGATTTATCCTTAGTCGCCTTGTACGACACCCACGGGAGAGATTTGGGATGGTGACAATTGTATTCTACTCTGCCGTCACCACACGGCTAGCTATTGTCAACTGGCTGTACGAACGAAGTCTGTTTTTTCCAGTCACGCCTCGCGGTCAGTTGACAAGCTTATTCTCGGTTCCGATTATTTACTCATGTGGCAATGTGTATTCAAAATAAATAGCGTTAACTGTCGCACTCGGGGATGCAGTAGACCCGGCAGACTAACGACTAGTTTTGAATTGTCATTTTTTGGACATTAAATACTCATTAACGTTAATTGTCTACTCTGAGTGCGGCAGTAAAGAGTTTTAAATAAATGATCAGCGATATAGTAGATCGCTTTCGCTTTTCTCTCCCTATATTCTTCCATCCATAGGGAAACCCTGTGCCCCAGCAGTGGGGACATTAAATGGCTCTTGATGATGATTGTTGCAGACTGATAGTTTTATATCAATCCTTTTTGGTATTATTTTGTTTACTTTTTTCAATATTTTTTGGTACTCTATTTTTTTTTAATCTTTATTTTGAAAGGGGTTTTTTATCCTAAAGGATATGTCAACCCCATTGTACCTTATTACTACAATTACTATAACAGTGATTATTACAAAAATATTTATAAGGTTACAAGCCATGTAGACACACATATTTATACCTGTAATACATATATTATTTAACTGCCGAGAGAGCTTTGTTCCCGCAGAAACAAAACCAACTCTCTGATTTAGTTATTGCCGAAATACTTTGCTTCAAACCCGTATCCAAAGCATTTAAATTATATTCCTTTAGAAACAAATGTCTCTCATTCTTATTTCTGACACAATCCATAAGCAAATGTTGCACATCTATTTGTTTTCGATACTTGTCAATATAAAGTCCTTTGGCAGAAATTTGGAAGTTTCTCTGTAGCCTTTTGCCACCAGCTCGTCTTCATGGTTTACAATGATGATGAGTACATCGCTTTGATGTGTGACGAGTGTGTGTTGTTGACCCCCTCAGGCTGTGAACTCGAGCAACGCGGCTGACCGGCGCGTCGGCACTGGCCGCTCTTACCCCTCAAGCGTGACGCTTACACAGTACCAGCCCATCATCAACTCCTACCAGGTATACAATACTGTATGCAAATACTGTAGAACACCAATTAGAGGTGTAAAAGAAATGTACAGTAATATTTAAAGGGGTTATTCAGGCCATCAAAATGAACAACTTTAACTATGAGACCAATAACAAAATCTCAAAAAAAATAAACACTTCTCTATACCAACTGATGTCAGCTGGTTCTCAGCTTAGTATGGGAAAGTGATATTTTTTTCTGAGATTTCTATTTTGGTCCCGTAGTAAAGGTTGTTCAGTTTGATGGCCTAAATAACCCCATTAAATATTACTGCACATTTCTGTTACACCTAGTATAGCTAATACGTTTTCATTTGGAGTATGTGCTAATTATAATTTGAAATTTAATAGTATAGATCTGTTTAATTGCAGACAAATTTCTTTTAAATAAAAAATAGGGCATTCAATTAATTATTAAATTGTTTATAATTTAAATTTCTCAGGTTTTTAATACTATAATTTTATAGCGGTAGTCTGATATATCCGACTCGGGTCGGATATATCCTACCGCGCGCAGTGAGTGAACGAGCGGTGTGTTGTAGCAAACGTCGTCGTCGGCGGCGGCGTACGGCGCCTCCGCGCTGTACACGGCGGCAGCGGCGCCCTACTACCACGCGCCCCACCACCACACGCCGCCCGCCAAGCATGCGCACAAGGAACAGGTGAATCTCACACCTAAAATATAAGCTAACAAAAATTATTATAAACGCGGATTCGATTTAATCAAGTCCATAATTTTTCTGGGAATATGATAAACGGGGCTTTGCACACTTTTATGAACAGCCAAAGCGTGTCCAGAAAGGCTCGTATGGCTGTTCATAATGGAGTGCTGGTCCCGACATTAATGTATGGAAGTGAAAGTTGGGTATGGGAGAAGAAGCATGAAAGTAGAATAAATGCAGTAGAAATGAGAGCGTTGAGGAGCATGGCTGGGGTAAGGCTGAGCGATCGATTGTATAACAGTGTGATAAGAGAAATGTGTGGTATGAAAGAAGATGTAATGACAAGGATTGAGAAAGGGATGCTCGCATGGTTTGGTCACGTAGAAAGAATGGATGAAAGGAGACTGACAAAAAGGATATACATGGCGAAAGTGAACGGAGAAATGGGAAGGGGAAGGCCTAGGCGGATCTTTCATAATCAAATTGAAAGTCTATTAAATAAGGGCCAGGTCAAGAGTACCCGAAACCGACGGGCATGCATGATGAGATTAATGAGATTGGATGAAGCGAAAGAAGTATGTTAGGATCGTAGCAAGTGGAAAGAAGTGATCTCTGCCTACCCCTGTGGGAGAAAGGCGTGATATATGTATGTATGTATGCCGTGTGGTGACGGCAGAGTAGAATACAATTGTCACCAACCCAAATCTCTCCCGTGGGTGTCGTACAAGGCGACTAAGGATAATCAATTAGTGATGAGGAATGGGCAGCAGCGTTCCTCTTATACCACCTAGCAATGTACTGCGACTTTGTACCCGATAAATGGCAATAGGCTCGCCACCTATTACATGGGACCTGACATATTTGGCGAAACGTGGGTACTAGCTCACCTCTGCCTACCCCTTCGGGGATATAGGCGTGATTTATGTATGTATGTATGTATAATTTTTCGAAATTCTTTTTCTAACCACCAAAATATTTGTACTAATTTTTCTAACATATATATAATGTTAAAATTAAAATCGAATAGTATTATCAAGAAATATAGATTAGGGAACAGGTGATTCTCACACCTAAAATATTTGCTAATTTCCTGCCCAGCTACCATGACCACCGAACACGATCGCTTGTTGGATTCAATAACGCGGTAAGTCCAAAAAGTTTGTTTTACAAGATAACACGTTATTGAAGCATAAATAACTTGACAAGTCCAAAAAACGTTATTGAAGCAAAGAGGTGAATTACGATGTAGCCATTTATCGCTTTGACCTGTAAAAAGTATTGACAGTTCAAGGCGATAAATGGCTATATCATATCGTGTTTTGCGGTCATGGTGTGGTCATGCTAGCTGGGCTGGTTGGCCGAGTGGTATAAGCAGCCGCCCGGATAGCGGAGTAATCGGGTTCGATTTCCCATCCCGACAATAATTCTTCGAAAATTCTATAATACAATTTTTCTTAGCTGTTATAATTTTGATCCATGCACTACTGATGTAATTAATATATTTCCGTTCGTTTCCAGTACGACAGTTCTGTCGCGTCGAGCAATAGTTTAACGAGTACGTCCTCCACCACACAAACCTCCACAGCCAAAGTTACCTCAACGACAAATGGTTAGTATACAAGTACATATGTTCTTATATTTAGATGGTCCTGTTATTTAATTCAAATATTTATTGGATAATGCAATCAAAATAGAGCACTGCATTTTTGGAGTTTTTATATCACGGTCGGATATTTACGACCAATATTTTTATGTTTATTCTAACTGCTGCTACGAGTGACATCATTCTGTTGTATTTTTACAAAATAGGTATTAATGCACATGTCGTATAAAATTGAACAGAGTGGTTAAGGCTCAAATCAATTAAAATAGTCTTTTTTCCACTAGGTAATTATTAAATGTATGTATTTTAAATAGTTGAAGTTTATATGAACAGTCAAAAAATTTGGATATACGGTGCCTGCCAAATTCATAATATTTTTCGGCATACATATAAGGCACTGTTTTGGTATTGAAGAAGGTGGATAAATTGTGATGATATAATTAATATGATGAAGAGATGGCGAGTGAAAATATGAAAACAGGCAATAAAGTCGGTTTCAGGTACTCTTGACCTGGCCTTGTTTTAATCGTTTTTCAATTTGATTATGGAAGATCCGCCTGGGACTTCCCATTTTTCCATTCACTTCCGCCTTGCCATATAAATCCTTTTTGTCAGTCTCCTTTCATTCATTCTTTCGATGTGCCGAGTAAAAATATGAAAACAGGCGATACCTAATGTGGTGTGGTGTGCAGCTATTTGGGGTCGGCGCAGTATGTCCTCCTTTTCCATTCTCTTTTGTCACTCGTCATCTTCTCATCCACACTTATCACCTTCATATCACACCTCACACAATCCATCCATCTTTTCAGTGGTCTTTCTCTACTTCGTCATCCGTCAACATTAATGTCCATAACTTTCTTACTCACATTCATGGCATCACGTCTCATTACATGTCCATACCAAGCTAAACAGCTCCCCTTCATCTTCTCTGTAACTGGCGCCACTTTCAGACCCCCTCTTACGTAGGTACTCATTCCGTATTTTGTCCATTTTTGTCACTCCGCACACCCATCTCAACATTCATCTTTCATCCGTCTCTTTCACAGCCCAACATTCCGATCCAAACATAACGGCAGGTCTTATGACAGACTTGTGGATCTATCTATGGGCATTAGAGTTGAAATAAATAAATGGTTCCGGTTGTTGTGCAGCGCACGCGACGCAGGCGAGCTCCGTGTCGTCGGTGTCGGGCGTGACGGGCGTGTCGGGCGTGTCGGGCGTGGCGGGCGGCATGGCGGCCGGCGCGACCAACCCGGCAGCCTCGTCGGCCGGCTACGCGGCCGCCGCCTTGTACGGCGGTGTCGGAGGTCAGTGCTACGTCCCATACTATACGGCTGTTGTACTAAGAAATCATCACCATCATCATCACCAGCTCTTTAATGTCCCCACTGCTGAGGCACAGGCCTTCCCTATGGATGGAAGAATATAGAGAGTACGGGCCATAACATTGTGCGGGTTGGTGGGTATGAACGACTGCAGATGCAGCCGGGACCACTAGCTTAACGTGCCTTTCGAAGCACGGAGGAACTCGAGATAGTAAATTTTTTGTCACCAATCCAAAGACCGGCCTAGCGAACATCGCTTTGTTTACGCAATTGCAGGCCAAGCGCGCTATACCACTGCGCTAGCTAATAATTAAATTTAATGAGTACCTAATGTCAAAAAAATCATTTAAATCTAGCAAGAATAGCGGCTAGTTTTGAATTGTGAAACGTGGGTGTTAATTCACCTCTGTCTTTATCCCTTCTGAGATGTAGGCGTGATTTACGTGTATGTATGTATTTTTTTGTATTAAGTACTCATTTTAATAACGTCTGTGAGTGCGGCAGTAAGATACGTTTTCTTGCGAATTGTAATAATTGTTCACCCGCTGCTTATTAATTTGCACAACTAATTATTAGAAAGATATATGGTCGGAAAATTTTTGAAAAATTTATTAGTATCGTCCTTTTTGACCGAGTAGCGTGGGCAGTCGCCCGGATTATGGAGGTCGCGGGTTCGATTTCCGCATCAGGACAGTAATTGTTTGAATATTTCCTTTTTTTTCTTTGTTGCATAGCTAAATTCTGTACTCTAGCTCAATGGCTCGCTACGATTAGCAAGAGACATAAGACAATGTTGATGTGCCCTTTAAAATAAAATACAGCAATTAAAATGTGTATTTAATATATACTATTTTTAAAGTCTGTTGTTTTGATTTTCCAACTGTCATAAAAACAAACACAAGAAACATATAATTCTTTTACGGTTTGTCTAATAATGAGGAATATTAGTAATATAACTCATTATTAGTCAAACCGTAAAAAAATAAAAATAATGTATTATAACGGATGAACCGGATGTATAATGTGCCTACTTCGCAGGTGTCGGCGGAGTGGGGGGTGTGGGCGGAGTGGGGGGCGCGGCGGGCGCGTACGCCTACGACGAGGCGCAGCTCATGAGGACCACCACCACGCTGCCCCACCACATGGTACGTTGTCGTCACTCGTCACTGGGTTAACTGCTAGCGCTACGACTGCGAGGTATACGCTTAAAAAGAACACAGTACTGGAAACGCCACTGACCTCTTGTCTTGTCGTACACCAGTGCCATCAGCGCCAAGATATCGATAGTCAAATGGCATCATTTTTTGGATGACAACATTCAGTCCAGCGTACTTGTATAATAGAGGTCAGTGGGAAAAGCACAACATTGTTCTATTGCACTGAAATTACTAACAAACGAAGGAAAGATATAGTTTGCCCTCACATGTAGATTGTTACTATTCGTTGACTCTTTTGTGAATCTAATTTTGTGGTTTTTGCCGTGTGATAACGGCAGAGTAGAATACAATTGTCACTACCCCAAATCTCTCCCGTGGTTGTCGTACAAGGCGACTAAGGATAAATCAGTGATCAGGAGTGGGCAGCAGCGTGCCCGTTTTACCACCTAGAAAGGTACTGCGACTTTTGTGCCCGATAAATGACAATAGGCTCGCCACCTATTGCATGCGACCTAACATAATTGGCGAAACGTGGGTGCTAATTCACTTCTGCCTACAGGTGATATAGGCGTGATTAATGTATGTATGTAATTTTGTGATGTAATCTGCGTGGTCCGAAAGCGGACCTACAATGCGGGGTGTGCGTGTCGCAGGGCGGGTACTACGAGGTGGGCTACGGCGCGCGCGACGGCGCCTTCGGGCTGGGCGCGGGCGAGCGCTTCGGCCGCACCGACGCCGCCTCGCCGCAGCAGGTGATTGTTACACTCTCGTGTTATGGATACTAGATGACGGACATATTTTCAATTTAATTATGTATACAAATGTTGAAAATGTACTACATAAACACATACACAACCGTGACTCGGCAAAATTTGCCTCTACCAGGATTCGAACCGGAGACCTCTTGGCCAATACCCAGCGGTCTGAACGTTCGACCGAGCCGGCCGTCTGGTGTGCGATCATTCGGTCGAACGGGTATTCGGTCTCGGCTGCAATAAGCATTGCACTGATCATGAGACAGTACAAGAGACATTTCAGGTCTTTTTCCTGTAGTCCGACAAGCTCGTGCGCGACCTCTATGCGGGGTGATAGCGGGGCGGGTGATGCGGGGAGGGGGGAAACTCGTGCAATACGCCATACAATACCTCAGCCTCCCCAACGTGTCTCACCCCGCAGGAAGGTCGCGCACGAAGCTGTCGGACTTAACTTGTGGAATCCTGATATATTGCACAAAACAAAATAAAATACGGTGACAGTTTTGGTATACTCCCTAACTAAGCTAACTGCCGCACTCAGAGACGTCAATTAACTTTAATGAGTATTTAATGTCAAAAATTTTCATTCGAATCTAGACCATAGACCTGGCAAGAATAGCGACTAGTTTTGAATTGTCATTTTTTGACGTTAAGTACTCATTAACGTTATTTGACGTCTCTGAGTGCGGCAGTTAGCCATTACTACGCTAAAAGCTGGTAAGGACAATCCAGCATTTCTATGAATGACTCAAAATGCCAGCTAGGATATGGATAGTTTTATATCCTAGCTGGATTATAGTAGCAGCTTTTTAAACTTTTATTTCATCACCATCCCTTTAATGTCTCCACAGCTGGGACATAGGCCTTCCCTATGGATGGGGGAGAATATAGGGATAATGGGCAATAACCCACCATGCTGGCCCAGTGCGGATTGGTGGGTAAACGTTATTTATTTGGTGAAAATATCGGTTCCAGGTCCCAGCAGCGTTACCTCCAGGCTACGCGTACTTCTACCAACCACCTCCTACCACATACCAATACGGAGTATATCCCACGGTGAGATAAACTGTATTCTTAAAACATTACAACATGAGACTGAACAACTTTTACACACGACAGTAGGATAAAGAAACTCATACCAAAAATTATTTAAGTATTGATATGCAACCCCTGTTCTGTTAAATCTGTTAAATGATCTGTTTTGTAGGTTGGTAACGCGTAATGGCCTTGAGTCAGCCAATCAGGGCGCCCGAGAGACGGCGAGTTTCGGTCAATGCACCGTGAGTAGGTCAGGGTCGGATCTAACGTTGCCATTTTTTTTAATTTAATATTTTCAAATTTGAAAACAAAAGTTGTTCAATTTCTTGTACCCACACTTCCAGTGATGGAAACTACATAAAATTTCCATCGTTATTGAATTAAAATTAAATGAACTTACTATTTACTACACAACATATTTTTATTTTAGAATTATTTGCTTATTGGAAATTTAATAAGTTTAATATTTTATTAAATTGCAATTAAACCATTTAGAAATATAACAACATTTTACTTTATAGTATTTATTTACATATACATAAACCAATATATTCATTGATTCATTATAATTTTAAATGAAAATTTTAAGCCGGATCCCGACGAGTGTAACGTGTAACGTAACACTAATTCTACGTCGAGACGAGTTACTGTAACGCTCGTCGTGCCGTCCTAATTTGTGTTACATTACATTATACGTTACACTCGTCTTGATCCCACTATACAAACTAATCAAAACATATTTTCTTATTGATATAAAAATGTTGACTATTAGATATTTTACATGAAATTCACTAAACATAGCCGTATTTTTACTACGCCGTGTGGCTCGCAGCATACGATGTCACCATCTTCATATAAGGATGTTCTATATCATATGATATGTCATAGATAGGTCAGCAGCCATAAGCGGTATGGATTGGAATGTTGTCATTCCAATCACTCTCTCCGTTTATCGGTCCCTCGACATGGTCCGTTCCGTCTCTTTTCTAAACATTCATTCATCACTAGCACCTTTCCGGTGTGATGGATAATATGAATCAAAAGGAAGCGGATGGCTTGATGCCGTCTGACCGATAAGAATGGAAGAGAAAACATACGGCACAGATTGGCGGCACGGCATAGCAGGATATTCTGGCGACGGTAATAACTAAATATAGATTATGATCATAAAGTTGAAAGATCAATGTTGTACAAAAACAATGCCGTGGGGTGCTTAGGCATGCCGTGTCGGCAGCCTTAGGAACGCCTCGGCGTCCCTCGGTATGCTTTGGCAGTCTTCGGGATACCGAGAGATGCCGCGACCAGACAAGATACCACGGCATTACGGCCAGTGTGCATTTACATGTAGGGATGCCGAAGGCTCCCTTGCCGTGCCGTGCCGCCAATGTGCGCCAGGCCTAAGGCTGTACGTGGCTTGCGTCGGAGCGGGGCGGGGGGTGGTGACGAGAGAGGCCACCTGCTGAACTCTGACGCACGCCACCGCCCAAGTACGTACGTGGCGTGCGTCGGAGCGGGGCGGGGGGCGGTGACGAGTGGTGACGAGTGGTGACAAGTTGTGACTGTGGGTGGTTCGCGCAGTACGGCGGCGGGTCGAGCGTGGGCGGCGTGGGCACGGCGGCGGCGCCCAAGGTCGCCTCGTACACTCCGCAGCAGCCTCCGTATGATGCGCAGGACTCCTACAAGCAGGGTGAGTGTCTTCTTGTTGCAAAAGGTATACTCTAGCCATTGTAACGAGATCAAAATTGTGAACAGTTTTGATATGTCTCTTGTATCGACGAAATGCATTTTATGTAAAGATAAAAGTTGAAACGTCGGGATAAATAATAATGCCAAACATCTAAATATACGCGAGTCTAATCCGTAAAAGTTGTTTTATTTCAAAGATAAAAGTTCTTCAAAATAAAGAGGAAAAAAAAAAATAAGATAGATGAATTTTAGAATACATCATCCATTTTAGAAAAATAAAATGAATTACCTACTTTGATAAATAGGTATTGCAAATTTTTATTTGAGTATTTTATATTAAGACTCATCAACATTGTTTACGTTCTTTATCACGTCACAGTGGCCTTACTTTAGATAATGCGTTTTTAACAAGCGCGGCAGCGAGAGACGAAAATATGGACTAAAGTTGGTCATAGTTTAAAAATTATGTCAATTTTATTTCCTGAATGAAAGACAGAGTTAGCAAGTATTTTAAACCATGTCTAACTTTAGTCCATGTTTTATAATAAGGGGGGGTAAAGTCCAAATCCATAACAGGGACGTTTTTAGCAAGCCTGATAGTGGGCAGTGACAATTTATATTTTGCTAGATTTGGATGTGATATTTATAGTTAAACAGCCCGAGGAGCTCTATAGCGCAGATTGTGCAAACCAAGCAATGTTCACTGAGACCGCTCATTAGATGGATGACCAAAAAAATTAAATGGTTTTTATAAAACTAGATTATTCTAGTTCTTCTGTGCTTCGGAAGGCACGTTCAGCCGTTGGTCCCGGCTGCGTCTGCAGTCGTTAATCCATCACCCACTAAGGCTCGAGTTCACAACACGTGAAACAACTGATTAAAAGGTAACCGTCTAGTTTTTGACCGTTCTTCCATAAGGTAAAATGTCAAAAACCGACATTAAATAACTGAACTCGAGCCGCGCTAAGCCAGCGTGGGGGGTTAATATGTAGGCTATTCTCCCCATATTCATCCATCCATCCATAGCGAAGGTTTTTGTGCCCCAGCAGTTAAACTGTGATGGATTGTGTGAGATATGATATGAAGGTGATGGTTGATGATGATGATGCCTCCCGAGGCCGGTGCCCCAGCAGTGGGGACATTAAGATGTGATTGTGTGAGGTATGATGTAGGACTTGACAATATATACTTGTAACCTATAAATGTTCATCTACTTGTTGAAATAAATATTATTATGATGGTGATGATGTCCCCGCAGGCGGCGGGGCATACAGCGGCGGAGGCAGCAAGGCCGCGGCCGCCGATCTCGGCAGCGCCATCTACAAGACTCACGTCGCGCTCAACAAGGTGAACGTGAGTACTCTCTCTCTCTCTCTCTCTTTTTCTCTCTCGCATTCTCTGTCTATTTCTCTCTCGGCAACGCCGCAGTTCGTGCCCTGTTGCCATTAACAAATCCCATTTTAATACATACATAAATCACGCCTATATCTCCGAAGGGGTAGGCACAGGTGAACCAGCACCCACGTTTCGCCAGCTATGTCAGGTCCCATGTAATAGGTGGCGAGCCTATTGCCATTTATCGGGCACGAAATTCGCAGTACATTGTTGTGGTGAAAGAGGAACGCTGATGCCCATTGCTCATTGGTGTTCAAATCCTTAGTCGCCTTGTACGACACCCGCAGGAGAGATTTGGGGTTTGTGGTTTGGGTACAATTGTATTCTGCTCTGCCGTCATCGCACGGCCCGTTGTAACATTCGTATACGCCTGTGTCCGCAGAGTTATGAGAAGGCGGGATTCCACAGTGGCACGCCGCCCCCCTTCGGGGCGTCCCACCTGTACATCCCAGCGCCGCACCACCACCAGCAGCACCACCACCATCAGGTATGGGGGTCTGCTCTCGGCGGAGGTAGCCTACTAAACGTGAAGAAAACTACGTCGTATAAGAATAGGGATACGCTACCTGTCGCCTGAAACATTATATTTAAATCAATTATACATACTTAATCAAAACATAGCAATATCAGCATGTTGTCAGTTTATTATTGACAAGTCGGTTCCCTGAGCCAGAGTGAGACTGGTCGTAGTTGATGTGGTGTGAAATCCATACACCACCATCCAACAGTCTAATTCGGGTTACACTTTCAATAGTCTGCTAAATGCAATCAGTTGGAAGTTAGATCAAAAGATTAGATAGGTCAAAAGATTTAGGTATAATATTTCAAATTGTATTCGTTGAAAGGTAAGTTGAAGAATGCTCTTTTATGCATGTCTGTAACAATTATGTTATGTTCAATTTTATATTAGGTAGTGTAGTTTTTTTTCTTGTATAATTATTGTCGACATAGTCCCTGTAAAAAAATAAATTTTAATTTTTAATTTTAAAAGTTGGTGTATGTCAGTGCACCTATAAAATGTGGTTTCCATGTGTAAAGCAATAACAGACGTGAAAGTTGGAATTAAAAAATGTATTTGTTCTATAATGTGACATAACCTATCACGCTCTCTTTATATCCAAAGGGGTAGGCAGAGGTGTATTAACACTAATAATGTGCCATGTAATAAATAGGGGGCGTGCCTATTGCCATCTATCGGGCATCGGTAGTGTTCAGCACTTTTTATTATGTATATCAATCACACTTTTAAACTTCTAGGATGTGTGAATTTAAACTGTTTTCCTTAGCACTGTCACACTTAATTTATCATGAGAATTTCATAATCTTAGATTGTTTTGTGGAACATGATTTTGAAATAATTCTGACATTCTGCAAATATTTAACTCTAAAAAAAACTAAAAATTAGCGGTAACGACAATCTAAAGGAGAACAATAATCTTTAGGTCTCTAGACCTCAAACATTACTGTTTATTGTTGTTATAAGTTTTGGATTAAGAGCAATATAATAAACTCACACTATTAAATTACTTTTCTGTTTCTATAGGAATGCAATATCCAATGGATGAAAGTCCTTTATATAAAAATATAGAATAAAACAAAATATATAATAATAAGATACAGTAAAAAAAATTTTGTCTTCATGTTCCACAGAACAATTATATCGAAAACTAGGCACTATTAGTAATATTGTAGTTCGTTTCAAACTATATCTGCAAAGAGACAGTATGATGTCGCTCGAATGTTATGTGCAGATCACGTGTGAATGTGGCATGCGTACACCGGTTATGGATTCACGGCATGCGTGCAGTATCTATGACGGGCACGAGCTAGACGATGCGAGTTGTTTTTTGCTTATTTATTTATCGAGCAAAGTAAATATTTATATACAAACATGCATCACAGAGGGCACACATAGCTATAACACACACCTATTATATACACCACGAAGGGAAACCCACCCAAAAAGATAGTGGTGAATACTTGTTTAATAGTATCAGTGTCCTATTCGATTTTAATTTCATACATACATAAATCATGCCTATATCCCCGAAGGGGTAGGCAGAGGTGAAACTAGCACCCACGTTTCGCCAATTATGTTAGGTCCCATGTAATAGGTGGCGAGCCTATTGCCATTTATCGGGCACAAAAGTCGCAGTATATTGCTAATGCTAGGTGGTATAAGAGGAACGTTGCTGCCCATTCTTCATAATTGATTTATCCTTAAAAAAAATTTCAACATTATATAAATGTTACAAAAATAAGTAGAAAGATTTTGGTGGTTAGAAAAAGAATTTCGAAAAATTATGGTCTTGATGCGGGAATCGAACCCGCGTCCGCTGCTATCCGGGCAGTTGCCTGCCCGCTCGGCTAACCAAGACACTAGTGTCTTTGTAGTAGTCCAAATCTTTGTAGTATCAGTGTATATAATTGTCCATCGTTAAGTTTCTAACCAATATTGACCTATTTTTCTTCTTCATATCAACTCTGGTTACAAATCACAACTCATTAATATTTCTATGTATCAAATATAAATGGCAGTCAGGGTGTGTATTAAAAATCACGTTTTGCTACCTATATAAGGGGCCCCATAATGGAGGAACTTTCCATTCCTATTCATATTTTTGCAATAACCCCTCTAGCATGTCGTCGTCTAGATCGTGCTGTGATGTGCCACAGTATTATTTACTTTAATATTATTATACTTAGAGTTTGCTTTCGTTTGTAGATGGATGCGCGGGTGAGCAATAGTCATAGTAGGCGGGTAAGTTAATATGTAAAGTGTATATGTTTATGTTACACTATGTATCACCTCATCGCTGTCTCACGTTTAATAATTATATCTTAATATGTGTTATCTGTAGCATTTACCCGCCTTTTTAGTATTATAATTGCATGCTATGTGTTTGTTTATTTAATAGTGTTGTTTTTTGTCTTTTTATTTTATTTATCAGTAACGATTCACCATTTTATAACGGCCTTTGTATATGAATACGTCTGTTTATCCCTGAAGGGGTAGGCATAAGTGCCATCCATATTTCATTATAGTTAGCCCGCGGGAGATATAGGGTAAATGTTAAATACATTCTGCTCTGCCCTCACGCTCGGTATACCTTTTATTTTATATCGTTTATCGGCGTTATATATAACAGGGAATCATGATATGCTTACGGGGTTTGATATAAGCTTTACATCATCACAGTTACATTTTCTAATGGCAAATATACATATGTGTAATCTGCTGGTTTTTATGCGTTTTTTTCAGAACGGTACCTAATGCTATATACTAACAAAATGTGAGCCTTACCCAAGTCAGGCTTACGCGAAAAATAATGTCCTGCCTACTGTGTGTATTGTAATAAAGAAAGAAGAATTAACATTATTATTATTATGTTCTTACATAAAGTATAAATTCTCTGTAACTATACATAGGTACTTAACATGTTAGGAATGGTACAGCATCTGCAGTTGGGGACAGAAAATGTTTACCTCCTTAAGGATCACAATTGCATGCACACATTTTAAGGTCACAAGTTCTAAATGTCTATTTCATAATAATTTATTACAATAGTTTTTTTTCTAATGATCTGACAATCTATCGCTCTTGGAGATGGACTGGCTACTATCAAGGTTTGATATTAGAAAACCTTTCGTAAAATTTTTACTCTTGTCCAAATGACGTTCAACAATAATCTATTGTAATATTATAAAGCTGAAGAGTTTGTTTGTTTGTTTGTATGGTTGGTTAAACGCGCTAATCTCAGAAACTACTGGTTCAAATTGAAAAATTCTTCTTGTGTTGATTTATTGATTAATTTATTGAGGAAGGAATAGAGTGTGATATAGAATCCAATTTCAAAACTGGTAAACATTTTCTGACCGCGACCGTACCTATAGCCGACGTTGGGTCATTGAGGCATCTGCCCGGATTGCAGAGGACGCGGGTTCGATTCCCGCATCAGGACAAATAATGTTTTTTTATGTTGGTCTAAGTTTTTTTTAAATTTAGCCGCAATTAACAATGGACGCCAACTGTGTACATTCCCGCGGCTAAGTGTGTGGCTGTCCCGCAGGAGAGCGGTTCGGGCGGCGGCCGCGGCTCGACGGCGAAGCCCCAAGCGGCGAGCAAGCCCACCTACTCGCAGTCCTACTGGACGCCCAACTAGGCGCACACAGGTAAGCCCACTCACCTGCGGCCCTAGCCAACTGGGAGCCAATTCTCGTACAATCGAAATTATTTATAATTCGAGATAAAGTAAGAATTTGAAATTTTTTACATTTTCAAAGCTATTCTGGACAAATCGAGAACAATTTATTTCAAAGGAAAACCGTTCGGTTGTCATGTCATGCTGTCATGCTAGCCGGGCAGACAGCATGGGCGTGCCTGTGCCTGCCATCATCATTAGCACCACCAGCCCTTTAATGTACCCACTGCTGGGGCACGGGCCTTTCCTGTGGACATAGGGAGATTTGCCCATAACCCCACCACCTATGGTTTCCTATGCTGGCCTGGGAGCGAAAAAATAACGTTGAATTGGCCACTCCCGTCATCCACTCATCCCATGGGTGTTGTAAAAGTCGAATTACGGAGATTGCCCCGTGTAGACTAATAAGCACCTTGGGGCACCTGAATGGTGGAGGGCAAACCACCAACAACAGCATAACCAAAAATTCCTCTCATTCTAGGTCCATCCAAAATTGTTTATGACCATTGACCAATGTATGAAAATAATTAATTTTAGCGATTATTTTCGATTTTAATTTGAACATTATATAATTTTTCGATCTTTTTCTAACCACAATTGTATTTGTACTAATTTTAGCGATTGCTCTACAGTGGTGTTTTGTCTGTTGCAGCGTCCTGGCCTGTACATAGCGGCGCCGGCCGCCAGTCAATTCGCCGCACGCCCCCGGCGTGCTTGTATCATAAAGGAACGGAACCATGTTAATACTATCATATTTTGTTCTCTATAAATTCATTGTGTACTCGGGCGGCCCCGGGCGCCTATCTCACATTACACCTAGTAGGTTACTGTTGTTTTAAAGAAATTAACTGTAGTCATGTATGTATATCTTAACTTTATATATAATAATATGTATATGTAAGCGTTCGGTGCGCTATGCGCGCCGTGCATTTTGTATTTAGTTGACGGACTCTTTGTAATTACATATAATTATTATTATTATTATTATGAAATGTAATAGGACGATAATCGTAACTGTACCGTACGTAACGTAGTCGAGGTCTTTTTTATGTGGACGAATGCTGTGTTGATCTCGCGGGCATTTGAAGAGTATGAGGGAATTACACATATTGGAACTATTGGGTTGTTTGATTATCAAGACACTGCCTTCCCCTCTATTCCTTCCCTTATTAGAAAGAAAGAAACGTTTTGTTCGGGAAAATGATAGGGTAAGTAAGAAGGAAGTAGGCACGTTACCCCTTGCTGGTTTCGGCTTTGTTTTTTCAACTACTAGGTCAGGCACACTCCGAGGGTTATGAATGGTAGGCACACAGTAGTGACGAGGCGCACGCGTCGGGATCCGAGATGAATTGAATAGGTGAAGACATCACGTGACGGGAGGTGGGATAATAATTTGGAATAGGACCAAAAGGTTAGTGTTCGGTGATGTTACCACGATTATAATAATTATGCCTACCTTCAGAAAGGGACTTTATGAAACACATTTATTGAGATACCGTGTTGTCTCAAACGGTCCTCGTCATATTGCCAGTGTCGCGACTAGCGTTGGTCTTCCGCTGGAACCGAATTACCAATTTGTACAGTCATCTCGTCATCGTGATTGTACGTTGAGAAGATGAGTTATTTGTTATTGCAACATTGAGTTTTAGCAAAATTATTATTTTAGAATACATTTGATCTGAAATTTAATATTTATGAACGGTTTTGATTTTAATTGATCGGAAACAAACTCTGGTTTTTGCTCAATTTGCTGACATTATGCCTCAGATGTTATCTAACTCCAGTGCCGTGTTGAGTTTGAGGAAAGTAGATCGCCTTTTTCTGAGCAAATTTGTATAACTGCGTCAGTGTAAAAATCATCAGGGGCTGCAGAAATGTTATTCCGTGGTTGTATTTTTTTATAAGTGCTTATGTGAGAACAGTAAACACTCGAAAAATTGAGACTGCTTGAATTTTTATTTTAACAGAAAAAAGAGAATATTGATTTGAAATTTATTTTAAAGCTCTAAAAAAAGTAGAATTAAAAAAAAAAGACTGATACAGCTATTTTAACTATTTTTCAATGTGAATAATAAAAATTTTTGGCGCCAAAAAAAAAATTTGGAAAAAAGTCATCGAAAAAAAGGCGAGGCAAAGACAAACAAAAAAAATTAGGCGCCAAATAAAAAAAAGTTAGAAAAAGTCGTCATCGAAAAAGAGGCGAGGCAAAGGGTACCGTTCGGCGGGCCGTCGACTGCGGAGCGACGTTCCGGCGGCGGTGCCGCTGGCGGCCTCGGAGCCGCGCCCTCCGCGCCGCCAGTGCGGGCCGGCGACCCGCTTCTATCCGCCGAACCACCACCCCGGCGGGCGACCGAATGCGGCCGTCGCTTGCTAGCGCACGCGTCACATGTTGCCACAGCTGTTCCGATGCACGGAGGACAGCACGTCACGTTACAACAATACGTCACGTTTATTAAGTTAAGGTCCGTGTGGTGACGGCAGAGTAGAATACAATTGTCACCACCCCAAATCTCTCCCGTGGGTGTCGTACAAGGCGACCAAGGATAAATCAGTGATGAGGAATGGGCAGCAGCGTTCCTCTTATACCACCTAGCAATAGCAGTGTGCTGCGACTTTTGTGCCCGATAAATGGCAATAGGCTCGCCACCTATTACATGGGACCTAACACAACTGGCGAAACGTGGGTGCTAGTTCACCTCTGCCTACCCCTTCGGGGATATAGGCGTGATTTATGTATGTATGTATGTAAGTTAAGATGGACAATCGATTGGAGAGTACAGTAGGTATAGAAAAAATAACATAATAAACTTTACGCTTTAGTACCAACAAGGTAAGGTGGAGAATCCGTTCGAGATATTTGTAAAGTATGGTAAAAAATCGCGATCATCTTTACGCTTTAGTACCATCAATGTAAGGTGGACAATCTGTTGGAGATATATATTTGACAGATTTGTACAGTAAAGTCTGACGTGCTGTTGAATGTACAGCGTCCAATGTGGGACTACAAATCTGTCAAATATCTCCAATGGATTGCCTACCTTAACTTGTTTGATGTAAATCGTTTGAGAAAATTTGTCTTATTATGGTAACCTGATGTGCCGTTGACCATACAGTGCAATCGACTTGGTGCTTTGCCCCTTAAAGGTAAGATCGACATTCGATTGGAGGTAATAACAGTTTTGTATTGACTGATGTGATGTCGACTGTACTCCTGTCGGTTTTACTGCCTAATAAAGATTAAGTTTTAATGTCATTGCGGGCGAGGCATGGCACGATTGGGTGCCGTACGATTTTTCATTTACCTATGCATTTTGACTGACAGCGAAACGAGGCTGTTAAAACACCTCTGCCTACTCCTTAGAAAAAGGAGTGATTTATTTAAGAGGGAGGGTCCTATTGCCAACTATTGGGTAAATCGCAATATATTGCTAGGTGGTGATAATTTTAAGAAGAACATATTGCTAGGTGTTCAATAGTAGGTATCTTTAGGAAAAAAGGTGTGATTTATGTAGGTATGTGTATGAACCTATTATTCAACGTAACGTTAGTCGAAGAGGAGCCAGCTTGTTGAGTGAAGGAGAGTAGAGGAACACTGCAGAAGAGATGGACTGCGTGAAAAATGACATGATGACAGCTAACAGGAGTTAATCGAAGAAAAAACGTACTGCGTACGACCCCAAATGAAATGGGATAAGGATGAAAGGAAAAGGATGATGAATCGCAGAAGAACTCGCTGACGCAGTGCCTTAGCGCGCTCGGCATTCGATTGCGTAAACTAAGCAATGTTCGCTATGGCTGATTGATATGGATGTGTGACCAAAAAATATAATATTTTACACACACCCTTTGAAACATTTGTGTGAAATTATCGTGGTATGAGTACCACTTCCATAAAACTACTAGCAATTGGGACGGTTGAATAAATTGCTAGAATGCTCATGATCGAAGATGTTAACCCCTAATACAGAAAAGCGTCTCAAATTTTGAGCACTGCTAAAGATAAATGGACAATACCTGTCAGAATCTGCATAGGAAATCGTCAATTTTGACAATACATTAAATGTTAAGTTAATTTGGGGGTATAAGATACTTAAAACAGGCTCTAAGTACAGGTATATTTCTGTTCGTAGATTGGAAAATTATAGATGGCAATAGGCTCACCACATTGGACCTAAAACAATTCGCGAAACATGGGTGGTTAATCACCGGTCTACTCTTTCGGTGATAAATAGGCGTGATTTATGTATGTATGTTGAATCGGGAATAAGGTGTGTAATTTCGACAACACATTTCATGTCAGGATGGCCGAGCGGTCTAAGGCGCTGCGTTCAGGTCGCAGTCCACTTCTGTGGGCGTGGGTTCGAATCCCACTTCTGACAGACTTTTTGTCGTTTTTTATTGTTATTAAGAAATTGTTTTAGTTTATGGAATATTATGTTTGCAAGGCCATTATCTATTTTAAACTTTATTAGCTCAACTAATTAATATCGTGAGGAATAAATTTTTATTTTAAAGTTAAGTCTCTCTATTCGCCGATAGATGGCCCTGTCATGGCGGTTTGCTTTTTTATAACCCACAAGGAATTTATAAAGGAATTTGAAAACACAATCAACCGAAATAGGTAGGTATTGAAACTAATATGTTCTGTCATCTATTAGTATTTTTCATTTTAGAGTAAATCAATAATTCCATGGCACCATGGACCAAAAATATTAGGTCCATGGCTGGCACTGACTGACGTGACGGACTTGACTTTTGGTGACTGAATGACTTTACAGTGTAGAGTGTTTGGCGCGTTTCGTGGTGTCAGTCAGATTTATTTTCACTAATTAAAAAATTGTTACAGAGTGGATTTTGTGCAGTGAAAGTGGTGTTGTTTTGATGCACAAGCATCCGTGTTGATGTGCAATTATGCAGAATCATCGAAAACAAGTCTTATGATGTGTTTGATGTTGTGGTGAAGATCACTATATAAAGTGGTTTTATCCATTGCATCAGTCACCATCATGAACTCTGTTACCATTAAATTCGCAACAAGCACTCCCTAGATGCGTTAAAATATGTGGCACCCATATTTTAACGTAAAATTCATTTCGTTCATACTTTTCACCCACTCATTATTCCATACGACTACAGATAAAATATACACTAAAGACTTGGCTGTATGGGCTAGACCCTTTGCCTTCCCTAAAATATAGGGAGAATTTTAAACTAAAAAATTTTACTGGAGTGTTTGGCGCGTTTCGTGGTGTCAGTCAGATTTTTTTTCGATAATTCTTAAATTGGTGCAGAGTGGATTTTGTGCAGTGAAAGTGGTGTTATTTTGATGCACAAGTATCCGTGTTGATGTGCAATTATGCAGAATCATTGAAAACAAGTCTTATGATGTTTTTGATGTAGTGGTGAAGATCACTATAAAAAGTGGTTTTATCCATTTCATCAGTCACCATCATGAACTCTGTTACCATTCAATTCGCGCCAAGCACTCCCTAGATGCGTTAAAATATGTGACACCCATATTTTAACGTAAAATTCATTTCATTCATCCATTTCACCCACTCATTATTTCATAAGACTACAGATAAAATATACACTTAAGACTTGGCTGTATGGGCTAGACCCTTTGCCTTCCCTAAAATATAGGGAGAATTTAAAACTAAAAATTTTACTTTACAGTGACATTTTTATAACCTAAATAAAACCTAACCTGCCAAGTTGATAGAAGCCGGATTATTATTTTAGTGTTTGTATAGTTTTCTTTAGTCAAATCAAAAATGACTACTATAAAAGTTCATGACGAGCGAGAAATTATTAACAAGCTATCGTCGTATATCCAAAAAATTTCTAGTGATGCGATTTATAGTCGCGGAAAGTTTCATATTGGACTTTCAGGTGAGTTCACTTTTTTATGCAATTGTACGTTTATTATGAGGTTAGACCGTAAATGAAAGTGTCTATGCATAAATTTACATAATTATTAAGAAAGAAACCTTTCATGATTCATTGACGAAATGTTTTACTATTTTTATACTTTGTTAACATAAGTCTACAAAAAAAACCTTCATTCTTCAAATTGCAGAAGCAAGTATTTTGTGCCAAAGGTTGTTATTCGTTTGTTCATTTAAGATCCGTACATTAAGCTAATAATTCATCATCAGAAAGTATGTTAAGTTATGCTGTTGGTTGGTTTTTTGAAATTAATAAATAAACCTTAAAATTAAATAACTCAGATCCTTATATCTTTTTTCAGGGGGGTCTGTTGTCAAGTATCTATGCGAGGGGCTGCCAAAAGTAGACACTGATTGGTCAAAATGGGTTCTCGCATTCTGTGATGAGCGTGTTGTGCCAGAGGATAGTGATGATTCAACATTTGGAACATATAAGAGACACCTTATACCAAAAACCGGTCTTAGGGAGGAACAGTTTGTTGTCATAAAGCAAGGAGTATCAGGTGCATATCAATAAAGTTTTCTCTTACTTTATGTGATGAGAACCTTTAGCATCTTATATTGGACAACATCTGGGTAAACATTAGATTGAATAGCAAAAAGCTTGTTAGAAAATTCAACTTTATTCCTTACCTGCATTATATTAGATATAAGTTTCATTTAGAACATGGGTTTTTCAAAACTAATTTCCTTGTAAAGGAAATTATAAAAGAAATTTTATCACATGCAACATAGCAAAATTCCACATCTTTTGATGCTAAAGCAGCAGACTGAGTAAGTGTTTCACTAAGCACTTTTAATGTTTTTCAGTGGAGGATGCTGCGAAGGACTATACAGATAAATTGAAAGCAGTGTTTAATGGAGATGATTTCAAATTTGATCTGTTGTTGCTTGGTATGGGACCAGACGGCCACACCTGTTCACTGTTCCCGGGCCATCCACTCCTAGATGAAGTGGATTTGAAGGTGGCTGCAATATCTGACTCACCAAAGCCGCCACCAGAAAGAGTCACACTTACCTACCCCACAGTGAATAACGCTAAGAACTGCATATTTGCCATTTGTGGGGCCAATAAAGCTGATATGGTAAAAGTAAGTATAATTAATAAGATGGACAGTACACCTATTTATCAGCAGGCGAAGGTAAATTAAAACCCACATTTTGCCAATTATATAACAGAGGGGAGCCTATTGCCAACTATTGGGCACATAAATTGCAGTATATTGCTGGGTGATCTATAAATGGAACATATTGTTTTTTGCAATTTCCCTTACTATTCATTTTTGTAGATGCTCTGTTTTATAGTGCATACAGCCCTTTTCCCCTATATTAGTTGTCAGTAGTCATGCAAGAGATAGGAGTGGCGAAAAGTTAGGACTTAATATTTTTTCAAATTTGCAGCGCATATTGAAGGATAAGGAGGACCTGCCAGCAGGCCGTGTGAAGCCACACAGTGGCTCCCTGTACTGGATCGTCGACAATGCTGCTGCACAATATCTGTAGGTTGTGTTACTGGAATTTGCAACTTAAAGTTGAGAAAAGTTTGGTACTTTGTGAATTTAGAACTTAAGAAAATGTTACCTCTGTTCATTAGCATATAAATGTGTTTTCCGGTTTACAAAAATTAAATTACATTTTTATGTAATTATTTTTTGAGATATTTACATGTAATTATCATTGACATTTAAACTAATTATAGGCTTAAACTTATTATCTCTCAAATGTTATGACCTCATAAGATATTTGAAAATAATTATTAAATCTAAAATGCCAAATTGATATTGCTATTCAATCTTATTGTCTTGCCCATAGCATTCTAAATCAAATGATAAATTTAACATACTGTGGTAATTTGGTGATCTGTAGACTGTATCTATAAGTAAGTCATCTCTTTAGGCTTAAAACTTAGGGTTGACGGAATATTTAACCTTCTCCGTGCCCTTATCCTACTTTAAGTAGGGTCGGCACAACATGTCTTCAGACGTGAGCTCAGCATAAACTTTTTTCCTCGTATCATCTTACACACTATCCATCCATCGTTTCTTCGGCCTTCCTCTCAGTCAAGTCCATCCACATCCATACTTAACATACCTCTAGTTACGCGACTTTCATCCCCCCTCATCACTGAATACTCTCATTCCTTAGAGATAAACTCTAAGGAATGAGAGTAATTATTAACTTGTTAATTATTTAGACTACTCTTACTCAGAAGTTTAGAAACTTGTAAAATAAAATTTCATCAAGGTTTTTATACAAAGTGATAAATTAACTTCTAAAGTTGCTTTTGTTTTAATGATTTCATTGTGATGCATAATATATAATAGATTAGTCAGACTATTTCGGTTTTGTTAATTTTTTGTTCTAGAATTTATTTACATTTTATTAAGATTAAATTTTAAGGGGTTTTAGAATCTAAACAATTTGCTTTACTATTTTTTTGTTACAATATGTTTAATAGCATTAATTTGTTAAACAACTATTATACTTAATAGTAATAAAATAATTCAAGAAAACTGTCTTTCTCATGTTTTACATGAGTTTTTTCATGGAATGTGAAAATACTTTGACTTATGTTACTGAAGTTACCTTGATTTTGTTTATATTTTAACATTTTTATTTTCAACTAAAAACGATACATGTCTTTCCTGCGTGAGCTATTTTGATAGTTTTTGTACATTCCTATTAATAAAACATTAATGACAACCTTCTGTTTTATTTAGCTGAATAAACAATAATAAAAAAAAAAATCTATATTCTACGTTCTAAATTCTGTTAGTATTAGAAACTGGTATAAAAACATGAAGTTGCTTAATCGATTAGCGTAAAGGAAACTTAAGTAAATGCCACGACAAATAAATAAGAGGCTTCCGTTTTACCACATGCACAATGCAAAATGATATATAGATAGTGGCGTGTTTTCTAGTACAACATTTTTCTGTTTGCACCAGTTATCAAAATGGCATATGTTGTTTTACATTATATTAGAATGCCTACCTAGCCCTGTGTCTTGAAACCAGTATATTAAATCAATCTTATGTTTTTAACGAGTTTTCTTCCGTAACATTCATTCACCACTAGCACCTCTCCGGTGATATGGATGATATGAATCAAAAGAGAGTGGATGTCTGGATGAAGTCTGACCGATATCGATGGAAAAGGAAATGTACTGCGCTGACCACAGATGGGAACTGAACTGGGGGCCTAGCCAAGTGTCTTTTCTATTCCAATGCATAGAATACAAAAGTATGAAACTGTCGTTTTTCATACATTTCATACACATTCATATATTTGTTTTCTATGCGTTCGAATGTATTGGTCACTTGGCTAGGGCCACAGGGCAGAAAGATGTTCTTTTTATGGTAAACTTTGGAATTAGTTCCGCTACTCGACACTAGGTGGCGTAGTTTCGCACAAATGTGCTAAAATTCAAAGAGAAAGTGTATCAGTCGCGCCAACCGCGGTTGTTGACCGTCAAATCTCGGCCTCGTGGCTCGCGTAATACCTGCTGAGATATTATTATTGATAAAATGTTAATTTCGTCAACTGTTTATGGTGTCATTAGTCTTTTCTGGGAAATTGGTAATTTTTGCTTAGCAAAATAAATAAGATGTGAAGAATCTACGTAGTGATCATACTCGTAAAAGATATGAATAGTAGTAGGTACCTTTAACGCTATAAAAGGCTTCATTTAAACCTTAAAAAATATAATTGTATTACAGATATGTGGTCGACGGTATGATAATGACAGTACGGGTTCCTAAAGTGTATGTTATAATAGGTCGCATTTCAATGGAACAGTTACCTACTTTGATTAAAAATCCACCACTATGCGGGTTTGAAGAGTGTTTGACACAATCACTTAAACACCTATTATTAATTTACGTTTAACAAAAAAAAAGTGTGAAAGTTGCCGGTATAGTTACGGCAGAGCAGAATACTACTGTCACCACCCCCATCTCTCCTGCGCGTCGTACAATGCGACTAAGGGATAAAAAAGTGATGAGGAATGGGCAGCAGCATTCCTCTTATTATTTATACCACCTAGAAATGTAGTGCGACTTTCGTGCCCGATAAATGGCAATAGGCTCGCCACCTATTACATGGGTAACATAATTGGCGAAACGTGGCTCTTAATTCACCTCTGCCTACCCCTTCGGTGATAAAGGCGTGATAAGTGCATGTCGTAGATATAGAGAAGACATATCAAGATTGTTTACATTCTATCTCTTGCTATAATTAATTAATGAATGGAGTGGGTATACAAGTAAAGTGTCCTCAGTTGAGTCCGGATACACGCGAGCGCATACGTTGTGCAGAAAGCACCGATTTAGGTCAAGGGCGACGACTCATGCCTTTCTTGCGTTTGCGCACTTTGCAGTCGGACGCTACTTTTACTGTAGTTTGTAACTTTTAATTTTACACGTATTTCCAATTAATTTAGTGTTTTTACCAACCACAAGACCTTTAATCTCCCCACTGCCGGGGCACGGGCTTTCTCTATGGATGGAAGATTAGATGGAGAATGGGCCATAACCCACCAACCACGCTGGCCCAGTGCGAGCCCAGACCAATGGCTTAACGTGCCTTCCGAAGCACGGAGGAACCCGAGATAATAAATTTTTGGTCACCCATCCAAAGACATTGCTCATTTTACTCAATCGCAGCCTAAGCGCGTTATGCCACTGCGCTAGCGAGCTCCTCTCGTGTTTACAATACAAAATCCATAATATTTGGGATGGACAGACCGATGTGCGATGCATATACACGAATATACCGCACAAAATTCCAAGGCAGTTGCAACCCGCACTGGGCCAGCGTGGTGGGTGATGGCCCATTCTCTCTATATTCTTCCATCCATAGGAAAGACATGTGCCCCAGCAGTGGGGATATTAAAGGGCTGGTGATGATGAAGATGATGAAACAATGTCAACCAAGTTGTGGAGAGATTTGTCCACGTCCCGGCTAGGGCTACAGCGGAAGAGACTGGGGATGGTGACAATTGTATCCTGCTCTGCCGTCACTACACAGCTCTTTACATACATACATAAATCACGCCTACATCCCCGAAGGGGTAGGCAGAGGTGAACTAGCACCCGCGTTTCGCCAATTTTGTTAGGTCCCATGTAATAGGTGGCGAGCCTATTACCATTTATCGGGCACAAAAGTCGCAGTAGGTACATAGCTAGATGGTATAAGAGGAACGCTGCTGCCCATTCCTCATCACTGATTTATCCTTAGTCGCCTTGTACGACACCCACGGGAGATATTAGGGGTGGCGACAATTCACCACACATTTCACCACACGGCAATAAGGCAAATAAGGTACCTAATACATAAAGGGCCGACCACCCCAAATCTCTCCCGTGGGTGTCGTACAAGGCGACTAAGGATACATCAGTGATGAAGAATGGGCAGCAGCGTTCCACTTATACAACCCAGCAACTATTGTGTCCGATGGATGGCAATAGGCTCGCAATTTATTACATGGGACCTGACATGATTGGCAAAACGTGGGTGCTATGTCACCTCTGCCTACCCCTTCTGGGATGTGGGCGTGACTTATGTATGTATGTAATGTATGTACCTTATTGCGATTGGTTAGTTAGATTAGTGTTATCTATCACCTTAGTTAATGCTAAGCAAGAGCCTTGATAATATAATCGCGTATGCGTGCACCCATAGTGATAAAGCTGTGCACAGCTTGCATAATTACGGTTATTCATAAACGCTGTGCCTGATCAAATTGCGCGCACGCTCGGTAGGGGCAGCAACGCAATCGATGTTTTATCAACTTTATTTGTATTAGCTTTAAGGTCCCACTGCTGGGCATCCGTCCTTGTCTTGCAATACTGCAAGCTCCCAGCTTTAAGAAAAGTTTTTAGCTTTTCTTTGTTAGTTTTAGTAGAATTTATGTCATTATTATTTCCATTTTTTTGACCGGCTGACTTGGTCGAATGCTTAGATCGGTGGGTATTGGCCAAGAGGTCTCGGGTTGGAATTCTGGTAGGGGTAAATTTTGTAATGAACACAAATATTTGTTTTCGAGTCATGGTTGTGTATTTTTATGTAGTACATTTTCAATATTTATATACATAATTATTATGATAATAAAAATATGTCCGTCATCTAGTATCCATAACACAAGTGCTTAGGCTACTTACTTTGGGTTAGACGATAGGTGTGAGTGTAAAAATATTATTTATTGTTATTATATGTGAACATTATATAAATGTAAGAAAAAAATATTATAAAACATAACAATAGGTCGAAAGCATATCGCGAAAGATGTGTATTCGATTGCCGCAACAAGACTGTAATTTTCCAACTTTTTCTGACCTGTGTTTCTGAAGAAAAGTGGTTCAGTTTAGTGGCGGTTCAATTTACCTCTTTCTACCCTATATTTACATAGTCGCAAAATAGTTTGTCTTGTTTTACTTTTTCTATTCTATCTATCTTTACAGAGTAATCTAGATATAGGTATAACACGAATCGTTAAGAGTACTTTCGCCGTGTGGTGACGGCAGAGTAGAATACAATTGTCACCACCCCAAATCTTTCCCGTGGGTGTCGTACAAGGCGACCAAGGATAAATCAGTGATGAGGAATGGGCAGCAGCGTTCCTCTTATACCATCTAGCTATGTACCTACTGCGACTTTTGTGCCCGATAAATGGCAATAGGCTCGCCACCTCCATTACATGGGACCTAACATATCTGGCGAAACGTGGGTGCTAGTTCACCTCTGCCTACCCCTTCGGGGATATAGGCGTGATTTATTTATGTATGTATGTTAAGAGTACTTTATTATTACTTAGCGCCACCCGGTTAGTAATTATGTAATGGGTGTTTTTCCACTCAACGTTCCGGCACCGGCACCAGCGCCGGGGCTTCGTTTTTTCACTGCGCCGGCAACGGCCGGTGTCGCGGCTGGTTTACGCAATACACATGCAGTTTTACCGGCCGGCGACGGCACCGGCTGTGGGAGTCAACGCCGTGCCGTTGCCGGCGCCGGTGACTGGAAAAACATGGCCATATTTTTTTATACATATTTGCTGCCCCGGCAGCCGGGCCTGCGCCGTGCCGGTGCCGGGTGTGGAAAAACGTTCAATAAGCGACCCGCATGTTAGCGTACTTCATGTTTAAATGCATAATTATCATTATGCCGAGTGGTGATGTCAGAGAGCATCACCCCCATCTCTGCCTACCCCTTCGGCGATATATGCGTGATTTATGCATATAGGTATATATGTTATTGAATAAAAATGTAACTTTTAGTATAATTATGGTCAATTTTGCCGACCGTACAGCAGTCGTATGTGTGTCGCGGGCACGCCTTTGCGTGCAGATCCGCGTACGCTGACCCTACCATAGGCCACCCACATGCGTAGCATTTTCTCAACACATAGTTCCGAGCACTGTATTTAGCAACTCTGTAGCTAGGAGAAGTTAGTTTGCTCAATTTGACATTTCGATGTCTTAACTTTAAGATACACACTTCACGACCCACCTTCCCATGCTGGCCTGGGCGCGAAAAAATAACGTAGAATGTGCCAGTCCCGATTCATCCCATGGGTGTCGTAAAGGTCGACTTAGGGAGATTGCCCCGTGTAGACCAATAAGCACCTTGGAGCACCCGAATGGTGGAGGGCAAACCACCAACAACACCATGCCCAAAGGGGTTAGTGTCAGGCGGGCGGCCGGCTGTAAAACCTAAGCCAAAACTGTGAATATTAGGTTAAGATATAAGGCGTTTGATTGAATAACGCTAACATTTCGCGCCTTAAATAGAATCCATATATTTATCGCAAAAAATGAGACTGCAGCACTCAGAGACGTCAAATAACTTTAATGAGTACTTACTGCCGCACTCAGAGACGTCAAATAACTTTAATGAGTACTTAATGTAAAAAAAAATCATTTAAATTTAGACCAAAGACCTGACAAGAATAAAGACTAGTTTTGAATTGTCATTTTTGACATTCAGTACTCATTAACGTTATTTGACGTCTCTGAGTGCGGCAGTTATTGTCAAAAAATCTCATTTAAATCTAGACCATAGACCCGGCAATAATAGCGACTAGTTAGGAATTGTCATTTTTTGACATTAAGTACTCATTATAGATATTTGACGTCTCTGAGTGCGGCAGTTAAAGCCTTAATTTTGAATACAAAATGTTACGGAGTTTTTTTGATTGTGTTCTTCCATCAAATGATCGATTTGATGGTGATACAATTCGTTAATTGGGTTAAGTAGAGTATTACGGTCAGGCTGGCATTACGGAGCATTCAAGGTTCAATTCCTGGGCCGGTTTGGGCGACTGAAAATGGATGCTCGTAATAGTACAAATATTTGATTATAATATTTATTATGTACACTAGAACGTGTGTCTAAGGGCCGGTTTTTTGATCTATAGTTAACTCAACCAATTGTTAAAAACTGTTACTAATTGCTAAATATCAGTCTGATATGTAACCATTAGTAACAATTTTTGTTACTAATGTTACTAATGGATAAATATCAGTCTGATATTGTTACTAATTGTTAAATATCAGTGATATTTAAAGATAAATAACAATTTTTAACAATTGGTTAACAGTTAACTATGCATCAAAAAACCGGCCCTTAGGCGGCTCTCACAGAATCTTACCAAATATGGCTGGGCAGAGAGAAGTCGGGGTGGTGAGGTTTATTTAATGCTAGGCAGGGCTGGTTAAGCTGTTGGCCTTCATCTCACCTGATGGTAAGTGACGACAAGGTCTGAAGATGGAATCGAGATTGACCTAGAACCCTCAAATATGGAGGGGCTGGCTATCTTATCACAAATTGTCGGAACACAATAGTGCTGTTAATATTATTATTTTGGCGACAGATTTCGATATGATGGTGGTAGCTAGCCAGGCGGACTTGAAAGAAGTCCTACCAAACCTAGTACACATTGGTATTATACATACTTCCCTGGGGATCGAACCCGGGACCTCGGAATTCCGGTGGGCGAACTATTGGTCCACGGAGTTAACGTCACGCATCATTAAGATCACGAGTCTTATCCGTAAAAGTTGTTTTATTTCAAACTCGGATACAGCCATTTTATTTACGTTGTTTAGATTGGGCAAGCATTCGCGGATGTTAGTTTACAAATATTATGATTGTGCAGATTTGAATGGACCGTGACACCATTGGTATAATGCCAGGATCATCTGTACAGAGATCAACACATCAACCATGTCACGGGCAACGCGAAATATACCTTGTGCTTACACTTATTAGAGTTTACATTAAATTGTCGGTGTATTTGAGAGGTGTTTTTATTAACATCTTGGTAAAATTAACAATGAATTCCTAATTATAGAACGCAAATATGTAATACCTAAAGTTCTTATTGCATAATGGCTGAATGAAGATATAATTTCGTTACAAGGCGAAGCGAGCGGCTGAAAATACTTAAAATGTTAATCAACGTTCTATGTCAAGTTAAGTGCCAGGCAACTAAACTTAAGTCGCTTTTAAACTGTAGATTGCATATTGGGACCTGTCGTTAGAAGACTTTTTAAAGTTTAATCCGATTTTTATGTTCTTGAAGAATTAAAGACTTACAGCTTAATTAAAAGTTATCTTAAAAGTTTTGCAAGCAGAGCCTAAATAATGTTCGAAAAAATAAAGAGTAGTGATTTTATGAAGTCTGCTTTTTCCTGCTCTTATCCCGCTCTAAGCGGGATCGGCATAATATGTTTTAAATTGGCCAAGTCACATGGAACCGATTAAAAAAAGAAAAATTCGTCATAACTTTAAAAAAGTAAAAAGATAAGAAGTAAAAAGAAAGATTAAAAGAATTAAACCATTATAATAATATATAAAAAAAAAAGAATTGCCAATTGTCCGAAGCCAGCCCTTTAAATGTCCATAATGCAATAAAGCAGGTTGACCTCACCATAGCAGTATGCAAATAACCCGACGAGAGTATAAGCCCGCCCTCCGAGTTTGGCAATGACCGCCAATTAATATAATCTTAATACAACATTTTGCGTTATCACCTTTCAAAGTAATCACTGTTTCTTGGTTAACTGGTTGGTGCGAGTTCCTTGCCTTGAGTTGAGTCTACGATCGGGACCGAGAAGGCGGTAAGTTTTTAAAGCACAGATAACATCAAATTTATGTGTGGATCACAGAGCATAAATGAAATATTTATTCTGTGTTACAATGTTGTTTATTAATTTTATTATTGATTGGTGGAAGGGATTATCCTTATAAAAAATACATCAAGTCAACAATAGAGAAATTTTAATTTAAACCAAGATACAGGAGAAAGATTTTTGTAGTTATAAAAAAAAATTCGAAAAATTATGGTCTTGATGCGGGAATCGAACCCGCGTCCGCTGCTATCCGGGCAGGTAGGTGCCTGACAGATCGGGAATACAGGAAACAAATAATCAAGACATGTACTTAAAGGACTTATGTATCCAAGCCAGAAATATTACAAATTAAAATGAAACGCAGAAGGGAGAATCTCCCCTACTATCAGTTGTACATACAAACCCTATTATTACAACAACAACAAAAATCTCAAGTGTATTGGAATGGATGTAAAGTGAATGGAAATATTGTTAATTCAGAAAATCATGAGATTTTGTTTGCAATGATGAGGGATGGTTTTCTAACAAATGCTTATAAAAATTAACACTTTACAGGTTGTGCACATATGAAAATGTTCACTTTTATAAAACTTTTTACACTTAAAAAGTTATTAAATACCTATATACTAATTTACTTTATTACCCTTCAATAGAAGAATTTGTAGTTCCCGGTATACCACTACATAACACGTATTACTTCTAAGATGACGGCAGAATAGAAAACAGTTGTCTTCCCCCATCTCCCTCGCGGGTGTCGTGGAAGGGACTAGTACATATATAAGAACGTGGTAGCCTGGCTAGGCGGACTCGAAAGAAGTCCTACGACCAACCAAACCGAGTACAAATTGGTACGGGACCTCTGGATCTTAATTCCGGTGGGCAAACCACTAGGCCACGGAGGCGGTTATCACAAGCAGCGTGTGTTAAAACTCCTTTGCCTAACCCTAAGCTGGTTTTAATAAATACATTAAATTATTGATGTGATTATAAAATATTATACTAAAGACATGGCTGTATGGGCTAGACTCTTTGCCTTCCCTAAAATATAGGGAGAGTTAAAAAAAAATACATGAAAAGACCATTAAGCCCGCGGAGAGAGTGTTTGGTGCGTTTCGTGGTGTCAGTCAGATTTATTTTCACTAATTCAAAAATTGTTACAGAGTGGATTTTGTGCAGTTAAAGTGGTGTTATTTTGATGCACAAGCATCCGTGTTGATGTGCAATTATGCAGAATCATCGAAAATAAGTCTCACGATGTATTTGATGTTGTGGTGAAGATCACTATAAAAAGTGGTTTTATCCATTTCATCAAGCACCATCATTTACTCTGTTACCATTCAATTCGCGCCAAGCACTCCCTAGATGCATTAAAATATGCGACGCCCATATTTTAACGTAAAAGTCATTTGATTCATACATTTTACCAACTCGTAAATTCATATGACTAAAGATAAAATATACACTAAAGACATGGCTGTATGGGCTAGACCCTTTGCCTTCCCTAAAATAGGGAGAATTTAAGAAAGAATAAATACATTAAATTATTGATGTCATTATAAAATATTATACTAAAGACATGGCTGTATGGGCTAGACTCTTTGCCTTCCCTAAAATATAGGGAGAATGAAAAAAAAATACACGAAAAGACCATTAAGCCCGCTTTTCCTCTTCAAGAGAATTAAGCCACTTGTTAGACCAAAGTCCTTTGCTTGTTAAAGGTATTGAGGTGGGGCCTAATTGCCAGCGACATGTCGCTTGTCGCGGTGAGTTGCGACACACACGTGCTTTGCACAACGCCCGGCGCGTGGTGCATTGTCTGTCGCCCGCCGCTAGTGTTGGGCGATTTCGAAGTATCGATGTGGACACGATGATTTACATTAGGAGGATCATCATCATCATCATCATCACCAGCCCTTTAACGTCCCCACTGCTGGGGCACGGGCCTTCCCTATGGATGGAAGAATATAGGGAGATTGGCCATAACCCACCACGCTGGCCCAGTGCGGGTTGGTGGGTATTAACGACTGCAGATGTAGCCGGGACCACCGGCTTAACGTGCATTCCGTAGCACGGAGGAACTCGCGATAATACATTTTTGGTCACCCATCCTATGACCGGCCTTAGCGAACTTGCGTAGTTTACGCAATCGCAGGCCAAGCGCGCCATGCCACAGCGTTAGAGAGCTCCTCTACATAAGAAGGATAATTTGACCAATAGGTATCACGCCTTTCTCTCCCAGGGGTAGGCAAAGACTTGTTACGAATGCTACTATCCTCGTAGCAAGTGGAAAGAAGTGATACTTCTTTCGCTTCATCTAATCTCATTAATGTCTTCATGCATGCCCGTCGGTTTCGGGGACTCTAAACCTGATCTTTTTTTTAATAGACTTTCAATTTGATTATGAAAGATTCGACTAAGCCCCTTCCCAATTCTCCATCAGATTCCGCTATATAAATCCTTTTTGTCATTCTTGCTTCATTCATTCTTGCTACGTGACCGAACCATGCGTATAGCCCTGTCTCATTTCTTGTCATTTCGTCTTCTTTCTAAGCACACCTGCGTGTAACTTGTAGGTTACACAAGTGCCTATCTATACTACTTACTTTGTGCATTGTAAAAAAAATGCACTTGGTCATGACACTATATATTGTTGTAACGAAAGACTATACATATATGATGCAATGCAAGGCGAAAAATTATCAATATATCGATATCCAATTTATTTTGTGTCCCGTCACTAGGCGTGACTACTGCGTTGGGCGCGGTCGCTTGCCTTCGAGAACACACACGGTGTGTCACATGAGGTACTGATAGCATGCACTAGCGTCCACTATTTTATTAAGGAAAATAAATTAAATACATACATATATAAATCACGCTTATATCCCCGAAGGAGTAGGCAGAGGTGAACTAACACACACGTTTCACCAATTATGTTAGGTCCCATGTAACTGGTAGCGACCCTATTGCCATTTATCGGGCACGAACATCGCATTATACCTTGCTAGGTGGTATAAGAGGAACGGTGCTGCCCATTCCTCGTCACTGCTTGGTCGCCTCTTACGACACCCACGGGAGAGATTTGGGGTGGTGACAATTGTTTTCTGCTTTATATTAAATACATAGGTTTTGAAATGTATATTTATGTAACACCTGACCATAAAGTGGACTTTTCCACCCGTTACGCTTATGGAAAATCCCGCTTTCTGGCCAGGGGGTAACATAATAATAGATTATATACCAAAAAGCATGGCGATTAATCAAAAGCACGTACCTTTCTGTTTTTTTTAAATAATTTAAACATAAAGATATAATTCCGCTAAACTCATTTAAAACCGAATAATTTTATTTTTGACTTGACAGCCATAAAGTTAATTATCTCCTTGTATTGCTGTCAGTACCTACGCGAGTTCGGTTAATAACAATTTATCAAATTCGCGATAATTCAGCCTGTGGCTACTTGGACGCAGATCGGCAGATACCGGCTGATATGGACACTAGTTTGCGCACGCAGTTTTACTTATAATTTGGTCTATGAGTGGTGACAGCAAAGCTGAATATAATAGTCATACAAACATAAATCACGCCTATAACCTCGAAAGGGTAGGCAGAGGTGAATTAACAGTCACTTTTTGCCAATTAAGTTAGGTCCCATCCAATAGGCTACCTATTGCCATATATCGAGTAGATAAATCACAGTAGGTATACAATACTCATCGTTGCCCTTACCCTCAGTCGCCTTGTACGACCCACGGGTGAGATGTTATTCTGCTCTGCCGTTACCACATGGCATACAATGTCACCACCACCTTTCTCTCCTGTAGGAGCCTAGCACGGGACGTGGACAAAAACTATGTCCACCACTCGACAGTGTTTTGTCTCGAGATTAACTTTAGTCCATGGTTTATAATTAGGGGGTAAGTGTCCGTTCAGACCACATCTGTGGTTCAGACTGACCCGTTCGAAGAAGAGAGTAGATTTGTATCACGTTTAAAATTAAGTGTAGAATTATTGACAACAGTTGAATTTTTACACGTCACTGTATTTGCTTTGAGTGGCTCTCGAGCATTTCTACACTAAAAGAAGTTAAATTTATAACCCTTAATAAAATGGCACAAAATTATATTTTAAACGCGTCCAAAAAATGCTCTACTCTCCTAGCCGGTCTATGTGAACTGACCCTAAGGTCTAACTGCAACCAACACGCCTAAAGTGTAAGCACACATTAATTAGAATTAAAATTTATAGCACCAACCAAACGGGCCATATGAAATTGTTCTGAAACGTTTGCGAAACAGCGCATGCGCATGTTGTTTCTCCGAGTATTCTACAGGGTCGACAGGATACTTGATATGTTAAAAGAACAGTTATAACAGAAGGTCATGGCTATTGATTTTTTGTGTTTATTATAATTACTATATAATACTAAACTTCAATTAAATAAAAATGGTTCAGGAAAATCTTGAAAATGTGAGCGAAATGTGGAAAATTCACCGCCTATAAGCATGGGACCTTTTTTTTTATGAAAGACAGGGACGCTCTTAGTCTTCATCTCACCCGATGGTAAGTGACTTCACCTGGAACCCTCAACCACAGAGGGGCTGGCTATCTTATCACACATTGTCGGAACACAATAATGCTGTTTACATTATTATCATGGCGACAGCTTTTGATAAAATGGTGGTAGCTAGCCAGGCGGACTTGAAGAAAGTCCTATTGCCAACCTAACCGAGTACAAATTTGTACTCCCTCGGGATCTTAATTCCGGTGGCCGAACCCCTAGACCACGCGGTTAAGCCTATCTGCGTTGGTTGGTGAGTATATATTAACGACTACAGATGCAGCCGAGACCAACTGCTTGACGTGCCTTGCGAATCACGGAGGAACTCGAGATAATAAATTTACGGTCCTCCATCCAATGACTGGCCTTTTTTCAATATATGTATATATGTACCTACACTAATTGCACTGCTGTCGTTACAAGAAAGAGACGTATTCGCGATACTCGCATCAATCCCATTCCCAACCACCTTAACAAGATTAAATGCAATCCTCCACTAGCATTGCACGCGCCCTTATTACAACGGCATAGCACACTTTTCCATTTCAGTCTAGATAGCTACAGGGACTGTGTTTTCAGATCTTGAGCTCTATGACTAGGGGGGTAAGGGTGATTGTGTTTGTTTGCGGGTTTTATGCAGAGATTGCGCAATAAACCTTGCGGTCACTACACCAGGAAGAAGCCGCAAATTGGATTGTTTTGTTGCCGGTATCTAATGGAACATCTCTATACAGAAATAGATAGATAGACAATTTATTTGCATCATACATACATACATACTTAAATCACGCCTATATCCCCAAAGGGGTAGGCAGAGGTGAACTAGCACCCACGTTTCGCTAATTGTCAGGTCCCATGTAATAGATAGCGAGCCTATTACCATTTATCGGGCACAAAAGTCGCAGTATATTGCTAGTGGTATAAGAGGAACGCTGCTGCTTATTCCTCATCACTGATTTATCCTTAGTCGCCTTGTACGACACCCACGGGAGAGATTTGGGGCAGTGACAATTAATTGTATTCTATTCTGCCGTCACCACACGGCAATTTGCATCACTTGTAGGTACGCAAATAGATAGATAGACAATTTATTTGCATCCCTTGTAAGGTCTGTACCACTTGTCTTATTGGGTAAACAATTTTGGCACAACTTTTTAAAAAATCACCCATTTAAAAATAAAATAATAACAAAGTCTATAATCTATTGCAATAAATCATTATTATAGACTAACTGCCGCACTCAGAGACGTCAAATAACGTTAATGAGTACTTAACGTCGAAAAATGACAATTCAAAACTAGTCTCTATTCTTGCCGGGTCTATGGTCTTGATTTGAATGAAAATTTTTGACATTAAATACTCATTAAAGTTAATTGACGTCTCTGAGTGCGGCAGTAAAACCAATTTAATCTAGTTATCTGTTGATTTTTAATGCTGCATTTTCAATAAAAAGGTGTGCCAAGATTGTTTACCAAATAAGACAAATTAGATGGTACAGTCAATAGCACCCAAAACTGTCAAATTTCTTCAATCGACTGTCAACCTTAACTCGGTAATAATATAGCACACAATCGATTGAGAAATTTTGCCATTTTGTGGTAGTCTGCCGTGTTGTTGACTGTACAGACAGATTATACACGACTGGGAAGTGTTGCCGAGCTTAGTAATAAATATTTTTTACGTTTATATTTTTACTAGTGGTCCCCCGCGGCTTCGCTCGCGTTAATGTCGGTTGTTATAGCCCTCCTCGGTAAATGGACTATCCAACACAAAAAGATTTTTTCAATTTGAGTCATTAGTTCCTGAGATTAGCGCGTTCAACCTAACAAACAAACAAGCTTTATAATATTAGTACTATAGATTTATAAAATGTAAAAATGGCCGTGTGGTGACTGCAGAGTAGAATACAGTTGTCACCAAGCAAATATCGGCAGAAGAACAAAATTGTCACCACTCCCAATCTCTGCGGGGTCGTACAAGGCGACTAACTGCCGCACTCAGAGACATCAATCAACTTTAATGAGTATTTGATGTCAAAAATTTTCATTCAAATCTAGACCATAGACCCGGCAAGAATAGCGACTGGTTTTGAATTGTAATTTTTTGACGATAAGTACTCATTAACGTTATTTGACGTCTCTGAGTGCGGCAGTAAGAGCTATAATAATATAATAACGAGGAAAGAGCAGCAGCGTTCTTGGTGTAACATCTAGAAAATGACTGTAATCGCAGTCAGGTTCCCGGTAAATGGCAATAGGCTCGCCCCTATCACGTGGCACCTGAATTATGCTGCCTAAACCACCTCGGTCGGTTGGCTTACCTCTTAGGGGAGAAAGGCGTAATTTATGTATGTCACAAGGATCCTGAGCAAAATCCTCAAGGGAAACCTTAAGCAAATCTGTAATTACTGCCTATAGTAATTTAGTGCCTTCATTAGCCTCGCCTATAAGTTGAAACCACACAAAATAAACGAAAGAGCTAAAGGTTAAACCACTCAAACGGCTCAAAGCTCGGCGCCTAGCCCGCATTAAGTTCGATCGATCAAAAGCTCCAAAGATGTTCAGCCTGATAGTTATGTAAATAAGAGTTATATGGTGGACAGGACTGTCACGAATAGTGTTGCCCCAATCACATGTGTAAAGGAACTGTGCCTTAATATCCGAAGACTAAGTTTATTCTAGCCGTATCGTGACCGCTGAGAAGAGTACAGTTGTCACTTGTCACCACCCTTGCCTCTCACGTAGGTGTCGTACAAGGCGACAAATCCCCGAATACTGAAACGCTACTTTAATTTTGGGTACTGCTTATAAAGTTAAGTGACAATACCTGTTAGAATTCGTATGAAAAAACGTCAGTTTGGACGAAACTTTAAGCAGGACTTAAATTTTGATGTGTCAATATTCGGTCGGGCAACAATATTCCATACAGTATTCCATTAGTGCATACGTACATACAAATCACGCCTATATTCCCGAAGGGTTAGGCAGAGGTGAATTAACACCCAAGTTTCGCCAACTAGAAGAATACTGTAAGTTTTTTTACAACCATTGCTTAGAGTCCTTTACAGATTAAATTCAATCACCCGATAAAAGACCCGTGAGCGGATACGGATACCGGTACAGTCGCGTCACTGCTCACACACGGCACATGTGTGGAACCGTGTCAAGGCACTCTACTGATTTTTAAAAGAAATATCTCAGCCGGTTGCTTGCCCTACCCTGCGCGAGGCTTATATCAAAACGGAGCGGGCTTTATCTCGTAAGCTAGACGACTGTTTACGAATGTAGGTACACAGCCGCGTAGCCAGAGAGGCAGAAATAAAACGCACCCGTACTCGCAAAACTGACTAACTGACAAATTTGGCGAAATTTTATGGGTTTTCCCAGGTCATAAGGTCCCATGAATAGGGCGCAGCCTATTGCCTTCTGACAAACACGTAAGTATATTACGAGATGGTATAAGAAGAACTCTACTGGCCATTACACCCGCGGGAGAGATTGGATTTGGGGATAATTGGATATATTCTGCTCTGCCGCCACTACATGGCAATCATAAACCAACGTGAATACTTGTATCAAAGTACGAAGACACTAGACATCGTGGCTTAAACACTTTGTGCCCCAGGCTCTTGCTAGCATGGACGTAAATCGAGGGTATTCTGGCAGAACCGAATAAGTAAGAAAAATGAATTTAAAATTTTGAGTGAACATAGTATAATTGCTAGATAAAGTATGTAACGTATGCAATTAAATGTTCTTAAATCTTGTATGTAAAAACCATGTATGAAACATAATTTTCTTAAATCTTGTATGTAAAAACCATGTATACAACATAATTTTCTTAAATATTGTATGTAAAACCCATGCATGCAACATAATTATAAATTTTCTGAAATCTTGTACGTAAAAACCATACATGTATGCAACATAATATTCTTAAATTTGTATGTAAAAACCATGTATGCAACATAATTTTCTTAAATCTTATACGTAAAAACCATACATGTATGCAACATAATATTCTAAAATTTGTATGAAAAAACCATCTATGCAACATAATTTTCTTAAATATTGTACGTAAAAACCATACATGTATGCAACATAATTATTAATTTTCTGAAATCTTGTACGTAAAAACTATACATGTATGCAACATAATATTCTTAAATCTTGTATGTAAAAACCATGTCTGCAAGATAATTTTCTTAAATCTTGAACGTAAAAATCATGTATGCAACAAACATTTCTTAAATCTGGCACTTATTCGGTTCTGCCAGAACACCCTCGGAATGTTTTCAAATAATATAGGTAATTATCAACATTGTTGCTTCCTATTAGCCAATGTAGGTAATACATGTATATTTTATGTAACTATGTACTTGATGTGAGTAAAATGACATCGCAGAGGACATTGGCGACATTAAATGTGATAAAGCCGTAGAAGGAAAGGGAAGTGAACGCCATTAAAACATCGCGTTGATTTTAATTTATGGTGTTGTTGAGAGTACTCTACTGTAATAAATGTTCTGTTAATAATTATTGCTGTAATAAATAATAAATATTCCGTCAATAATTGTAAGACTATATTTTTGGGAGCTTTGTTGTTAATCGTGAATGACATAAATGATTAGTTACCTATCAAAGTGGCGATTATTTTTATAGATCTCATTGGGATAAGGCGACATACTATCTAGTGATATACTGCGAATTACGTGCCCGATAGATGGCACTAGACTTATTGACGAAACGTCTAAATTCACCTCTGACTATACCTACCCCTTCGGATATACGCGTGATTTATGTATGTATCTCTTTGAGAATACTTCGTACGGATCTAGCCGTCTCTTCAGATAAGGAATACGTACGCATTCCAACGATGCTGTTATTAGTGTTTCAAAGTTTATGACTAATAAAATCATAATTATCTAAGGTTCATCATTATATTGAAAACATACAAACTAACATAGTCATATAAAAACTATGGTGATTTCAAAAATTACATACATACATAAATCACGCCTATAATATCCCCAAAGGGCTAGACAGAGGTGAACTAGCACCCACGTTTCGCAAATTATGTCAGGTCCCATGTAATAGGTGGCGACCCTATTGCCATTTCTCGGGCACGAAAATCGCTGTTCGAGCCACGAGTCGAACATTGGACTCAACCTGAGGAGCAGAGTCAGCAGCGAGGCGACCTACACACATCAGACGTCGACCAAGCGCACCGTCGGCAGTTTACTTACCCATGAGAGACATACAAGCCATCAATGTGTAGGTACAGACCATGCAAACCATATAAAATTGTAATTATTTCTACAATAAATTAGATTCTAAGCGGCCGTGGTGGATCTCAGTACTACCTACCCGCTGCCTGCCAGGGCTACTCCCTGGGATAGCTTCCTACCACAATCCAGCTACTTGCCAGGGCTACTCCCTGGAGTAGTTCCCACCAACAATTCTGTACCTGCGGGAAGCGGCGCCTTACAATTACAATAGCAGTAGGTACATTGCTAGGTGGTATAAGAACGCTGCTGCCCATTCCTCAACACTGTTTTATCCTTTGTCGCCTTGTACGACACCCAAGGGAGAGATTTGGGGTGGTGACAATTTGTAATCTACTCTGCCGTCATCACACCAAAAATTCTAAATTGTAATATATCGAGTTAACTTTGAATCTATTTATACATTTTATTACGGTTCACTTAAAATTTATTACATGGAGTACATACATATACAATTTTAGTGTGTTTACAACGAAGCGTAGGTACGGAAGTCGTTACGTGTTTTTGTACGAATTAGAATTACAAAAAAGATACTATTTTTAATTTATCGTGGCATAGTGATTAAGGTTTTATATGACAAGGGTCTTCCTATATGTAGGTTGTTAATTAAATTTTTATGAACTTGTTTCGTTGTTTTTTGGTTGAAATAATCACAATCAGCAATGACTTCAATATTTTTGGTTTTAATTATTTGTTGTAGAGTATGAAATGTAATGTATGAAATTTTATATTTACACTGTTTTTAAAGCTGTATAATTGTGTAAAACAAATCTAACTTTAGTGACAGTAAAAAAGCTTTTAAAACTTTTAGAAAGACCAATTAATGAATTAATATTCAAACTAATATATGTATAAAAAATAATTGTAATACAGGTGAGAAGAAATTGTTCTTCATACAACTTGTATGTAACAGAAATAACGCACCCCCTGAATGGTCATAAAAATACTATGGTGTTATTAAAAAAAATCAAAATTCTTGTTTTTTTTCTTCCTACATATAATTTGTACGGTCAGTAAAGCAAAATGTATGGAAAAATCGAAAATTCATTTCGCAATTTTGAGTGTTTGATATCACTATAGTTTTTATATGACTTAGTGTGAGCATGGGTGTGTTTTTAGGTACTTGTATACATGTTGGTACGCTACGAATAAGAAATAAAAACTTCTTTCAAGTTTATAATTTGTTTTATGGGACCCCCTACATTCAACACTGAGTTGGATTCTATAAAATTGTAAAATGACCCCAATCGATTTTCAACCCTTTACTTACCTTGCTTAAATAACACTTACTTGACATCGCATCATGTGAAGGAAGGCCAATATCTGTCGCCATTTTTGTCTTGTTTTAAGTCCGTAGGTATTGTGCCTTCCATAGCGCCAGCCCGAAAGCGGATCTTTTATTACGTGGCGCGACATTTTAATATCCCATATTTCATGTGTGCATAATCTGTGGCGCCCGAAAGAGCGCGAAATAAGTGTTTCGTTTACGTTGTTGCTTTTCACGCTATTAGTGCACAATTTATTTTTGTTTCTGTTTTATGTTATAATGCCAGTGACTTTAATACTGCTACTGACTACTGACAGTTTTCAATACCGCGGAACTACAGCTAGCAACTAGAGCAAATTGGAGATTTTCCGCGTCAAATTTTTCACAAAACCGCGTTAAAAATATCAAATTTAAAATCTCGAATTTGTTTTTTTTTGTAGTTCCGCGGTATTGACTACTGTTGGTTACGCGGTACCGCAATATCACCGGCGTTATGTAATGTTTAATCTGTGCTTAACGCTCTGATCAACCTTGACCTGTCAATTTCGCAACAATCTCTCAGTAAAGTTAAACCAACAAACTAATTACGCCTGTGTCAGTGTTTGGTTAATGCATTTGGAGCATGCGTCGTACGCATTACCATACAATGGGACAAGTGAGGTCATGCGTGTATGTTGGCTGGAGGTATTGGGAGAACCGCCTGTTGGCTTTGGCTTTTAAAGGTTTTAACTTTGCAGTGTGGTGACGACTGCAAAGTTAAAATCTTTAGGACCTCGCTAGCGCAGTGGCATAGCGCGCTCGGCCTGCGATTGCGTAAACTAAGCAATGTTCGTTAAGGATGGGTGACCAAAAGTTTACTCTCTCGAGTTCCGCCGTGCTTCGGAAGGCACGTTAATCCGTTAGTCCCGGTAGCCGTTAGTCCCGGTTGCATCGCCAGTCGTTATCCGGCCATGCGCGCTATGCCACTGCGCTAGCGAGATCCTCGATCTAAGGTAGGGGAAATCCGAGCAAACCTAGATTTCAAAATTAGTCATCATGCCTATTGTCTAGGCCTCCAGCAGGTCTAGCACGGGACGTGGACAAAATGTCTCTCCACCACTTGACTGTTTTGTGCCGGGATTTAGAGGGAGTTAGCGCGGGAGGAAAATATTTTCCCCGAGGAGATTTTGTCCACGTCCCGTGCTTAAGCCTACAGGTTCAAGAACTTTCAACTTCACTTTACTCGAGCGCAATACTAAATCTAATATCAAACACTTCTATTGCTGTCTATACGAATCATAAAATGTACGATTGGGATCAGTGGCCCGATTCAAGACATTCATTAGGACAACTGATCTCGCGGGATGAATTCGAGCGAGATGTTGACTAAAGAGCGGTAGGGGTCTAGGACTGATCCCTGATGTACATTCGCCGCCATATTCCTTGACTGGACCCTCCCCTCCCCGATTTCCCTATATTTTCCTCTGAAATCCTTTAAATACTGCATTATTTGTAAGGATAGACTATATAATCACAGATATATAAATTGATATATCTGTGTATATAGTACTATTCCGTTGCGCTTAAGAAAAACGCATTATCTACCTTTTTACAATTTCTGAGAAAAACGCGTGTAAAGTTTTTCTTAGTACACGTGTATCTCGGAACTAAGCCAGCTATCGATGTAAAAAATTGAATAGTCAGTAAGTATATTGAAGTGGTGTCTATGGGAAAATAATAGAGCTCGTTTTAGAAAACAAGCTCTAAAAATCGTAAAAAATGCGTTCTTCGTAAACGCGGCAGTATTAGCGCAATTCGTTAACAGAAAAAAAACAAAACAGGCGCCGTACATTCCACTCACGCGCAGGTGCTAACTCAATTACAATACCCACTGTTGTCTAAGTTATCTAATTGTTAATCAAATTAATCGGTCCGCCCCTGAAATTACGATCATTAGATAATTTCAGTTCAAATCTTTATCTCCACATCGGGTTATTATGGAAATTGACCTTTATGTCACAGCCGTTAAGATTTCATCGTAATAAATGTAAACATGTTATTATTGTCAGAGGAAACGAGACTCTATTACGTAAGGTGTAGTGGATTATTGAATAAAGAAATGGTTGGGTGCCAGCCAGTGCAATTGCGACGCTATTTCTGAGGCAATAAGCGCGTTTTTGGATACGGTTTGCCTTAGAAAGGCGTAAAATTGTCAACTCGTGCGACATTGAGAAAGGTCGGTGCGCGGGCGCAGTACGGTCAGCGTAACAAGTAGGGCGTAAGTGAATTAATAAATATTCATGATTATTTTGACTTTTATTTATCTGGACAATCTTTCGCTGCTCACAAACATGTGCAAAGCACCGTAAACCATACTCCCAGCTTTCACCCGCTTTTCAATATCACTATCACACTTAAATACAGATTCTAAATACACAAACTCTTTTACTTGTTCAACATTCTCACCCGCAATCTTAATTTTATGACAACTGCGACAGTAATTAATATTTCAAAGAGAAAATTGTCGTTAGAAGATGTTTGAAAAACACTCGGTCAACCAAGACGTCTTATTTGCCACAAATGCACTGAACCGGAGACGGAATAAACCCAATGGTCTTGCTGCGAGCAGCCATGGCGACAGGACACATAAGCAGATCCTCCGCGTTCAATTTCCGCATCAAGAAATTTTTCGAACTTTTCTATCCACAATTTTCTTTGTAATATTTTTTTACCATTTATAATGACAATCTATACTATTAAACTATTAATATTATAAAGCTGAAGAGTTGGTTTGGTTGGTTGGTTAATCTCATACTACTGGTTCAAATTGAAAAATTCTTTTTGTGTTGGATAGCCCATCTATCGAGGAAGGCTATAGCCTATATAACAACCGACATTAACGCGAGCGAAGCCGCGGGCGACCACTAAATTACACATATAAAAAAATGAAATCATAATAAAACGAATCGCTTCTGCTGTCCGTCCGCTCGTCCCGACAGTTTCCGGCGGGAGGCCGCGCGTAAGGAAGTGTTCTGTCCTTTCTGTGTCAATGGCGGCGGCTATCTCCGTAGCAAGGTTCGCTTGTTTGTTTGTCAGTTCGGCAAGCTTATCGATTGCTGTCACATCGTGCGATACGATACGCTATCAATAATTTAATATATAGGATAGTCCTTGGACCCACGGGTGTACTTCGCGCATAATAATAATTGTTCTTTACTCCGCCTTTAATTGGCGGTGTACTAGGCTCGAGTTCACCGACACGTAAAACTAGCGATTAATAGAAAACCGTCAGTTTTTGCCTGTTCTTTTTAAGTTCTGTTTAAGTGTTGGTGAACTCGGGTCTAAAATGTTTATCAGCCTTCCCTATAGATGAAAGAATATAGAGAGATTGGTTGGGCAATAACCAACCACTCTGGAACATACATACATATTACATACATAAATCACGCCTCTATTCCCGACGGGGTAGGCAGAGGTGAACTAGCACCCACGTTTCGCCAGTTATGTTAGGTCCTATGTAAAAGGTGGCGAGCCTATTGCCGTTTATCGGGCACAAAAGTAGCAGTACTATTGCTAATTTGCTAGGTGGTATAAGAGGAATGCTGCTGCCCATTCCTCATCACATTCCTCATCATCACACATATTACATGGGATCTAACATAATTGGCGAAACGTGGGTGCTAGTTCACCTCTGCCTACCCCTTCGGGGATATAGGCGTGATTTATGTATGTATGAAGCTGAAGAGTTTGTTTTGTTGAACGCGCTAATCTCAGGAACTACTGACTCAAATTGAAACATTATTTTTGTGTTGGATAGTCCATTTAAAGAGGAAGGCTATATAAAAACCGAAATTAGGGCCGGTTTTTTGATGCATAGTAAACTTCAACAGTTAACTTAAGTAACAATTTTTAACAATTGTTAAAAATTGTTACTTGTCTTTAAATATGAATACGAATGCTCAGATTGCTGGGTATTGGCCAAGAGGTCCCGGGTTCGAATCCTGGTACTTTGTGATGACCACAAATGTTTGTTTCCGAGTCATGGTTGTGTATATGTTTATGTAGTATATTTTCAACATTAATATACATAATTATATTAAAAATATGTCCGTCATCTAGTATACATAACATAAGTGCTTAGGCTACTTACTTTGGGCTAGATGATAGGTTAGAGTGAAAATAAAACAATATACCAAACTGATATTTATCCATTAGCAACATTAGTAACTAAAATTGTTTTTAACAATTGGTTCAGTTAACTATGGACCAAAAAACCGGCCCTAACACAAGCAAAGCCGCGCGCGACCACTAGTCTTTCCGCAAACACTTCTCCGTCGGCTGTTTCTCCAGCTATTATTAACCGTTTACCCTGAAATTGTTATTCTCTCTGCATCTAAGAAACTGCGCAAGGCCTACACATGACCTAGGTAACCTATAAATAAACCCTATGTGCGTGCAAGTGCATTGTATGAAACGCGGAAGATGTCCAAGGCCCCGGAGATAAGATAAACAAACCTCCGGAAGCTTAGGGCTTGGTGTACACAGCCGATTTCTCCCACTTCGTATTTTAATTGTGACGTGTGAGGAGACATGTTGTGCCGACCCTACTTAGAGTGCTAAACGCTTCTTCTCCCTGCCCTTATTCTAATAAGGGCAGGGAGAAGAAGCGTTTCGCCTAAATAACGTCACAAGTTCACACACCACACCAGGAGATTTAATAATAATACAACATACTTAAATCTAAGGCTATATTGCCGAAGGGATAGACGTGAATTATCCTATTACATGGAATGAGACCTAACCTAATTGGCGAAAAGTGGGTGTTAATTCAGCTCCGCCTACCCTTTCGGGGATGGAGTCGTGATTTACCCCCGAATACAGAAACGCTTATCAAAGTTTGAGTCTTGCTCAACATTTAAATAATGTCAAAATTGACGTTTTTCCATACAAATTCTGACAGGTAATGTCCACTTAACTTTTTAAGCAGTGCCCCAAATTTAAGTAGCGTTTCTGTGTTCGGCGGTTAGTTATAACTATGTACGTTTTTTGTAGAGTGTTCAAATAAAAATCAAAATGAAAGCTATGAATTATAAGAGGCGTTTTTTTTGTTTTTTTTTTAAAGGGGCGTCGGTATTGTCTTTGAGTGGAAACAAAACACAATTATTGTTCACTTCTCCTTACCCTACACATATTATTAAAAAAATCTGACATTCAAAACATGATACAACCCCCATCTGAGCGAAGCCTAACTAATCGATTAGACATATTCTCATTTGTGGAAGTGCTAATGATTCGTTTCTTCATAAGGAAAAAGATGCATACTTTCCGTATCATTCTTAAGGCGCGACACGGCAAAGGGAGCGATGTCGTGCAGCCTTCTCGCATAAACAGGGCCTGCGTGAATCATAAGGGAAGCTGTTTTGTAATGTTTATTTATTGCGAATAATGCATGATGTGATGTTATTTAATTCTGTGTAAAGAGGGCCGTGAAAAATGCAACAATAAAATGAGTACTGTTCTCTATTAGGCACATCAGGTTGCCACAATGTGTAAAATTTTCACAATCCACTTTGAGTTTTACGTCAAATATGTTAAGGTGGAAAATCGACTGGAGATATATTTTGACAGTACAATGTATAGTCGGACGAGCTGATAACTGTACCTACTCACAAATCAGTGTCAATTACTGTGATATCATCTTCGTCTTCCTTTTTTTTGAAGCCCGCCTGGCCAGCCACCACCACCTTATCGAAATCTGTCGCCATAATAACAATGGTAACAGCATTATTGTGTTCTGATAATTTGTGATAAGATAGCCAGCCCCTCTGTGGTTGAGGGTTCCAGGTGAAGCCCGATTCCATCTTCAGCCCCTCTCGTCACTTACCATCTTAAAGCCGTGTGGTGACAGTAGAATACAAAATTGTCACCACCCCCATCTCTCCCGTGGGTGTCGTACAAGGCGACTAAGGGTAAAGACAGCAATGAGTAATGGGCAGCAGCATTCCTCTTGTACCATCTAGCAATATACTGCGATTGATGTGCCCGATAGATGGCAATAGGCTCGTCACCTATTACATGGGACCTAGCTAAATTGGCGATAAGTGGGTGTTAATCTACCTCTGCCTACCCTTTAGGGCATATAGGCGTGATTTATGTATGTATGTACCATCTTAAATACTTAAAGGTCAAGAGCTTCATTGTACGTTTAGCAGAGCCTTTTCCGCACTTACCTGATTAAGCCATTGTGCGTGTCTCCTTTTATCATTCTACTGTTTTTTTATACTGGACAGGGAAGCTCTTGCTCTTCATCTTCCCTGATGGTAAGTGACGGTAAGGGCCGAAGATTGTATTTAGTGCATAATTTACAATGTACCTGCAATGTCATAACTCGTTGACAATGGTGGGTTTCTCTACAGCCTACTTGCGTGCCGTTCTGCTAGCGGAGCGTTGGGCCCTGATGCGTTTAGTACCATCTGGGTATTGAACGCGGCAGGGTCGGCGCTTCGTTGCGGATCGGGGCGTGGGCGGGTTTGGGAGACCTATCATTACAGACTGAGGCATGCTGCGCACTCCCCTATTTTTTTCTTGGACACACGGGTTTTCGGTATCTAGCGTCTTGACGATTCATAAGTGTATTGTAATCATACCAGATATGAATAAATGAATTTTGACTTTGACTTTGACTTTGATGGAATCGAGCTTCACCTGGAACCCTCAACCACAGACGGGCTGGCTATCTTATCTTTCATTGTCGAAACACAATAAAGCTATTAACATTATTATTATGGCGACAGATTTTGATAAGGCCCTACTCCAGCCAACCCAGATCATCCCAAAAAGTTATCAGCCTTTTCAGACTGCTGCAGGCTTCCGGGACCGATACTGGGGATAGGAGAAGCCTTGCCCGTTGATCTGCCACGCTCCTGCATCCTGCATTCAATAAGTAAGTGCTTCTGCCTGTCAAAAAGAGTAATTAAGAATCAATCACCCAAATCTTATATTAAAAATTAATTGCTGTGCGTTTGTCTCACTAAAACTCGTGAACGACTTGGCCGATTTAGCTAATTTTGGTTTTGAAATGATTGTTTTGGGCCAGGGAAGGCAGCAAAAGTGAAAAAATATGGGAAAATTGAAAGGAAAATAGTAAAAACAACAATTTCATTTTACCATATAAACAGCTTTCCTGTCAAACATTTGACGTAACCCTGGCAACCATATCGTAACCATGGCTAAGGGATAATTTATATGGCATAACAACGTATGCCGGGTCAGCTAGTTTTTAATAAATATCTCCAAGTCTATTGTGTGAAAATCTGCAAGCGCCGCTAGACAGAAGATAAACTGCCTTACTCACTTTATCGGAATAAAACAGAACTTGACTAATGAATAGTACCTATAAATCACTCGGTTAAAAACACAATGCGATTAACCTATGAGGCGAAGGCCGATGGATGTGTGTCAAACGTTTTTTGGAATTGAACAGGTTTTCCCCTTGAGATTAGATGCTCGCACAGTGACGCCGGTGTGATGACTATAAAAAATAGTCAACATCAGATGAGTCAATAACTACGAGTTTCATACTTTAACAGCGCGTACGTCCGATGCCAATCCGAGAAAAAAATATTGATCTAGAAAACTCGGACAGAAATCGGATGTAGTGCGTAAGTTACAATAGAAATAGTTCAACGGCTACAACAGACCGTAAAAATCACGGATTCGGATCGGACGTAGTGCCTAAGCGATCTTACTCTCCATGCACCACGTGGAATGCATTCGCCGACAACGTAACGTATTTCCCGCTGTACATACAGTCCAAAAACCATTAAACAATTATTATTATTTTGATTTCAATTAGAACATTAATTTAAACAAATGTTAGAAAAATTAGTACAAAGATAATTGTGTTTACAAAAATTCGCAACAACACGCATAATTTTTCGAAATTTTTCAAACCACTATGTAGTTCAGAAAAAGTTCTACTAAACTAAAAATACAATATTAATGAAATTCTCTCGGAAGGTGTTACAAGTTGAGACGAAGATTAAGCTTTTTAATTTATGCGGTAGATAACTTTTCCATAAACCATTTTTGTACGTTTGAGGAATAAGATATTAACCAACTTTTAACGTTATAGTTTGACGGCCTGTTTGATCGAGTGGTTAGATCAAGAGGTCTCGAGTTGGAATCCTGGTAATAAAACAGTGATAGAATGAGCAGTAGCTTTCCTGTTATATATTCCTGTTATATTATACCACCCACCCCACCGTTTCCTACACCTCGGCCGTGTGGTGACAGCAGAGTGGCAGAGTAGAATACAATTGTCACCACCCCAAATCTCTCCCCTGCAAGGCGACTAAGGATAAATCAGTGATGAGGAATGGGCAGCAGCGTTTCTCAACCTACCACCTAGCAAAGTACTGCGAATTTGTGCCCGATAAATGGCAATAGGCTCTCCATCTATTACATGGGGCCTAGCATAATTGGCGAAGCGTGGATGCTGAGTGGGTGAGTTCACCTCTGCCTACCCCTTCGGGGATATAGGCGTGAATTATGTATGTATGTATGTCTGTATCAAAGTACATTGCTTTGATACAGACATTATCAAAGTACAAACATGACAAGACATTATCAAAGTAAGTACTTTGATTTACGTGCCCGATATATGCCAATAGAATAAACTCGCCCCTATTACATGCAACCTAACATACACCTCTGCCTACCGCTTCGGGGATATAGGCGTGGTTTACGTTGCTATAAAAGGAAAAGTAAATTTTTCAATGTATTTTTTTAGAAACGCAAGATTGGCTTCGAAGCGTTGCATTGTTGGGCCAACACCAACACCGTGTGTTGACTCGCTACCGAGTGTTGACAGACAAACAGTCGCAAGGCTCCACTTGCTAGTACAGTGAGGAAGAGAAGTTTTTCGGAACGGAAAATCAGTACAAAGAATTTAGTGGTTAGAAAGATTTCGAAAAATTAAAAATTACTATAAATTAATTAAGTTTCTAACCACCATATTCTTTGTAGGGAAAATCAATATTAATGTAAGTGTATTAATTGACGGCACGTAAATTAATTGATTGTAATTACGTGCCGTATGGTGACGGCAGAGCAGAATAAAAATGTCACCACCATTTCTCCCGTGGGTGTCTTCGTACGAGGCGACTTATGGCGAAGACGGCGTTGAGTAATGGGCAGCAGCATTTTCTCATACCTCCTAGCAATGTGTTGCGATTTCCGTGCCCGATAAATGAAACGTGGGTATTAATTCACCTCTGCCCCTTCGGGAATATAGGCGTGATTTATATAGACGGCCGGTTTGAAATTTTAAAACTGAAAGCGGAAATGCTTTTCCTGTATAACAACTAGAAAATTTGTCATAAAAAAAACTAAATGCGTTGGTTTAGTGTCTTTTATGCTAAACAGGGAAGCTCTTGGCCTGCATCTCACTTAATGCTAAGTGACGATAAGGGCCGACGATGCAATCGAACTTCATCTGAAACCCTTAACCACAGAGGGGCTGGCTATTATCTAATCACAATTGTCGGAACACAATAATGCTGTCAACATTATTATTATGGCGACAGATTTTGATAACATCGTGGCAGCAGCTTCGGCGGACTTCTTATACCACATATGTACTGCGATTTACGACCCCGATAAGTGGCAATAGGCTCGCCACCTATTACATGGGACCTATCACCTCTGCCTATCCCTTCAGGGATAAATAGCCGTGATTTATGGACATACATACATAGTACATACATACATAAATCACGCCTATATCCCCGAAGGCAGAGGTAACTACGTTTCGCCAATTATGTTAGGTCCCATGTAATAGGTGGCGAGCCTATTGCCATATATCGGGCACAAAAGTGTCGCAGTACACAGCTAGGTGGTATAAGAGGAACGCTGCTGCCCATTCCTCATCACAGATTTATCCTTAGTCGCCTTGTACGACACCTACGGGAGAGATTTGGGGTGGGGACAATTGTATTCTACTCTGCCGTCACCACACTTCTTCGGCTTCGTGATTTATGTGTGTACATAAAATTAACTTGAAATAAAGAAAAAAAATCTGGTGGCGACTGTACCCGGTGAGTGCGTACGAGCAGTTTCGGCGAAATATTTTACAATCGCACCACCGGATTGCCTCGAGACCACTCCATCGTAGATATTGGCTTCAATGCAAGCTGAAGTTGAATTTTAAAATTTTAATGGCCGTGTAATTGGTTTTAACTATTCTTATTACGTGGGGGAAGGGTGGTTATGTAACTAACTGCCGCACTCAGAGACGTCAATCATCTTTAATAAGTACTTAAAAATTTCAAAAAAATATATACATATGCATATAAAACTAGACCAATAGACCCGGCAGGAATAGCGACTAGTTTTGAATTGTCATTTTTAGACGTTAAGGACTCATTAACGTTAATTGACGTCTCTGAGTGGAGCAGTAAGTGTATCATATAAATAATATATCTTAGCAAAAAATTGTGTACTCTCTGCATTTACATACATACAAAAATCACGCGTATTTATGTCCGAAGGGGTAGGCAGCGGAGACACCCACGTTTCACCATTTAATTTATGTCCCAGGTAATAAATGGGTGGCGATCCTATTGCCATCAATCGGTGGTGTAAGAGAAACGCTGCTGCCCATTCATTCATTCGGTCCTTCTACGACAACCGTGAGAGAGATGATGGTGGTAACAATCGTATTCTGCTCTGCCTTTACCACACAGCTTTTATGTCGTCATATATACACATACATACATAAATCACATCGATATCCCCGAAGGGGAAGGCAGAGGTGAACTAGCACCCACGTTTCGCAAAGCCTATCGCCATTTATCGGGCACAAAAAGTCGCAGTACATTGCTGGGTGATATAAGAGTAACGCTGCTGCCCATTCCTCATCACTGATTTATCCTTTTAGTCGCCTTGTACGACACCCAAAGGAGAGATTTGGGGTGGTGACAATTGTATTCTACACGGCATACATTGCTTTTTATACAGGACTTTATTAAAATTGTGTAGCGTCGAACATGTAATTTTACTCGAAAAATCACTAAAGATAAAATGGCTCTTAATTCTAGCTTTTCTGGAGGCATGTTTGCCTACAACAGCAATCAATAAGATGTATCATTACTTGACACACCCTCCACGTTCTTTCACAGTTTAGATATTAAGCAAACCTCTGTGCGAGCTGTGTCTTATTATTCAATAATCATTACTGTACCAAAATACTGCTAATTATTGGTTTACTTCAGATCAATCTTCATAAGTCCAATTCGATATATCTAATAATCAATTACGAAGATCAATGAGACGTTGAGATACATACAAGCATCCACTCGTGAGAAATTCTGATGTAATTGCAGTATGTAATAATCATAATATATATTTTAAAATGTATATAATTGTTAATAAATAAGTCGTGAAGTGAGGCGGTGTGGCAAAGCACAAGCGGAAGCGATTACTTGGGCCAACTTCTTCGAACTGTCAATATGACAGTAATATAGGGAGATGGCCCAATCTCCTTATATTCTTCCATCCATAGGGAAGGCCCGTGCCCGTCTGCCGAAATCTGGTGACGATGATGGTGATGATGACAGTACAAAAATTCGACCTACTATATATTTCAAAATAAATGAATAAAATCCCATAATTATAAAATATATTTTTTATTCTATATTATTATATAATTAATGGTGAAAGCAGAATACGTTCATTAACACCTGATATTTATCAAGGTGAGTCGAGAACAGAGAACAGGGGGCCTACCGCCTCGATTGCTAAAGCAAAAGTTTATGACGTCATGCTGTCATTTCGCACCAAATGTGCCTAAACTATTAGCGATAGCTTTGAACGAATGATCACCAATTGTTTGTGTATGAATTTGGCACAAAATCTGTGCCGCCTAAAAATTCAGGATGGCTGCTATAGCCGTAAGCAGTGCATTGCAATATAGCTATCATCAGCAATCGAGTTAGGCGGTAGGCCCCCAGTAAACTCCACGGCCTATCCTTCGTCATATTACAGTCGTCACAACAGATCCACAGCAATGCTAGGTTGTATTTTTTACTTTATATGTCCCGCTTCAATTCGTAACGCCCTGCGAGGCTCTATACGGCAGTAAAACTCCCCCGGGAGATGCCTGCCGTAGAGAAACCCTTTCAGGAAGTGCTGGATTGCAAATCAAATCATTCAAGGTCTTCGCCTTCGCCCAAAAAAACCCGGTAGATTCCGTAAGGATTAGGTCCATCTAAAGTCCATTTAAAGCAACAGCTTAGTTAAGTTAGGGTCATTAAAAAATCACGTTTTTTGTTATTCTGTATTTCCATTGTCAAGGGGGGATAATATTCGGTGGGCGGCAAATACATAACCACCACTGCTAATAAAATAAAATTATTACACCCAGTGACAGAATCGCTGCCGCCTATGCACGGCGCCACCGTCGAAGCCTTTACATTAAAAACGTCGGTACAAGTATGTGGGATCTTGACCTTATTAGCTGTTGGCATTGAAAGTGTGCCGAGTGACATGTCAGAACGATTAGGGTACCGTACACTGTGCGGAGCTTTTAAAAGTTCCTGCTACGTGTACGGACCCCTTTTTTAATTTGGTCATGTTCAAAACTCGACACATTCTGATTGTTTTGAACAGTGAGACCATTATAAATGATAAGAATATAAAATACCGACTTTAAGACCATTCTAAATGACATACAGTACAGAAAACCACGCCTTAGGATGCCACAAACGTATTATAATTTACAGAATACACGGAATATTTTTTATCGATGCACTGTTACGTTATTGTAATACTCAATAACTAACAATTGTCTTTATTTGTCACAAATATTTGTCCCTCCCAGGCTCCGAACCCGGGACCGCTTGGCCGGTAGCCATCTATCTGACATTCGCCCAACCCGGGCGCCAAACAAAAAGCAGTGTGGCAACTTTGGCCACCCATAGCCGCCCAAGGCTATAGCCCTTGCCGTCTGACCAAATATACCTACAAAAAGGCAATTCGATATTTCGACTACAATTGACATGAAAGGTCGTAACCAACGTGTGTGACCAAACAATTTATCTCACTGAACCGAAATGGACTTATTAAAGGCCCATAAATCACGACAGTTTATCCCCCAAGGGGTAGACCGGAGGTGTGTTAGCCGTTTCGGTAACTGACAAAAGAAAATTGAACTTTCTTACACAATACGTATTGTTTCCAGTCATAATTAATGAGCAGTTTAGGCGTCCCTTAAGAGGAATGTGAAGTGCCGATAGGAGGCGCGTTAACGCCTACACTACATTTTCCTTTTGAATTCTTGTCTCGAGCGATAACGTTTTCACTCCCCTAAAACTTTACAAAATGAAAAAATTTTGCTCTTTTAAAATTCAGTACATCCTAATCTAAGTCTGAACGTTTCTTTTTAATTAATAAAGTATAATTAAATAAAAAAAATATATAATGCTTGAGGAAGTCAAAAATAAAGATACATATTTTGATGTTAACAACTTTTATCGTAAGAAATATTTCGTAAAAATAAAAAGTACGAACCTACCTAGTTTTATATTATACTTAGAACACTATATCAAAAAATTATTAAAATTGGGCTACGTTTACGGGGTGCAAAGTGTTATCGCTTTTTGCACTAAAATTTACAGCTTCACAGTAATCATAAACAACCGTGACTGGAGAACAAAATGCCTGTGTTCATCATACTAAAATTTACCTGCAATCAGGATTCGAACCCGGGACCTCTAGGCCAATAGTAAGGGATGACCATTCCACCACACACCGTAAAATTCATCTTTTTCTTCTTATTATTTATCGGTTCCTCTTCTTCTCCTTAATTCTCACTTTGGCCCTACGATTTGAACCCAGAACCTTTAACCTTTAACGTGGTCATGATATAATTATGAATTCAATTTATTTAGTCTGCTTATTGGCATTACATTACACCGAGATACATTTATTTATTACCTCACCTATTAGTACCTGCAGTTTCTATCAGAAACCAGTTATTCAATGTTTATTTTAGTTTGTCGTCTGGTCATTTATCACGTCGAGTTGTTTAATTTTAACTGGTTTAATGGTGTAAACAATTCCCTTTGTCATCCCTGGAGGTGACGGTCAACGTTTAACATCCACATCCTTTTTTATTTGTTTATTTTGCCACCACGGTCCAATGGTTCGCCCACCGGAATTTAGATCCCGGGTTTGATTCCCAGGGGAGTACAAATTTGTACTCACTCAGTTTGGTTGGTGGTAGGACTTCTTTGAAGTCCGCCTGGCTAGCTACCACCATCTTAGCAAAATCTGTCGTCATAATAATAATGTTAACAGCATTATTGTGTTCCGACAGTTTGTAATAAGATAGCCAGCCCCTCTGTGGTTGAGGGTTCCAGGTGACGCTCGATTCCATCTTCAGCCCTTATCGTCACTTACTACCAGATGAGGTGAAAATATGACAATTCAAATCTACTCGCTATTTTTCCCGGGTCCATGGTCTAGATTAAAATGAAATGTTTTGACATTAAGTACTCATTAAAGGTAACTGACGTCTCTTACTGCCGCACTCAGAGACGTCAAATAACGTTTATGAGTACATAACGTCAAAAACTGACAATTCAAAACTAGTCGCTATTCTTGCCGAGTCTATGGTCTAGATTTGAATGAAAATTTTTGACATTAAATACTCATTAAAGTTAATTTACGTCTCTGAGTGCGGCAGTTAGTGTGGCAGTTAGTCGCCTTGCAACACCCTCGAAGAAACAGGGGTGGTGACAATTATCTTATTCTTCTCAGCCGTCACCACACGTCACAAACATTGCTTAACTTTAAATGCGATCGATAAGGTTGACGATCGCTCGTTTTTTTTTCTTCCTTAATTTATGCATACGTGTGTTGTGTACATTGCCATTCTCATCCAATGTCGACAACGGAAGGAAATAAGGTCAAACTAGTCAGTACCAATACCATAAAACGTGTTTGCGGTTTTTTTTCCAAGACGATTCGATAACGATTAGTTTTATTTTTATAAATAGGTAACATCTGTCTTTTATTTGCAGTTAACATTTTGAACTCCGATAGACTAATGAAAAGGGGATAGCAGAAGATTTCGCAACTTTAGTTTAAAGAATAAGAATGAGATTTATTTCGAATTTCATTATAACTGTTCAGGCTATGAATATATTTCTTGTGTGTTTATTGTATAAGGTTATGCAGAGGACGCGGGTTCGATTCCCTGAACAAGATTATAATTTTTTGAACTTTTTCTAACTACAACCATCATCGCCCTGCCCTTATCCCATCCATTTTGGGGCCGTGTGGTGACGGCAGAGTAGAATACAATTGTCACCACCCCAAATCTCTCCCGTGGGTGTCGTACAAGGCGACTAAGGATAAATCAGTGATGAGGGATGGGCAGCAGCGTTCCTCTTATACCACCTAGCAATGTACTGCGACACTTTTGTGCCCGATATATGGCAATAGGCTCGCCACCTATTTATTACATGGGACCTAACATAATTGGCGAAATGTGGGTGCTAGTTCACCTCTGCCTACCCCTTTGGGGATATAGGCGTGATTTATATATGTATGTATATTCGGAAGAGTTTTTGGCGGGATGCTCATGTTGTGACATTTGTGTTCTAAAGAAAGAACTAAATACTTACCGAAGACATAGCTTCGGCTAGTTCCGATTGCTTGTCTAAAGGGGTAATTAAAACAGAATATTAAGAGGTAAGGTAATTAAAATATACACACAGAAACCTTTATAGCTTACATTGATTGAGTGAGATCTTGTTTCCGAGCTATCCTAAAGGGCAGGGTTAGCTAAAAATTATAGCATTTCCGAGTTCAATTAAGAAAAAGTGTACACTTTGTATGTACTGCATACATTATTTATTTAATTGCTTATATTTTAAGGCGAAGTTGTATCCTTTGATATTCACCAGTTTTTATCCGAAGATGCCTTACTTGTAGGCCTAGGCCTAGCACGGGACGTGGACAAAATCTCTCCCCGCCACTTTGTCTCTAGATTTAGTGGGAGTTAGAGCGAGAGAAAAATATTTTCTTTTTCCCGAGGAGATTTTGTCCACGTACCGTACTACGAGGGCTGTGTGGGAATAGGAAGCAGCATTCTTTTTACCATTTGCACCGTCTGCACCAAAGCGATATACATATATAATGAGGACTCTACTCATGCATTCCTGGTACACCACCTAGGCCGGTGGATGGCAAAATAGATTCACCCCCTGTTCTATCTAACCTAATGTAACATAGTTGGCGAAATGCGGATGGTTTTTATGTTTTTTATGCTAAACAGGGAAGTTCTTGGCGTCCAAAAATGGAATCGGAACCGAAAATGGAATCGGGCTTGAACCTCAACAACAAATTGTCGGAACAAATTCAAATTCAAATTCAAATAGTTTATTTGCATAAAACATGGTTTAGGATCAGATGTTACAATAGTTTCTTAATTATAGATCAGCATGTTTTACCATACAGTGGCATGCAAATATTTTGTATAGATCAAATTAAAGTTAAAATGTTAATAAAATTTATAATAATTACAATAAAATGTCAAACAATACACAACAGAAAGTTATTAAATATATAGCACATATGTCAATCTATATCACTCTAATGTCAATGTAATTACAAATCATTTACAGGATTATTATCATATTATCTTGTTATCCTGAAAATATTCATTTAAATCGTAGTAACCTTTGTCATTCAACCATATACGTAGTCTCTTTAGGAACAATTTTATTGGCAACTCTCGTATACTAAGTGGGATAGCGTTATAAATTCTCACAGTCATGCAAAAACAGTTTTTGTCATACATTGCAGACCTGCAATTCCCATGTAATGGCATTACAAGTCGATTTGGGTCCCTTGAACGCAATCGAGGATTGGCAATTGGTTTAGTATAAAAGTAAGGATGATTTCTTACAAATTTGGCTATATCGAAAATGTACAAACAAGTCAAAGTCAACAACTTATGTTTTTTGAATATTTGTCTACATGAGTCTCGTGGACCTAAGCCACTAAGGCTTCGGATACATTTTTTTTGCATGACAAATGCTTCTTGTATAGCCACTGAGTTACCCCACAAAATTAAGCCATAGCGCAAGACAGAACCAACATATCCATGGTATGCCAATAATGCAGTTTTTTCACCTGCTATATATCTTAACCGTTTCAACGCGTACACAAAGCTACTAAGTCTTGCACAAACATTTTGAATATGTGATTTCCAATTACAATTTTTATCCAAAATTATACCTAAAAATTTAGTCTCATCAATTTCTTTGATGATTTCATTCTGACATGTTATTACTGGGTGAATTGAATTGGTTTGATAATTGCGAAATTGTATAAAGTGGGTTTTTGAGAAGTTTGCACACAATCCATTGTAAGCGAGCCAGTCATTTATAGTTGAAACAGTGGAATTTAAGCTATTTTCGTAGTTGTCATATATGTTTTCTTTTGGTATAATTACAGAAAGATCGTCTGCAAACAAAACTGTTTGGTATTTAATTACTCTTGAGAGGTCATTAATATATAAAAGAAAAAGTAATGGGCCTAATATGCTGCCCTGTGGCACCCCACATTTGTTATGCAAAAATGGTGAACGATTATTATGACGATAGATTATGCTAAGATGGTGGTAGCTAGCCAGGCGGACTTCAAATAAGTCCTACCACCAGCCAAACCGAATACAAATCTGTTCTTCTCTGGGGATCGAAGCCGGGACCTCGGGATTTTCATTCTGGTGGGCGAACCACTAGACCACGAAGGCGGTTCGTCATGAAGTTAATGCACTTCTCTCTAGACACATAAATATATAAATCATGTCTATAGCCCCGAAGGGCTAGGTGGAGGTGATTTAACATTTTAATTTTACTTCTCTTTATAAGTTTCATAATAATATAAATCACACCTCTAGGTTAGCAGTGGCAGATGGTTAGCATGTTTGCACCGTTGTGCCACGCAATTAATGTCAAAATATATATTTTAAGCATTTTATTTCATTAACTCGTTTCTTAATTAAGCTTTGTTAGTTTGTATTTGTGTTTACCAACTAGCAATGCAAATAATTAATGATCTATCTTTCATAGACAACATCGCCTTAAGTGTTCTCGCGTAAACACGAGAAAACATACATACGCGTTTACGATAATATGTTTCCATGTAATATGTATATGAAAACAATTAATATAATAACGCGTTCAGGGCTCTGTCGTTATAAGGATACGGTGAGGTCACCACGGTCCCATTTGAAATGTCACCTTAATTGCTTAGGACAAGGCTCCTTCCGGAACGCCGGCAGGGCTTAAGCCTTTAGTCCTTTACGCTTTAAAAAGGGATCTTTCCACGCAGGAGATCTTCTTCTCCCTGCCCTGTTCCCAAGCTATCTGGGGTCAGTATGTTTCCTCTTCCATTCATATCGGTCAGACGTCATCGAGCCATCCACCCCCTTTTGATTCATATTATCCATCACACCGTAATTTTGCTAGTGATGAATGAATGTATTGAAAAGAGACGAAACGGACCATGTCGAGAGACCGATGAATGGAGAGAGTGATTGGAATGACAACATTCCAATCCGTACTGCTCAAAGTTTTGCCTTAGGTTTTACAGCCGGCCTCCTACCTGACCCCAACCCTCTTTGTGTATGCTGTTGTTGGTGGTTTGCCCTCCACCATTCGGGTGCCCCAAGGATGTTCTACACCGGGCAATCTCCCTTAGTCGACATTCACGACACCCATTGGGATGAGTCGGGGCTGGCCCATTCTACGTTATTTGTTCGCTCCCAGGCCAGCATAGAAGATAAACTCTACCATACCTATCTACTATTTTCCGATATTTTTCTGACTATATTATCTTTCCCATTCTATATTATGTTCCTTGTCACCTCACTCACATAAATCTCGAAGCCTTTAAGTATATCGTTAGAAATAAATAAACAACACGAAAAAAACTTTGAAACGAAAGTATCTACGGCTTGCGCAACTCACAGCCACAAATTGATGTGCGACGAACAAAGCAATCGATATTCTTTAAGAAACGCAACCTATTGTATTCGTTAAGACAATTTTTCTTTACAGATTGCTTCCTGGACTGATTGCTATCATAGTGATTGTAACGCTATTTCTGTTGTAATTGACAAACCCACAATAAATACAAGAACTAACAGTAATTGCTTTATTTATTTGCTCACAACTGGTGGGGGTGACGGACGGTAGTTCGTGGTAATAGGCATGATGCCTAATTTTGAAAATCTACACCATGTTTTTCTTTCGCGTCTACTTTACGCATAATAAATTATATACATACATACATACATACAATCACGCCTATATCCCCGAAGGGGTAGGCAGAGGTGAACTAGCACCCACGATTCGCCAATTATGTTACGTCCCATGTAATAGGTGGCGAGCCTATTGCCATTTATCGGGCACAAAAGTCGCAGTACATTGCTAGGTGGTATAAGAGGAACGCTGCTGCCCATCCCTCATCACTGATTTATCCTTAGTCGCCTTGTACGACACCCTCGGGAGAGATGGGGTGGTGACATTTGTATTCTACTTTGACGTCACCACACGGCCTTTATATTATAATATATATCTGCCAAAAACTGATGGTTATCTTTTAATCGCTTGTTTTTTTTCAGCTTTTTTACCTTTCAATAATGTCTCTATTTAAATAATGTTCAAACAAAATCTATTTAATAGGTAGCTATTTTTTTATCTATTGTGGTGGGGGCAGAGCAGAATACTTTCTTATACCCTGGAAGTTGTAAGAGGTGACTCAGATGCGTTCTTGAACTAATCAGAAAGCATCGTAGTCTTTTCAGGATAAAAAAGTGTTAAATAATGGATGTATATCTTGAATAATAGTAGATTTTTCAAAGATTTTAGTGGTTAGAAAAAGAATTTCGAAAAATTATGATCTTGAGGCGGGAAAATTTCGAAAAATTATGATTCCCGCCTCAAGATCATAATTTTTCGAAATCCTTTTTCTAACCACTAAAATCTTTGTACTAATTTTTCTAACATTTATATAATGTTAAAATTAAAATCAAATAGTAGATTTTTCATCAAGTACACAAAACGAATCCTCGACATTACTATCAGCCCTCGCCTTCGGCTCGGGCTGCTAAAAGTCTCGGATAAAAATGGTTTTGTGGCCGAGTTAGAAACTCTGCTTTTCACTTTGGTTGCGAGGAAATAAAACAGTAGTCTACCATAACATTTCTTAAAATTCAAACTAAAATTAGTACAACTGTACTAATTTTACTGTAAACTGTAATACTGAAGGAAATTGTTTTTCCCATTGATATTAGGCTTGGGCTGCAGACCTATACAGCCAAGTATTAAATTAATTTCGAAATAATAATTTTCTTAAATTAATTTAATAACCTACCGTACCTACTTGAATTACAATTTTAATATCTTTTATGTCTTAAAAACACATTAGGAAAATAAATTTAAGTAAATATTAAAAAATAACAAATTCTATCTCTGAATTTCTTATTGTTTGGCTGCATGGCTTATTTTCTTTGCCTTAATATAGACACATTTATGAATAGATACGTTAATGTTCTAGAGCACAAAATTCGATTTTGTGCAGCTTATATCCTGCACAAACAAGCACTTTCAGAGCATGAGAAGTGAAAAAACTTTTTCACCACAAAACTTCATTTTGAAATAAGATAAATTATTTAACCATGGTTTCAATTCCAGTTCGATTGAATATTCAGTATTAATAGCTAAGGTAGGACTATGTCTGTTGGGTCAGTTATACAATAATGTGTAATAAAAATAAAATTATTTTTGTCTAAACGTGTTTTAGAACAGCTATTGCGTAACCTCTCTCCTGTTTTTGCTTGCCACGTCAACCGCCTCGGTAGCGCAGTAGGCAGCGCGTAAGTCTCATAATCTTAAGGTCGTGAGTTCGATCCTCACCCGGGGCAGCTATCTTTTTGTATATTTATAAAGGTGTAAGTTTATGTTTTCTAATTTTCTTCCATAGTTAGCAGTTAGACACGCAATTGGATTGCGTGGTAACAAACCCTAAAACATTTGAACCTTTTTTGTTTAGTTATTATAACTGCAGTCGTTTGTCAAAATTAAATCAATACATTTTCAGTCTTCATTTTTGATTGACATGAAGTGTTAATACAAAGATTTTTGTGGTTAGAAAAAGAATTTCGAAAAATTATGATCTTGAGGCGGGAATCGAACCCGCGTCCGCTGCTATCCGGGCAGGTGCCTGACCGCTCGGCCACCCAAGACACCGAGCTGAACATTTATATAATGTTAAAATTAAAATCAAATAATGAAGTGTTAATTCGATAGTGACATCACATTGCAATTTAATCTAAAGTATTTTCAATTATGATTTAATAAAAGTATAAAAGTTGAGTTAAGTAAATTAAATATCATAAAATTTTACTAATGTTCATGTTCAAATCGTATTTTGTTTGTAACGTAACACCTAATGTCAGTTTTACCATATATTTTTTCACCTAGGTATATTTATAACAGGAAATTTTATACTTTACTCCAAACGATATTAATTAAATCTATTGATTGAAGAGTACTAATACTATAAGACATGCGGTTTTTCTACTATGATTGAAGTATGTAACCACAGAAAGCTCATTAGGTACCTACGATCACAAACATTACTTTATCGACGCGATATTCTTTGATTACTTATTGTCAATTAATGAATTCTACAATAAACATGTTTTTATTACCATTTTTCCTTACGCGATAAAGGAAAATATAAAGATCATTTTATAGTAACTTACATAAAAATGAATTGCTGTGCGTTTGTCTCGCTAAAACTCGAGAACGTCTCGGCCGATTTAGCTGATTTTGGTATTGAAATTATTGTATTGGACCAGGCGAGGCAGGAAAGGTGAGAAAATATAAAAAAATGCGAGAAAATAGTAAAAACAAACTGAAGAGTGTTTGGCGCGTTTCGTGGTGTCAGTCAGATTTTTTTCGATAGTTCTAAAATTGGTTCAGAGTGGATTATGTGCAGTGAAAGTGGTGTTATTTTGATGCACAAGCATCCGCGTTGATGTGCAATTATACAGAATCATTGAAAACAAGTCTTGTGACGTGTTTGATGTTGTGGTGAAATCCACTTGAAAAGTGTTTTTTTCCACTTCATCAGGCACCATCATGAACTCTTTGCTCCAAGCACTCCCTAGATACGTTAAAATGTGTGACACCCATATTTTAACGTAAAATTCATTTCATTAATACATTTCACCCACTAATTATTTCATAAGACTACAGATAAAATATACACTAAAGACATGGCTGTATGGGCTAGACCTTTTGCCTTCCCTTAAACATAGGGAGAATAAAAAAAAATAAAAAAATAAAAACAAACTGTCAAACATTTGACGTAACCATGGCTACGGGATAATTTAAATGGCATAACAACGTATGCCGGCCCAGCTAGTATTCTATCAGCTAATCTCGTGTGTGACTCGTGTCTTTGTTAAAAAACTTCACCGAAACGGCTTCACCAATTTTTATGATTTTTTTGCGTATATTTGGTAGGTCGGCACATAAATCACAGTATTCTACAGTACCTACTCTCTCGACACCCGCGGGAGAGATCGCGTGGTGTGGTGAAAATTGTATTCTTCTCCGGCTTTAAGCTAATTTCGCAAAGCAATAATTATCTTTACGTAAGCTAGTCAGTTCATTGACAACACTCTGTAAACATCAGCGACCTTAGCAGTGACATAAGCTTCCGCAAACCGATAATTACCAGCAGTTATGTTATAAACTGAACGGTATATTATCTTCTATCACGATAACTATTTACGGAATTATTGCAGAAGTGTTATTGCATTGTAGATGTAAACTGGGATTCAACACTTTTACAGTGTCATAAAAACGGAGCGTTGTTATGCAATTTATTTAATGACGACTCCCTTTCGTTACAATGGTGGTTCGAACAGTATAACAGTGTAGTGTGATATTTGTATTTTAAAGTCCTTTGTTGGTTCTATTCTACTACATATACTTATACTAATTTGCGAGTCAGTAGTTCATCTACCTCCGGAGCTCATCATCAGGAAGATAAGATCATCTCCGTCATCTAGGTCTCTACGAGCTTTTTCAAAAGGGTTTCAATACGACGGTCCTTACTTAACGCATTCACTGTGACTACATTTAGAGCTCATCATCAGAAGGATTCGTGTGGTGACGGCAGAATAGAATACAACTGTCACCACCCCAAATCTCTCCCGTGGGTGTCGTACAAGGCGACTAAGGATAAATCAGTGATGGGGAATGGGCAGCAGTGTTCCTCTTATACCATTTAGCTATGTACCTACTGCAACTTTTGTGCCCGATAAATGGCAATAGTCTCGCCACCTATTACATGGGACCTAACATAATTGGCGAAACGTGGGTGCTAGTTCACATCTGCCTACGCCTTCGAGGATTTATGTATGTATGTATCAGAAAGATTCAATGAAATGAAATAAGTTCTAACATTACATTATCACTTTCACATTATTAATAGCTAATAATAAACATAAGCACAACTTCTACTTAACAATAATTTTGTGGAACGCCGCCAAGCTTCACTTTACTTATGTTTTTTATATTTTGGCATATCTGATATTTTATTCTATGACAACAAACTAAAATTATGTAATAATGAAAAGTTTGATCATCAGGGGGTATTTCGAGTGCTATCTGTTTACTAATATGCATACATACATACATAAATCACGCCTATATCCCCGAAGGGGTAGGCAGAGGTGAACTAGCACCCACGTTTCGCCAATTATGTTAGGTCCCATGTAATAGGTGGCGAGCCTATTGCCATTAATCGGGCACAAAAGTCGTAGTACTATTGCTACGTGGTATAAGAGGAACGCTGCTGCCCATTCCTCATCACTGATTTATCCTTAGTCGCCTTGCACGACACCCAGGGGAAAGATTTGGGGTTTACTAATATGCTCGCCCCTTATTACTAATTTCATTGGAGAAACGTGGTTGTCCACCTGCTTACCCCTTCCGGGAAAAATAAGCCTGATTTATGTATGAATCTATTTTTATTTTGCCTAACAGGGGCTGTAGTATATCTGCCACAGATATATGTAATCTGTTAAGTCTACCCTGTCGACATACAGGGCTCCTACTTCTTTCTTTTGCGTCGTGCTCGTAGTCTTCAGTCTCCACTTTATTTAATTTATTCATTGAGCCGGAAAATTTACTTGATTACCTTAAGTGCTGAATTTTTTTATAAATGTTTTACGTAATACATATCTAGTTCTACGCGTATTATTCTTTTTAAAAAAGTTAAAAAAACTTTAATAAAAATATCATCATTACTTGACCTTTAATGTCCCCCACTAGGTACTGGGGCCTTCCCTATAGATGGAAGAATATAGGGAGAATGGTCCATAACCCACCACGCTGGCCCAGTGCGGGCTGCTGGCTAATAACGACTGCAGCCGGCTTAATGTGCCTTCCGAAGCACGGAGGGGATACTCGAGATAGTAAATTCTTGGTCACCCATCCAATGCCTTAGCGAACATTACTTAGTCAACGCAATCATAGGCCGAGCGCGCTAAACCACAAATATACAGTGTTGAAAGAAACCATGGACCCTGGAGGAAAAGTACCTTAAATCTTTAAAATAGCTCAATCAAATCTCTAAAATAAATGTTAGATATCATAATGTTTTTTCTTTCTAAGACCCTATGTTTCTTAGAGAAAATTTATCGTTAACATCGACTGCATCGATTAGTAAAATAAAATGGCGAGGGTTAACTTTTTTAATTGATTCCCCGTTCGGGTAAGCTTTTTGAGAAATCTCTGAATGCAGTTATGTTTCTCTTTAAAAATAAAGGAATGTTTTCTTTCAGCAAATTGAGCTATTTTAAAGATATATTTAAGGTACTTTTCCTCCAGGGCCAATGGTTTCTTTCCACACTGTGTATCCAATGGTAATACTAGACGTACCAAATATTTAAAAAAATGCTCTCTTGCATTATTCAGATCCACTTATAAGTGTTTTTTTGATGTTTATTATTATTTAGGAAGATATTCTAAATTATAAAGTCCAAAATAATGATGGTATTGCAATATCACTTAAAATTACCACAAATGTTTCAAGTGATTCAACCGATTAAACATGCCGCGTGTTTACGAATACAAAAATGACTGTCAAATCTTCAATAAATCATCTCTTAACCAATATTAACGATACAATGATAAGGTTAATTTCGGTACGTTGAAGACGAACGCAAGGCCGACACATAATGTATGTGGCTATTTATAATATAGTATGTATTGTTCATCATTCGTTATGTAAAACTTTGTGCGGTTTAAAGTATTTAATAAAAAAAATCAAGTTGATATGTCGTTCTTACCACTTAAATAGGTACTACAATTTTTTAAAGGTCTGTTAGATCCCACGCCTGATTTTGGTTTTAAAATGATTGTCTTGGGCCAGGCAAGGCAGGAAAGGTGAGAAAATGTGGAAAAATTGGGAGGAAAATACTAGTAAAAACAACAATTTCATTTTCCTATATAAACTGCTTCCCTGTCAAACATTTGACGTAACCACGGCAACCGAATCGTAAAAATGGCTATTGGATAATTTATATGGCATAAAACAACGTATGCCAGGTCATCAGTTATTACCTACGTAAACATAAATCAAGAAAATTATATTTGTGTTTGTCACTACCAGGATCCGAACCCGAGACCTCTTGACCAATAGTCGCAAGACCATCCGCTCAAGCTGGTCGCCATGTGTATACATAATGTACGATTGCATTGAATATTTAATTAATGTTAATTATTATTGTAGCGTAACGTAAATTATCTTTAACGTCTATTTGCAAGGCGCAAACCATAAAATATTACTTACAATAAACATTTAATTTTTATTGTGAACATAACCATTTGTGTCTTTTCAAGTTTAATAGGACAGTAGCAGTACTCAACAATAAACTGATTGATTAATTTAATTAATGAGGTGGTCGATAACGCACGCAGTGGCTTACTTGGAACTGAACTGAACTGATTTTTTTTTGTATGACATGCCGCGTGGTGACGGCAGAGTAGAATACAATTGTCACCTCCCCAAATCTCGCCCGTGGGTGTCGTACAGGGCGACTAAGGATGGGCAGCAGCGTTCCTTTTATACCACCTACCAATAGCAATGCACTGCGACTTTTGTGCCCCATAAATGGCAATAGGCTCGCCCCCTATTACATGGGACCTAACACAATTGGCGAAACGTGGGTGCTTGTTCACCTCTGCCTACCCCTTCGGGGATATAGGCGTGATTTATGTATGTATGTATGTTTTTTTGTATACTTGGTAGGTCTGAGAATAGGTCGTAGGGTATTTTTATACCATTATTCCCTTATTCATATTAACCAATCAGTTTCTAAACTCTGTTTTTTACTAAATCACTGATCTGTCTCTTTTTACCACAGCGTAGACAGTTTGACAAAAAGAGACAGATTAGTGATTATTTAAAACCATTGAACTACTTTTACTAGCGTATAAAACAGTGTTTAATAAGGTCAGAGTTCACCAACACATAAAAAGGCATTATTTAACCGCCGGTTTTTAACATTTTATCGAACTGTCAAAAACTGACAGTAAATAATAATTACCTGTTTAAGGGCCTAGTTCACCAACACCTAAATCAAGCGATTAAAAGATAATCGTTAGTTTTTGACAAATCTTCCATACTGTCAAATGTCAAAAAAAAAACGGATATAAAATAGTCGACTGTTTACGCGTTGGTGAACTCAGGCCTAACTGCCGCACTCAGAGACGTCAAATAACGTTAACGAGTACATAATGTCAAAAAATGATAATTAAAAACTTCTCTCTATTTTGCCGGGTCTATGGTCTAGATTTGAATGAAATTTTTTGACACTAAGTGCTCATTAGCTTAAATTGACGTCTCTGAGTGCGGCAGTAAGTGTTGGTGAACTCGGGCCTAAGGGGCAAGGTGATACGGGCAAAACAAAGCAACGTTTGTCGAGTTAGCTAGTATAATTATAGAAAATAATGAATCTTAAGGGATCTTTCAAAGGTAGGTGTTGCTGGTGAAAACGGGCATTACCTACTAGACTGTAAAGAGATTGGCCTACTTCCCGTTAGCCCCCAATCGGCGGTAAAAGAAGCCGTACTAAGCGTATTATACAGTGATGCAACCCGGTTTTCGGTGGAATTATGTCAGCTCATCTACCTTTGGCAGTGGGCGTTGAACTGTAGGTGGCGAAGGGAGGTTACATACATACAAACATACATTAACCACGCCTGTGTCCCCGAAGGGGTAGGGTAAGTGGTAAGGGTAGGGTAATTAATACCCACTTTTCGCCAATTAAGCTAGGTCCCAATGTAATAGTTGGCGCCATGTATCGGGCACATAAATCGCAGTATATTGGAGGTATGAGAGGAATGCTGCTGCCCATTACTCATCGCTGTCTTTTTCTATTACCCTTAGTAACCTTGTACGACACCCACAGGAGAGATGGGGGTGGTGACTATTGTATTCTGCTCTGCCGTCACCTCACGGTGAAGGTAGGTTGGTTGGTTTTTTTTGGATGACAAACAGGACAGCCCTTGGCCTTCATTTCACCTGCTGGTAAGTGACGAAAAGGGCCAAAGTTCAAAAATCATAGAGGGGTGGATATCTTATCACAAATTGTCGGAACACAATAATTCTGTTAATGCAATTATTATGGCGACAGATTTTGATATGATGGTAGTTAGCTTGAGTAGACTAAAAACTGCGTAATCTAAGTCACCCGCTTGAGTTATTCAACCTTAAAGATATAAGGCCCGTGTTTACCTACACGTAAAACTACTGATTAAAAGATAACCGCCAGTTTTTGACAGTTCTTCCATACTGTTAAAATTTCAAAGTGACGTAATAAATGATATGGATACAAAATTCCAAGCTTCAGCAACCGCCACCAATCCGATGATAGCGCAAAACTGCAAGTGTCGCCATTTGCAACAATCGCACCGATAAATGGCAATAGGCTCGCCACCTATTACATGGGACCTAACATAATTGGCGAAACGTGGGTGCCAGTTTCACCTCTGCCTACCTCTTCGGGGATATAGGCGTGATTTATGTATGTATGTATCTTCTTCACTACAACAATGTTACGTAAAGCGATTCTATAAATAAAGACTATGATATACTCCTGTTTAACTTCGCCGGTGTGCGTGAGTCATTTAAATACAGTATCATTTACTTCCTAACTGTTGTAAATACTTAGAATTAATTAATCCGAGTGTGCAATGGCTTGTTTGGTTTTGTAATTGTAGGCCGCCCATATAATTATTGTAATGAGCCACGAGATGATTATAGGGTACCTACTTAATACTTATAAGTAATTCGAACAACTTCAAATAAATTATGTTCTATCTCATTTTGCTGAGAGAGATGTCGTCGCTTCTTTTATTATTGGTAATGACAAAAAGGCATCGTTTAATTTTTAAAAGTCAGAGTTCATCTTCATCACCACCAGCCATTTAATCTCCCCAATATTGGGGCCCTTCCCTTTGGGTGGTAAACGCACCACGCTGGCCCAGTGCAAAGGGGAATGGAACAAATGTCAATCCTAGTCCCTCACTGGGTCATCATCATCACCGTCATCATCAGCCCTGTAATGTCCCCTCTGCTGGGGTCATACGAATGGAAGAATATAGGGAGAATGGGCTATAACCAACCATTTCGGATTAGTGAGTACTAACGTCTGCAGATGCAGCCGGGACCAACATCTTAACCTGCCTTCCGAAGAATGAAGGAGGTTTTGATTTTGGGTCACCTATCCAATGACCGGCCTTAGCGAACATTGCTTAGTTTATCCAGTTCGCAGTAATATCTACATAAATCACGCCTATTATATTATATCCCCAAAGGCGTAGGCAGAGGTGAATTAAAACCCTCGTTCCGCCAATTAAGTTTGGTCCCATTAACAGGGGGCGATCCTATTGTCATCTATCGGTACGTAAGTCGCATTATATTGCTAGGTGGTTTATGAGGAACGCTGCTGTCCATTAATTATGTACTCCTGCTTAACTTTTAAGGTCTGAGTATGAGTATACGTAACGGGAAAACGCCCCGGACGGGGCGGGGACTCTCTCATACAAAAAGCTCCGTCTGTGTCTCCGTGATATATGTCACACGGGGCTTTTTGTACGAGAGAGGCCCGTCCACGTCCCGTCCGGGGAGATTTCCCGTTACGTATGCTCAGACCTTTAGTCGCCTACGACACCCGCGGGTGATATTTGGGGTGGTGGCAATTGTATTCTGCTCTGCCATCACCACACGGAGTACTGGTATCACTAAAATAATAGCGCAATCGACAAAAGGCATTAAAAACCTCCATTCGTGTAGACCAGACCACCGTGTTCATAGTTGATTAGTGACAATTGGTGGCACCTTGGTCGCCATCTGTCGATGTGCCCATTAAAGGCCCTCAGCCTTATTTGTGCACAAAAGCCAGCCTTCGGTAGAAGGAGACAGATTCGAGACGGCGTGCGTGATCGTCTTGAATGACGCATCGATTAATTTGTGGCGAATTGCCGCGCAAACCAAAAAGCAGCGTCTCAGAAAATCTGTTTTTATGTGTCTTGTCTTGTTGTATCGGTTCTAAAATAAGATAATTAATAATTAGTCTGTAATTTAGAACTGTGGAAACTTTGCTCATTTATGTACCGTACCAATTATTATATTGTAATTTTATGCGTAATTTCATGTTTCCCAAAGAATAAATAATTAAACTTTCTATAATCATATTACTAACTAGTGGTCGCCCGCGGCTTCGCGCGCGTTAATACCTATCGTTATTATATAGCCTATAATTATATAGCCTTCCTCGATTTGCAATTTGAGTCAGTAGTTTCTGAGATTAGCGCGTTTAACCAACCAACCAAACAAACAAACTCAGCTTTATAATATTAGTATAGTAAATATGATTTAAAAATGTGCTCAAATAAAAGAAAATCACTAACTGCTGCACTCAGAGACGTCAAATAACGTTAATGAGTACTTAATGTCAAAAAACCTCAATTCAAAACTAGTCGCTATTCTTGCCGGGTCTATGGTCTAGATTTAAATGAGATTTTTTGACATTAAGTACTCATTAAAGTTATTTGACGTCTCTGAGTGCGGCAGTGAGTGCGGCAGTTTAACAGTCTGCCGTGGCAGCTACGTGGCTCGTCGATAAACTACGTAACGTAAGCTGATTAGTCATCCGCTAATTAATGTTCTAGAAGTTTACGTCACACTATTTCGGCTAACGAGCTTAGCCGGGTGTTCGTTCACCTCGTAATAAGATTATTGGTCATTCCGCTAATTTCAGTTATACAATGCAAATTAACTTGTAAACCACAGCTACATAACAATATGACAAATTTTCTCAACTGACTACATTGAGTTATAAAGTAATAATAGTTCAATGACTGACTAGGTATGTGCTCTTCGTCAAACACTACTTAAGTGCAGTGTCTTTAGCGCCTGACCCCCGAATACAGAAACGCTACTCAAACTTTGAGTACTGCTTACAGAGTTAAGTATACAATACCCGTCAGAGTTTGTATGGAACAACGTCAATTTTGACAATACTTAGAGTAGCATTTCTGTGCTCGATGGAGAAACGCATAAACCTCGGAACCCAATTACTTTGAACATTTTACTTTAAACATAAGGCTTGTGGGATTAGTAAGTAATAAATTCTACAAAAAATAGATGACCGTAGCTCCAAATAGTTTCATAATTATCGTAGCTTGTTTATTTTAAATTTTGTTAATTGTTGCCGTGTCAGCCGTGTGGTGACGGCAGAGTAGAATACAATTGTCACCACCCCAAATCTCTCCCGTGGGTGTCGTACAAGGCGACTAAGGATAAATCAGTGATGAGGAATGGGCAGCAGCGTTCCTCTTATACCATCTAGCTATATACCTACTGCGACTTTTGTGCCCGATAAATGGCAATAGGCTCGCCACCTATTACATGGGACCTAGCATAATTGGCGAAGCGTGGGTGCTAGTTCACCTCTGCCTACCCCTTCGGGGATATAGGCGTGAATTATGTATGTATGTATGTTAATTGTTGCAAATCGCGACACTTGCAGTTTTGCGCTGTCATCGGATTGGTGGTGGTTGCTGTGGCATATAATTACATACATACATACATAAATCACGCCTATATCCCCGTGAATTAGCACCCACCCCTAGCACCTATAATTAGGCTCCTTTAAAACCAATATTATGTTATAATAACAAACAAATATCAAATGGACAAGCCGTGTGGTGACGGCAGAGCGTAATACAATTTTCACCACCCTCATCTCTCCCGTGGGGATCGTACAAGGCGAATATGGGTTAGAACAGCAATGGGCAGCAGCGTAATCCTTATTTACACCACCTAGCAATTTATTCCGATTTCCGTGCCAGATAGATGGCAATAGGCCACCTATTACATGGGACCTAACATAATTGGCGAAACGTGGGTGTTAATTCACCTCTGCCAGTCGTGAAAAATAGGCGTGATTTGTGTATGTTTTCGTCCCACCAAGAATGACGTATTCTGGGTTAGGTAACCTCAACTGAAAGTTAATTATTCTAGGCCCGTACAAAACAGGGATATAATGTTGTACTGAATTTCATTACTACCCTAGGGAAAAAAGTAATTTGAACACTAACATAACACAAATATTGATTGAAACTTGTCTTAAATTTTCAAGCGAAAAAAAATAATGATTTTGAATCGACAATATACATACATACATATCCCCGAAGGGGTAAGCAGAGGTGAACTAGCACCCACGATTCGCCAATTATGTTACGTCCCATGTAATAGGTGGCGAGCCTATTGCCATTTATCGGGCACAAAAGTCGCAGTACATTGCTAGGTGGTATAAGAGGAACGCTGCTGCCCATTCCTCATCACTGATTTATCCTTAGTCGCCTTGTACGACACCCACGGGAGAGATTTGGGGTGGTGACAATTGTATTCTACTCTGCCGTCACCACACGGCCTCGAACCGACAACATATATGTTCAAAATCCGTGGAGTCACTAAAATGTAACAAAATAACAAAAAAAATAATGCCGCCATCCGCCATGTTGTTTGTTTACAGTTTCAGGTGTTTTTTAATTTAAGTGGAAAAATATGGAATCAAGCCCATTCGGCCAAGTCTTTCATGTTGTAACTTTTTTTCAAAATAGAAAGTTCCGTGACTCTTATATTTATTATGAAGACAAGAAGTTTAATTTTTTGATTACTTTTTAAATATCATGTAAGAATAAATATTGAGACACGAAAATTTTAAATATCAACTACAATATACTAAGACGTGGCTGTATGTATGTAAGCAATTTTAAATGTTCCTAATAAAAATAACTCTGAGTATTAATAATTGGACCAATGTTTCACATGTAAACCTATTCTTTTGATTTAACAAATTAAATATTGAATAAATAATTAAATTTTATCAAAATTGTTTTTATTTTCTCGCAGTTGGTACGAAAAGCTACCAATATACCTACCTATATATGCTACTAATATACCCTATATTCCTCGGGAAAAAGCAGTCTTATGTCTTGGGTGCACTTGAATCCCTCGCTCCAATCAGGAGTCTATTCTTAAATCCCTCGCTTCGCTCGGGAGTAAACCATACAGTCCTTCATTGCGCTCGGGATACTAGTCTGCACCCGTGACATAAGATACTGCTTTATTCCCTTGTCACATAATCTACTAATGTATTAAATGGACAATTTGAACTCATGGACTAAATTTAATTCAAGCCTCGACTAGCCCGTTTAAGTTCTATTCTATATATTTCTATCTGTTCCATATATTTCTTAATATTTCTATCTATTTGTTACTAATATCTTAAAGAAAAGCCCGTAACTCAACCGGGTGACTAAGATTACGCAGTTTTGAGTCATTAGCAATTGTGATTCACAAAGGCCAGCCAACTTTATAGGATTATCATCCACGAGAACCTACAAGTGGCGTTACTGTATGATGTAACACTTTTCAGTTTGGATCAGGACTTCTCTATACGCCCACTTAGCTTAGCATAGGTATTGGTAATCAGATGTTTTTTTTCTATTTGTTAGATAACTAGCTGCATGCGTTGTTATGCCATATAAATTATCCGTAGCCATGGTTAAGATTTGGTTGTCATGGTTACGTAAAATGTTTGACAGGAAAGCAGTTTATATGGGAAAATGAAATTTGGAACACAATCAATTCAAAATCAAAATCAGCTAAATTGGCCCAGTCGTTCTCGAGTTTTAGCGAGACAAACGCACAGCAATTGATTTTTATATAGAAGATTTACCAAGGGGAATTATTGGTGACAAAAACTGTATAAACTAAGCAAAAATTTGCGTATTAGTTATGGAGTTGATACAACTCACGCCTTTTCCGTAGGCAGAGGTGTATTCGCCAGCTTATTTTCAGGTACAGTCAGCATCATAAGTTGTATCATAAGTTAATCTAATGTAATATACATAAATGTAATGAATAATAGTTCCTCGTACAAATTGGTGGCAATTATTGCTGAGTGTTCGCTGTCTTTGGTATGACAGAGGGCTAAAGTGGTAACCGACTTATGATGCTGACCGTACCCGGTACCAGGCACCAGACCATGTTATATCTGTAGTTGAAGAGAATATAACGGCAGAGGCGAATACAATTGTCACCACCCCCATCTCTCCCGTGGATGAGAAGTCTTGCCCGTTATTCTCAGGACAAGGCCTCCTGGTAGTTTGCGAACGGATGGCGTAAATTTCTTGTCTTGACGATTCATGAGTGTATTGTAATCATACCAGATATGAATAAACGAATTTTGATTTGATTTGATTTGGTGTCGTAGAAGGCGACTAAGGGCAAAGAAAGCGAAGAGTAATGTGCAGCAGCGTTCCTCTCACATCATCTTAAAAAATACTGCGATTTACGTGCCCGTTAGATGGCAATAGGCTCGCCACCTATAACATGGGGCCTGACTCAATTGGCGAAACGTGGGTTGTAAAACACCTCTGCCATACCCCTTCGGGGATAAATAGGTGTGATTTTTGTATGTATCTATGTATAAAGCTGACCCATACCTGTGTGATTACCACATTGTATTTACGTAACGTTTCATCAAGCTATCTAATTCGCTTTGTACTTAATCAAGATGAAACAGATAACATGATTGCGTTTTAATTGTACATCAATTATTAAGATGAATTTTTAAATGATCACGAGTAGCTATCGATTGCAAATGCTTAGGACTTATTGGGAACTTAAATGTGATTGATAAGTATCTAGAGAGTAGTCGATTTGTTGGTTACCTTTTCAGTTAAAAACTGAGAGTGATAGGGATTCTACTCTCCGTCACCACCGCAGCGTGGTGACGGCAGAGTAGAATACAATTGTCACCACCTTTTTTTATTTACATACATAAATCACGCCTATATCCCCGAAGGGGTAGGCAGAGGTGAACTAGCACCCACATTTCGCCAATTATGTTAGGTCCCATGTAATAGGTGGCGAGCCTATTGCCATAAATCGGGGACAAAAGTGTCGCAGTACATTGCTAGGTGGTATAAGAGGAACGCTGCTGCCCATTCCTCATCACTGATTTATCCTTAGTCGCCTTGTACGACACCCACGGGAGAGATTTGGGGTTTTATTTATATTTTTTATAATTGGCGAAACGTTGGTGTTAATTCACCTCTGCCTACCCCTTTGGGGATATAGGCGTGATTTATGTATGCTGTCTCTATTTTTCTTTGGAATTGTTTGGAAAAAAGCATTTAAAGCAAACGAATTTTCAAAAAATGATTTTTTTAACAAACAAACTTGGAATAAAAAAATATGGGTTAGAAAAATTCGAAAAATTGTATTTGTGGATTGATGGGCTTGAAGCAATGGTCACCCGTCCACAGATCGACTTGAGCGAAAATCCCTCTCCAGTATCGATCTGCCCAAGTCAGACCAATCGCATGTATCCAGCAATTACGAGATCTCATCAGGCGAGGTTCACTATGTGTTCCAGTTTTTTTTTCACTGTTCGTTTCAGTGTTTCAGTTTGGGTTGCGTGTGCCGCGCCTTCTATTACCATTGCGTAGTACGGTCAGCATCAAAGGACGATTATTAACTTCTTCTTCTCCCTGCCCTGTTCCCAGTATATCTGGGGTCGGCGCAGTATGTTTCCTCTTCGATTCATATCGGTCAGACGTCATCAAGCCATCCACTCCCTTTCGAAAAGTGACAGAACGGACCATGTCAAGAGACCGATGAATGGAGAGAGTGATTGGAATGGCAACATTCCAATCCATACTGCTCAAAGTTTTGGCTTATGTTTTACAGCCGGCCGACTGCCTGACATTAACGATTATACAGAACATCATAATATAAATCAACATAAGAACAATATTACAAAGATTAAGGGGACTGATTTTTTATTTCAATTTTAAAAACTAATCAAATTATTTTCTAAAAGTAAACTTTAAAAATACATCATCCCCGAAAGGGTAGGCAGAGGTGAATTAACACCCACCTAATTATTTCCATTTAATCACTAAAAGACACCTTTAGACATTATCTGCCCCCTAAGGGTCAGATCACTGGCTATATCCTTAAAGATTCCAGTTCTGGAATCAAATCCTGGTAGGGACAATTGTTTGTGAATTTTGTGGTCAAGACATTTTTTCTTGAGTCATGGTTATTTGTATGTTTATTGGATATAGTATGTTATAAAATTTGTGTACATACCTTGTTTTTGTGTACATATCTATACGTGAAAACTTGCAATTGGCTTTACTTAGTAATAATCTTTTTATATAGATACTTAAGCAGCTGTAAGTTTTCTATACATTGTAAAATAAAAATAAACTAAAAATATATGTTTAATATAGGTATGGTATATTTTTTATATAGTATGTCATAAAATATATAAATTATAATACATTAATTGATACGATGCTAAGTACATCTGCTGACTGTACTTAGCAATTAATGTAGTTTTTTTGTGCTAATTCAGGTACAATACTCGCTGTATCATTGCTCTTAGGCATGTGAGGTTGATGCTACGCTAAATATCACGCCCTTAGTCCATATTTAGTCTATAGCGTTCACATCACTGGCACCTATTTAAAAAATTCTTTGTATTCACACCAATAACACCTTTCTGCAAAATTGAAGAAGATCATACTCTGCTGCCCCAGGATAAACGGGAATAGGGCAGAAGTAAGATAATGATTTCGTCATCGCCGCTACATAGGTAGTTCTTGCAAAGTTAACCGTTTTAACAGTGAAACGCGAAAAGCGTCTTTAGTTGAGGTATTATGTGATTTATGAAAAATCTGATCTGAAATTAGACAAAACCATGTTGTTAGAATACACCTATCACACAGTTTTCAGTTAGGTTATCGCCACATTCACATCATAAACGTTTACCTAGACAGCCACTTGTCTCCGCATAATTGCAACCGCGGATCGCCACATTGTATGCAAATCAGCCGCGACCACGAAAATATCGTCTGCGAAACTCTCTTTGTTGTCCAGAGTGCACCGAATGTTTGGGGTCAAGGTTAGGTAGTGTGACGCGTGGTATGCGCGCGACAGTACCGGCCCACGTGCGCGGCAGCGTCTGCGAGTCTGCGCAGCAACGAACGCCAGCCGGCCACACATCCCCCCGACCTTATAAAAGGAGGCGCCGCTCGCCGCGCGCCCGCAGTCCGCTTGCGCCACCGTCGCGCGCGTGTAATGTACCACTAGTGTCCGCTGTCGAAGACATGGAGGGGCCTTCCCCCACGCACGAGGACGAGGGCATCGCCGCCGACCGCCGCCCGTCGACCGACGAGCACGCCGACTCGTCGGACTCCGGGTCCGACGCGGGCTCCGGCGGCAAGGACTCGGGCTGCGAGGTGGCGCCCGACGCACAGGAACCGCCGTACGCGCCGCCCGACGAGGAGCTCGCCGCGCGCATCGTCGCCCAAGTCGAGTTCTACTTCTCGGACGCGAACATCACTAAGGACGCCTTCCTGCTGAAGCACGTGAGGCGGAACAAAGAGGGCTACGTGTCCCTCAAGCTCATTTCGAGCTTCAAGCGCGTCAAGCACCTCACCAAGGACTGGAGGGTTGTCGCTGAGGCGCTCAAGCGTTCCAGCAAGCTGGAGATCAACGAGCAAGGCACCAAGCTGCGGCGGACGGAGCCGCTGCCCGCGTACGACGAGACCACGCCGTCTAGGACCGTCGTCGCGGTCCGGATGCCCATCGAGCGGCCCTCCGTCGAGAACGTGTCTCGTCTCTTCGCGAGCTGCGGCGAGATCGCGCTGGTTCGCGTGCTGCGGCCAGGGAACCCTGTGCCGGCGGACGTCCGCCAGTTCCTCAACAAGAACCCGAGCCTGGTGAACTGCGTGTGCGCTCTGGTGGAGTTTACTGAATCCGAGGCTGCCAGGGAGGCGATGCGGCTGCACGCCGACGACGACGGCATGAAGGTGTACGAGTTGAACGGCGTGCCGCGCGAGCCGAAGCGCAAGACGGCGGTTCGGCGTCCGCCCCGCCGCCACGAGTGCGAGTACTCGTCCTGCTGCAGCGGCTCGGAGCCTGAGTACGAGTACCGGTACGGGGCGCCCTTCTACCGGCGAAGTTCCAGCGGCTTTTACCCGCGGCCCGCGGAGATCCAAACGTGGGTGCCGCGCCGGGCCTCCACATGCAGCCACAGCTCGGACTCCGGCGTGTCCGTCTACTGCTCGTCGCGGCGCACGTCGCAGGTGAGCACGGGCAGCTCGGGCAGCGAGGGCTGGCTAGCCCGCAGGCTGTCCGGCTGCTCCATCAGCGGGGATTGTGGGAGGCGGCTGTCCTGCGCGCCCCGCTTCGAGTCCCGCGCGCCCCTCGGCCCGGACGGAACCAGGGGATTCCACACGGCCGCCCGGCAGCGCCGCATCTCCGACTTGGCCCTCTACTCGCGCTAGTGATGTCTGGAGACGGCTCAGCCTATCGATGGTCGCTGCCGATCCTGCGGCGGGGGTGGACGGCGGTTGCTGCACTTAACATTGCAAGGTCGCCGACCGATAGCCGAGACACCGATAGTTATACAACGCGATCGCGCTAGAAAGCGCTCGCCAACCGTGACACCTTTCTAATCACGTTGGATAACCGCCTTTCACGCCCGCGCCGCACCGATCAAGGAAGCGATGACGACTGTGATCGCGTGTGTTCCGTTAGCCGATTTAGTTTTATGGATATTTCGATTCGATCCGTCCGGTCGGTCGATCGATTTGTCGAGCCGGCGGATCGAATACCGACTCGTGCGCCGCAGTTACCTATATTTAAATCGGCGGGTCCGTATTCGTTCCGCTGTGAATTGTGATGATCGAGAGTAAGCTCATTTAGTTGTTAAGTATTAAGCTGTGTTAGATGTTTAATTTATACTGTCTCTGTAATTTATTTGATGAGTTTTTATTTATTGTAAATCGTGTATTTGTTGCGTCGGCGCGCGCGTCGGCCGAGTTCTGATCGGAGCGCAGTTGTGTTTGAGTTGTGAGCACAAATTGTTAATATCTGTCGCAAAATCGACCTGTCGCGATCATAAACTCGTGGGTCCTGTAGACGAATATCGGTCAAATCTATCAAAAGCTGTAGAATTAGTTGCTTCAAACAAAAAAGCTTAAAATCCACTTATCTATTTCCACCAGTAAAATGCTTGCTAATCTAATGAATAGACAATTCATTGTGTAACAATGTTATGGCACTTGTATAGTTTGAGTCTCGAAACGGAACTCTTCCGAATTCATCAAATTAAATTGTGAATAGAATTTCCATTGATTAAGTGGTCAAAGTACGCGTCTAGAGGATCCAATTGTAATTATTTTGACAAGTTTGAGCCCGAATAACAGAACACAAGAGTGGTACCGTTGCGCAACTGATGTATGCCCGTACTTAATTATATATGTAAGCATAAAGTAAAAGTATCTCAAACGGATAGTCTATATAGCCACGGCGCGTTACCGCGGCATTAAAATTGCAACACAAGATGTTTTTTTACTGAATAAGTCACTAATTAACTTTAAGTCAGTCGCGCCATTTCATGATATTTTCCCATTTAAGTTTGTAATGTTATATTTTAGAGATGTGATGTATGTGAAGGTTTGTGAATGAAGTCGAGTGGAATATGAAGATTTGTAATCTATATTTTGGTTTGATGTTCTAAAAAAATTATGCTGTCAAAAAATCTCGTAAAGGGGTTTGAAATGTACAAACTGTGAGTGCTACAGTAGTAATCTCAGCTTTGATTTTTGATTGAGGTTACTGTTGTAGCGGCTCGAATGCTAAATCTTCGTAACTGTTCGTTTTACAGCGAATTTGTATTTATTTTTTGTCGACGGGGCAGGCAAACGCTTACGGTGCACAACTTCTATCGCTACGTTGGCCCCCGTGTAAGATAATGTTTTTTTAAACAGTAATTAAATAAGATTTTTGGAGAAACCTCTTGTTTTACTTGACAGCCTTGCCGAATGAAAGTGGGTTCCATTTTGACCCTGGCTCGCCTTGACTAATTGATTCTCACGCTACGACAGTTCGGAGCATTGCCACATACCAATTATTTACTCGATTACCTACATAATAGTGGTACCGTCAACGGATGTCGTAAAACGAATAATATCGACATGTCGATAAATTATGTTACATCCTTCTTCCTCATTGTCGGCTTCAAAGAGTGGTCTCACAAACAAATAACTGTACAAATAAACAAACAAATATAGGCTACGAATGTTATTATGGAGAGAAGTTTACGAAGCGCTAAATGTATAACAAATCAACAACAAAAAATTGTTTGACTTTCTTTCTCGATTATAAATATTATAATTTCGTCCACAACATTATTGTTAGTAGTCAAATAGTGAACTACTTCGTCTGGAATAGTATTAATATTAGTTTTAATTCTAAAAGCTTTCAAACGCATGGTAGCCTCTTTTCGAGACGAGCAAAGAGGTCAAAGCATTATCATAAAAGCCCCAAGGTTATATTTCTGCATTACGATCTAATTACTGTCGGGTTATTCCAAGTCTTATTTATGAACCCTATCAATTAAATCATATCTTAATCGCCTAGTTAAATCTTAAGACGCTCCTAGGCATTTACCTCCATAATGATTAGAGTGCACATTACATTTATTGATTCAATGAAAACACATGTTAACATATCGCGTGTAGTATGACCTTGAGATTTTAGGAGTTGTTCTTTGGCCGATCCCACTGCTGGGCAAGGCTGTGACATTGACATTTACACCTACTGTCAAGCGAAAATTAAGCCATAAATATTAGTTTTCGACTGGCCTCTTTTACGAGAGGTCATTGTGGAAGGATTACAATTTTTTTGAGATTTAAATTATATCATCTACTCGATAGATGGCATTGTATGCCAGCTGCTTGCGCGGTATACCTACATGGTGACATAGAAAGTACGGTTAGCATCGAAAGTGGATTAGTCCTTTAGTCACCAACTGCAGCGAAACTTTATTGTGGAAGCGTGTGGTGACGGCAGAGTAGAATATATTTGTCACAACCCCCCATCTCTCCCACAGGTGTCGTACAAAGCGACTAAGTGCATATGACAACGATGAATAATGCAGTGCTTAAAAAGTTAAGTGGACATTACCTGTCAGAATTTGTATGGAAAAACGTCAATTATGACAATATTTAAATGTTAAGCAAGACTCAAACTTTGATTAGCGTTTCTGTATTCGGGGGTAAGACCAAATCGGCCGTTACAACATATCATAAAGCACGCCAATATAAAAAACTTCGATCTACCCCTTCGGGGGCAAATAGACATGATTTATATATTGCACATTGAAACATAAACCAAATTAGACAATTAACTAAATAATTATTGTTACAAAGCTTACAAAATTTTTAGGCTGATGGCATTATTAACTCTATTCTTGAAAAGTCACGCTTACTGCCGCAATCAGAGACGTCAAATAACTTTAATGAGTACTATTCGATTTTAATTTTAACATTATATAAATGTTAGAAAAATTAGTACAAAGATTTTGGGGTTAGAAAAAGAATTTCGAAAAATTATGATCTTGAGGCGGGAATCGAACCCGCATCCGCTGCTATCCGGGCAGGTGCCTGACCGCTCGGCCACCCAAGACACTCAGTGTCTTGGGTGGCCGAGCGGTCAGGCACCTGCCCGGATAGCAGCGGATGCGGGTTCGATTCCCGCCTCAAGATCATAATTTTTCGAAATTCTTTTTCTAACCCCAAAATCTTTAATGAGTACTTTATGTCCAAATTTTCATTTAAATTTAGACCACAGTCCTGACAAGAATAGAGACTAGTTTTGAACTGTCATTTTTTGACATTTAGTATCGTTAATTGACGTCTTTGAGTGCGACAGATTAGTGAGCTAGGAGGCTTTGGTCAAATGAAAAACTTATCCCGCGGGATAAGTTGTCCACAGGAATATTTTTATTATTTCTCTTTAGTCAACTCATCCCGCTTGAAAGAAAAAGGTAAAATGTATTAGCTAACTAAACGATATGAACGATTTCAACGTGCGATATGCGTGTATTCGTCTTGTTTGCTCTATTGTATTATATTATCTCTATCACAGATATATCAATTTAATTATATATCTGTGAACTCTATGCTACCTACCTATGCTACCTATGCTATGTTACGACGGCCGGCTTGGTCGAATGCTCAGATTGCTGGGTATTGGCCAAGAGGTCCCGGGTTCGAATCCTGGTAGGGACAAATTTTGTGATAAAGACAATTTTATGTAGTTTATGTAGTATATTTTCAACATCTATATACATAGTTATATTAAAAATATGTCCGTCATCTACTATCCATAACACAAGTGCTTAGGTTACTTATTTGGGCTAGATGATAGGTGTGAGTGTAAAAATATTTATTATTATTTATTTATTTATTATTTACCACTCTTCCTCTACAGACGAAATATCGCGCCTTTTACAAAAAGTCCAATGTGCAATGATTCAATGATTACGTTGTAAATCGGAACATTCTCTCCGCAAATTCTGCGTTGACTTTCAATTACTTTCTTGTAGTGTTCAGTGTTTTCCTCATACATTCACTGCTCGCTGGTGGTGTGATAAAAAAGGAGACATGTGAAGTGTTTTAAGTGTTGATAAGTACATTGGTGGAAATAATTATTGCACTTTAGTTTGGAGTTTTATTTGAACACTAGACATATTTTTAAATATTAGAGAAATCATTATAAAGAAAAAGACATCAGAACAATTTCGTAAAATTATTGTCCCGAAGCGGGAATCGAACCCGCGCGCGTCCTTCCCAATCCGGACGGCTGCCGTCCACCGAAGTCCTGTAGGCCTATTGGCTAACTTTTTTTGACAGTTGAAAGTGATGATCACCGAACTATTTATTTAACCATCACTGTTTTCACAGTACAAGTGTCACAATAGCGTTATAATTAATGGATGGATAAAGTAGTGTGGTGACGGCAGAATAGAATACAATTGTCACCATCCCAAATCTCTACCGTGGGTGTCGTACAAGGCGACTAAGGATAAATCAGTGCTGAGGAATGGGCAGCAGCGTTCCTCTTATACTCGTACAACCTTGCAATTTACTGCGACTTTTGTGCCCGATAAATGGCAATAGGCTCGCCACCTATTACATGGGAGTTGACATAATTGGCGAAACGCTGGTGCTGGTTCACCTCTGCCTACCCCTTCGGGGATATAGGCGTGATTTATGTATGTATGTATAGTAATGGATCAGTAAATAGTTCAGAGATTATCACTCTCGAGTGTCATAAAAAGTTAGCGAATAGGCCTACTGATGAATGATATTCGATTGCGGAGGAAGCTGGTTAACTTCCCGCATCGTGAAAGCAATTTTTCGAAAATGCACGTGCCCAATAGATGGCAATAGCTTCGATCGCCACCCATACTTCTTCTCCCTGCCCTGTTCCCAAGCTATCTGGGGTCGGTGCAGTATGTTTCCTCTTCCATTCATTGCGGTCAGACGTCATTAAGCCATCATTCCCTTTTGATTCTCATCATCCATCACACCGGAAAGATGCTAGTGTGAATGAATGTATGGTAAAGAGACGGGACGGACCATCTTGAGAACAGAGAGAGTGATTGGAATGACAACATTCCAATCAATACTGCTCAAGGTTTTGTTTAAGTTTTACAGCCGGCCGCCTGCCTGACACGAACCCTCTTTGGGTATGCTGTTGTTGGTGGTTTGCCCTCCACCATTCGTTTGCCCCAAGCTGCTCATTGGTCTACACCGGACAATCTCTTTTACGACAGGATGGGGAAACAGGGGACCTAAAATAATTGTCGAAATGTAGATGATTAATCACCTCTACCTACCCCTTCGGGGATTAATAGACGTGATTATTTTTATTATTAGCCGTGTGGTAACGGCAGAGTAGAATACAATTGTCACCGCCCCAAATCTCTTCCGTGGGTGTCGTACAAGGCGACTAAGGATAAATCAGTGATGAGGAATGGGCAGCAGCGTTCCTCTTATACCACCACTTATCAACCTAGCAATATACTGCGACTTTTGAGCCCGATAAATGGCAATAGGCTCGCCACCTATTACATGGGACCTAACATAATTGGCGAGACGTGGGTGCTAGTTCACCTCTGGCTACCCCTTCGGGCATATAGGCGTGATTTATGTGTGTATTATTTTTATGTCTTCTCTTCTACCAATTTTTCATCCACTCCTCTCGAGGTCGTATCCTCCTTTACACAATCCATCCATCTTTCCTTTGGTCTTCCTCTCCTTCTACGTCCTTCCACGTTCATACCTAAAACATTGTTCTGCCAACATAGCTTTCATATCTTCGCATAACATGACCAAACCATTCAAGTCCGCATATCCGCAGTCTCTCAGCCACTGGCGCGGCGCTACTTTCAAAATTGATTAATTTAACGTTTAATTAATTCAAACGTGATCAATTTAAGTATGTATTGTGTCGTGACGACAGAGTAGAATACAATTTGTCACCTCCCCAAATCTCTCCCGTGGTTAGTCGTACAAGGCGACTAAGGATAATTCAGTGATGTGAAAAGGAATGGCCACAGCGCTCCTCTTATACCACCTAGCAATGTACTTTTGTGCCCGATAAATGGGAATAGGCTCCCCACCTATTACATGGGACCTAACATAATTGGCGAAACGCGGGTGCCAGTTTACCTCTGCCTACCTCTTCGGGGACATAGGCGTGATTTATGTATGTATGTGTATGTACGAGTATGTATGATAAAAAGCGAGCACAGAAAGGGCTCGCATCATGCAACTGCGGCCTCGGTGTTATGTAGCATCTCGCGGTAATTGTTCCTCAAATAGACGGCCTCAGATAGCGCGCGCTCTGTTTACATTAAATATTCCGCAAGGCGTTGTCATTTACACGCTTGCATTATTTATAAATAGTAATAGATAAATTAGCCGCGTGGTGACGGCAGAGCTGAATACAATTGTCACCACCCCGATCTCTCCCGTGGGTGTCGTACAAGCCGACTAAGGGTTAAGATAGCAATGAGTAATGGGCAGCAGCATTCCTCTTATACCACCTAGCAATATACTGCGATTTTATGTGCCCTAAAGATGGCAATAGGCTCGCCACCTATTACATGGGACTTAATATTTTTGGCAAAACGTGGGTGCTAGTTCACCTCTGCCTGCTCCTTCTGGTATATAGACGTGATTTATGTATGTATATGTATAATTAATAAAAAAAATGTTTCTTGCACTCAGGCCTATCTTCTTCTTCTTGCCCTGTTCCCATTTTATCCGGGTTTAGTAAGTCAGTAAGTATGTTTCCTCTTCCATTTACGTAGGTTAGACGTGATCAAGCCATCCACTCCCCTTTGATTTATATCATCCTATCACACCACTCCGGAAAGGTGCTAGTGATGAATGAATGTACAGAAAAGAGACGGAAAGGACCATGTCGGGAGATCGATAAGCGGAGAGAGTGATTGGAATGACAACATTCCAATCCATACTGCTCAAGGTTTTGGCTTAGGTTTTGCAGCCGGCTTCCTCCCTGCCAACTCTATTTGGGTATGCCCTTGTTGGTGGATTTCTCCTACCAGGATTCGAGCCCGGGACCTCATGGCCGGCGATAGCCTGACACCATTAGCCGATCTGAACGTTCGACCAAACCGGTCGTAGCAATGTGCGTGACTTTATTTTGCATTGCGCTGATGTCAGCATTTCTCCTGCGGGTGCTATAGGTACCTTCAAGACCACAACATTACTACACCACAATATTAATATGTCAAGTTTTTTCTAAGGATAAATCAATGATGAGGAATGGGCAGCAGCGTTCCTCTTATACCACCCAGCAATGGACTGCGACTTTTGTGCCCGATAAATGGCAATAGGCTCGCCACCTATTACATGGAACTTAACATAATTGGGGAAACGTGGGTTGCTAGCTAGTTCACCTCTGCCTACCCCTTCTGGGATATTATAGGCGTGATTTATGTGTGTATGTATGTAAGTTTTTTCAATCAGCTTCGCAATTTCAAAATATTATACATATATTATTATCTTTACAACATTTTCTTAAACATTAACAACATGTACATATTATTATCTTTACAACATTTTCTTAAACATTAACAACACAACATGTGTTAGATAAAGTCCGAAAAATTAAGGTCTTGATGCGGGAATCGAACCCGCGTCCACTGCAATCCGGGCAGGTGCCTAAACCGCTCAGCCAACCAAGACGAATCTTTGTACTCATTTTTATAACATGTATATAATGTTGAATTTAAATCGAATAGATTAACAACAGACTTTATTTATGTCTGTTTTATCGAAGATTTTGGTGGTTAGAATAAGAATTTCGAAAAATTATGATCTTGAGGCGGGAATCTAACCCGCGTCTGCTGCTATACTAACACTAAGACTAAGGCAGTGTCTTGGGTGGCCGAGCGGTCAGGCACCTGCCCGGATAGCAGCGGACGCGGGTTCGATTCCCGCCTCAAGATCATAATTTTTCGAATTTCTTTTTCTAACCACCAAAATCTTTGTACTAATTTTTCTAACATTTATATAATGTTAAAATTAAAATCGAATCTGTTTTATCGTTTATTTTCCCCATAATGTTTGTTATTGTAAAACTGAGAATTGGAAATAAATAAAATTATTATTATACTAATCCTCATCATCATCGCCCTGCCCTTGTCCCATCCTATTTGGGGTCGGCGCAGTATGTCTTCTTTTTCCATTCTCTTCTGTCACTCGTCATCTCCTCATTCACATCCACCACCTTCATATCACACCTCACACAATCCATCCATCTTTTCAGTGGTCTTCCTCTACTTCGACATCCATCAATATTCATGTCCATAACTTTCTTACTCACATTCATGGCATCACGTCTCATAAAATGTCCATACCAAGCTAAACGGCTCCCTTTCATCTTCTCTGTTACTGGCGCCACTTTCAGACTCCCTCTTACGTACTCATTCCGTATTTTGTCCATTTTTGTCACTACGCACATCCATCTCAACATTCTCATCTCTGCCGCTTGCTATTATACTAATGTAGGTTATTATATAGCATATAGCCTTCCTCGATAAATTTCAAGAAACCAAACAAACAAACAAACTCTTCAGCTTTATAATATTAGTGTATAGATTATAAACTGCAGATTAAAAACTGTTGGCCATGTGACGCTTCAACAGTAGTTAAGTCTTTGTATACAAAATTGCTTAATTTTTTATTTATTTAATCTGTTTACATAACCTGAAATTATCGCCCCTTCTCCTGTTTATGAACTTAAGACATCAACGCGATTGTTTACGCAATCCATGGGAGTGAAGGTTTCACCCGGAGTTACACATGAGGTCGACGAAGGTTCAGGTTCGTATGAAAAAAAAAACCTGGCCAAGTGCGTGTCGGACTCGACCACGAAGGGTTCCGTTCCATTAACTATAAAACAAGCAAAACAATCGCGTTTATTGCATGGGAGCCCCTTCAAATATTTATTTTATTCTGTTTATTAGTCGGTATTTGTTTTTATAGCGGCAACAGAAATACATCATCTGTGAAAATCTCAACAGTCTAACTATAACGGTTCAAGAGATACAGTCTGGTGACAAACGGACGGACGGACGGACGAACTGTAGAGTCTTAATAATAGGGTCCCGTTTTGCCCTTTGGATAAGGAACCCTAAAAAAGACCTTTTCTTCAAAAGTCACGTAAACTTACATTCATATCTCTATGTAATATTAAATGAACTATGGAACTATGTAATATTTCATTAAATTATCCTCGATCTTTCTTGTATCTGCTGGTTACATAAGACAGATGATATTAACTTCCATTGAGATAACTTTATCTAATTTTAAGAGTTGTGTTTGATTAAGCGACAGATAAGAAGGCGTTAAGTGAAAGTTAGCACCGAAAACCATTTGAGTGCTAATTCGTTTGCTAAATTAAGTGATTAGTAATTACCTACGTGAAACTAGCAAATAATCTCTCTTTGAGAATAATTATGATTGAAATGGTGTTATAAGAACAAAATGTTTAAATTAGTAAAAAATTACTTGAAGTATCTTATATTACTATAAGTACTTTCTTGGTGAATAGACAAATGAAATTTCTTAAGTATTTTGTTTTAATACCTCTATTAGAGTTTTTTTGAATGAATGGATGTATTAGACAATCCATTCATCCAATTCATCAATTGCTTTTATACTTTGATTATTGTCTATGTCAAAACAAGCATCTTTTTCAGTAAATCCTTTAGCTGTGTTAATTTATGAGTATAATGGGTTTAGTAGGTAATCTAATTTGGCGATTCAGGTGAACAATAGTTAATAATGACCTTACAAAGATTAAGAGGACAAAAAAAATATTGTATAACTCCAAGATCCTGGTTTAGGATTCAAGAAGAATCGAACACTAACCTAAGCCCTAACCGCAGTTAAACCTGTGGCGGTCAAGCGGTTAAATTGCTTTAATAAACAACTATTACGTATTCGATTATGTAAATCGAATAACGACACGGTTCGATAAACTGCACTCGATTAAATTGCGAAAACTGGCTGGCAACGCGACTCATCGCGTGCGTCAGGTTCCGTATTATAACCGAATAAATTAATATTAATAAATATTTACTCTCTCACCTATCATCGTGCATAAATCACGCCAGGTGGAATAGAGCCACGTATAGAGCTCCATAAACCAAACCAAAAATTATTATTATATTTATCATTAGCAAAATACATTGATTAATTATAATCAAAAAGATAACGATGAGGAATGGGCAGCAGCGTTCCTCTTATACCACATAGCAATGTACTTACTGAGACTTTTGCGCCCAACAAGTGGCAATAGGCTCGCCACCTATTACATGGCACCTAACATAATTGGCGAAACGCGGGTGCTAGTTCACCTCTGCCTATCCCTTCGGGGATATAGGCGTGATTTATGTATGTATGTATGTACAAAGAAAATTGCGGTAAGAAAAAGTACGAAAAATTGTTGTGGGGATGATGAAAAAAAATGTGGGAATTGCCGCCGATCGCGCGTCTTCTGCAACCCGGGCAGATGCCTATATCATACCACTCGGCCAACTAAGTTCGAACTTTTTCTAACCACAGTTTTCTGTGTAATAATTTTTATAGCAATGTTCAAATAAAAATGAAAAATAATATTTAAAGATTTTGGTGGTTAGAAAAAGAATTTCGAAAAATTATGATCTTGAGGCGGGAATCGAACCCGCGTCCGCTGCAATCCGGGCAGGTGCCTGACCGCTCGGCCACCCAAGACACTAACTAACTTGCCAAAATTCTTCTAACCTTTACACTTCACGTTGTAAGCCAACGGGTACCCTCTTAATGTAGAAATAAATTTCAAACATTCCAAAGCAGATATTTTTACAAATACCGTGCGTTCGGTCAAGCTTGCTTCTAACCACCCAAATCTTTGTACTAATTTTTCAAACATTTATATAATGTTAAAATTGAAATCGAATAGTTTATAAAGCAAACCCAAGCTTAACCGAACGCACGGTATTTGTAAAAATATCTGCTTTGGAATGTTTGAAATTTATTTCTACATTGCGAGGGTACCCGTTGGCTTACAACGTGAAGTGTAAAGGTTAGAAGAATTTTGGCAAGTTAATTAGTGTCTTGGGTGGCCGAGCGGTCAGGCACCTGCCCGGATAGCAGCGGACGCGGGTTCGATTCCCGCCTCAAGATCATAATTTTTCGAAATTCTTTTTCTAACCACCAAAATCTTTGTATGTACTAGTTTTTCTAACATTTATATAACGTTAAAATTAAAATCGAATAATAATATTTAACATCAGCTATTAAATTAGTATTTTTCGAATTTATAATTAATTAACAATTTTAAGTGGTAAGTACCTACTACATACCCTAAGAAATATTAAATCCTGATTTATAATTTAAAATTTATTAGAGTGCATTCTTGATACTATTACGATTCGAAACTTCAAACAGTTCATGCTTAAAATCAAAAGTAAAGATTTTGTTTAGGGGTTTTATTAAGATTTTGTGAGGTGACGGGCGAGCAGAATAGGTACAATTGTCACCACCCCCATCTCTCCCGTGGGTACGTACCCACAAGGCGACTAAATACCACCTAGCAATATAAATGTACTGCGATTTATGTGCCCGATTGATGGCAATAGGCTCGCCGCCGTGTGGATGTTAATTCACCTCTGCGTATCCCTTCGGGGATATGGGCGTGATTTATTTATGTATTTACCTATGTTTTATATCCGTCTAAAAGCACGTAGCTGAGTGTAGATTGCTGCCATTGCTACGTGAAATAACGCCTGACAACAGCGCAATTTGTCAACATCACAAGTGAAACTGAAGAATACAAAAAAACAACAAAATGAAACAGTGGATAATTAAGTAAATTCATTACAAAACAAACCATAGAAAAGAACACAATGGCTCCGTTTCATCAGCCGACGATCTCGGAACGATTGATTTTCCTGTTAATTCTAAAACTTCCGCGGTGACTCGAGTCTGGTCATGCACTATAGTGTCCTCTAACGCTGACTTATTCAAATGAGACATCACTATTCTAGGGTCGAGTAGAATAAGTCATAAGAATTAGTACCCTATTATCTATAGGTACCCAAAGAGGGTTAGTGTCAGGCAGGCGGCCGGCTCTAAAACCGAAGTCAAAGCCTTATTGAGCAGTGTGGGTTGGAATGTTGTCAACCCAATCATTCTCTCCGTTCATCGGTCCGTCCCGTCTCTTTTCTATACATTCAATCAAATTACCTACACTAACCCCTTTCCGGTGTGATGGATGATATGAATCAAAAGGGGGTGGATAACATTATGACGTCTAGCTGACCAATAGAAATAGAAGAGGAAACATACTGCGCCGACCCCAGATAGACTGGGAACAGGGTAGGGAGAAGAAGATTAGTATCTATGTATCTGTATTTAAGAGACAGACATGCATAAGAGCCAATTTTTTAATGAGATAAGATGAAGCGAAAGAATAAGTTTTTAAGGATCGTAGCAAGTGGAAAGAAGTGATCTCTGCTTACCCCTGTGGGAAAAGTCATGACGTTTGTATGTAATTATGTTGAAAAGATATATCTTCTTAACAGTACTTATTTGTTAATTGATTTGGTTGGTTCTAATCTTAAATATGGAAAATTATATGTGGTACACGTATCCTTTGTCATCAAGCATGCAATTGTCACCAACCCCAATCTCTCCCACGGGTGTCGTTCTAGGCGACTAATGTTTAAGACAACAGCGTTCCTCTTAAATCACTGCTATTCATCCCTAACATACTTAACTGTCGAAACGGGGGTATTAATTTACCTCTGCCCACCCCTTCGGGGATAAAAAGGTGTGGTATTATGTTTATGAGGTACAGTGAGGTGTAGTGACCTAACAGGGTTCATGGTGGTACTTTTATAAAATTTAACACCCATAACTGCAGAGAAAAGTTAACATTCAAGGTTACTATGTTTACTGCTCTTCTGCTGTCGGTATGAGACATAGCCGTGGGAGGCTGTAGCGGTTTTGGAATAAGAACAATAAGTGCACCTAGCAGTGTTGTGCCAATTATGAATATCGATAAAAATATTAAAAGATAATATTTATTTGCCTTCAATGCTCAATAATTTATTGCATTTCACAGTGTAGTTACAAGTTCATACAAAATACAGTTATGATCATTGTGAACCCTGTCGGGCACAATAACAATGGAGAATTGGAACATTATAATTAATAGCTAATTTATTTTACAATTTGTCATTTAGCCCATCAGTTTAAATACTAACTGCCGCACTCAGAGACGTCAATTAACTTTAATGAGTATTTAATGTCAAAAATTTTCATTCAAATCTAGACCATAGACCCGGCAAGAATAGCGACTAGTTTTGAATTGTCATTTTTTGACGTTGAGTACTCATTAACGTTATTTGACGTCTCTGAGTGCGGCAGTAAGTACATAATAATTAAATATTTATCTTCTAATATATAAAAGTTACAGTGTTTATTATTGAACGGCTCTACTGATTTTTATGAACCTTTATTGTGTATTTTTGGTAGAACCATTGGATTCGAACCCGTGACATCTTGGCCGATAATCAGCGCATATATGACCATCTAACCAAACCGACTGTCACTTTAAAGGAGCTTGGAAGATGATATTTTTGATGACCTATCCAATAACCAACCATAACGAACATAGCTTAACTTACACAATTGCAAGCCAATCACTGCGCCTCTCGCTCCTCCAAGTCTGATTACAATAAGACGCAATGTATACATACTTACTTACATAACATAAATCACGTCTAATTATCCCTGAAAGTTAGGCAGAGGGGAAATAACACCCACGTTTCACCAATCATCTTAGGTCCCATGGGGCGTGCCTATTGCCATACTATACGACACCACTCAAATTTATATCGACATTAATTTTATCGAGTAACAGTTCGTACACGAGACAACACTACACGAACAATAGACAACTGTGTTACATAAACGTTGCGAAAAGTTATAAGTGTTATGACTATAACTCATTTATTTGGCGGTTATGTTGGCTTATATAAGTTAACGTGGTCTATTTTGACCGAGTTTGGACGGAGTGAGTACAATGGTATAGTTAGCTTTCGCTGCTGGCTTTATTTGTGATTTGGTGGGAGCATTCAGTGCCATTGTCTTATAGCAGTCACCACTGTATGGTATAAAAGTTACTTGGTATTTTAATTTATCATCACCAGCCTTATTTCCATCACCAGCCTTAATCCCTATGGATGGAAGGATGTAGAGAAAATGGGCCATAACCCACCACGCTCGCCCATTAGAGATGTCCCGATTTTAACTACTGGCAAGTTGCTGAAAATGCTGAAATTTTAGTAAAGGCAATACGAACAATCAACTGCGAATCATGGGCCTAGACAAAGTAACATGCCGACAAAGATAACGAAGTTCGATAAAGCAAAATGTATGGGACTTGACGTAAGTCGTCGTGAAATCACGTGACCAAAATCGTCTTCGTAAGCTCCTAGTTATGTTGGTAGCGCAAGCTACAGACGCTGTAGATACCAATGTAATATGGCCGATCGTGACGAACTTCAACACGTTATCGTTATGAAACGATTGCCACTTGGCTACGGGCCCAGGTTACCATATTAAGTATGTAAAATTTTCTCAATCTGCTTTGTGCTTAACATTTTTAGTAAACACTTTTTCTATTTTATTTATTTATTAGCTAAGGTAGGTGCACGGTAGGTAAGGTTGGTGAAAGACATGGATTGGCACGATGTCCTCCCAATCACTCTCCCCGTTCATCGGTCTCTCGACATGGTCCTTACCGTCTCATTTCTATACATTCATTCATCACTAGCACGTCACGGTGTGATGGATGATATGAATCAAAAGGGAGCGGATGGCTCGATGAAGTCTGACCGATATGAATGGAAGAGCAAACATACTGCGCCGACCCCAGATAGACTGGGAACAGGGCAGGGAGAAGAAGAAGAAGAAGAAGAATATACATACATAAATCACGCCTATATCCCCGAAGGAGTTGGCAGAGGTGAACTAACAACCACGCTTCGCCAATTACGTTAGGTCCCATGTAATAGGTGGCGAACCTATTCCCATATATCAGGCAGATAAATCTCAGTATATATATTGCTTGGTGGTAAGAGAGGAATGTTGCTGCCCATTACTCATTGCTGTCTTCACCCTTAGTCGCCTTGTACGACACCCACTGGAGAGATGGGGGTGGTGAAGTATTCTGCTCTGGCGTCACCACACGGCCCAGAAGAAGAAGATTATATTTTTATCGGGATGGTGTCTCTATCTGACACGAGTTGCGCATGCGCGAGTCACAAAAAAACAATAAAGTTTCCTCCACAGTTTCCGGTTGTCCTTAGTATGTGAGCGTCCTTTCGCGAATTTCGGCTTTTCCTCAGGCTGCTGCCTCGCCTTGGCCTCGATAAAGGGCGCGCCGAGCAAAACATTTTAGGCGACACCGTGTAGGTACTGTGAACAACACGTGACATCGCCACAATGTATCAAGTTTATACAGGGTGCTAGGTACATACATACATAAATTACGCCTATATCCCCGAAGGGGTAGGCAGAGGTGAACTAGCACCCACGTTTCGCCAATTATGTTAGGTGCCATGTAATAGGTGGCGAGCCTATTGCCATTTATCGGGCACAAAAGTCGCAATACATTGCTATTGCTAGGTGGTATAAAAGGAACGCTGCTGCCCATTCTTCATCATTGATTTATCCTTAGTCGCCTTGTACGACACCCACGGGAGAGATTTGGGGTGGTGACAATTGTATTCTACTCTGCCGTCACCACATGGCACCTACATGGGTACATGGGGTATCCAATCCAGCCGGCACCTATACCCATGCTATCACAGTTATAAATATTGCCGTGTCTAGATTTAAATGAAAGTTGACATTAAGTACTCATTAAAGTTAATTGACGTCTCTGACTGAGTGCGGCAGTCAGTGCTTATGTCATCTTCTCCTCCTTGTCCTTATCCTACTTTAAGTAGTGGAAGAGGAAGACTTGTTGTGCCAACCCGGCACAACAAGCCTTCCTCTTCCACTCTCCTCTATTAGAGGTGAGCTCAGCATGAACTGTCCTCTTCTTCATATCATCTTTCGCACAATCCATCCATAGTCTCTTCAGCCTTCCTCTCGTTCTAGGTCCTCATTTCTTGATCATCGGCGCTATTTTCAAAACTCCTCAGTTCTACTCATTTTTAATCCTCGTTTTCCTAATTACCATGTACATCTTAAGTCATTGCCTTTTGTCAATTAATAAATAAAGGATTGTTTATTAATTGACAAAAGGCAATGACTTAAGACTTTAGAATGTTAAAAGAAATGGACTTAAAAACAAGTCCATTTCTTTTAACACTCATCCAATTATCAAACAGTGACATGAGCAACAAAATGGCGGACGCGCATCAGCAATTTTCCGAGATTATCAACAGGTTCTTTGCTAATGACAAGAGAAGGAAATAAAACGTTTTGTTCAAACCGGCGCGTTGCTAGCCGCCGTAGTCCGCGTGAATGGCAACTTTAAGGTGAACGCACATTTATCCGAGCGAACGCGCCGAAGTCAACGAATCTATCGAAATCTTTATATGGAATCATATGAACCTCGCAAACTTGCCGGAGTCGAATCGTCCGATTCGTCCGAATTTGTCAAAAACTTCAGAATCCTAAAGAATTCGGATGTCGTCATCGGAAAAAATTCCTTCGGCGCGGACGGATACAGTGCGAAAATTAAGGGTAAAATATCATCATTATCATCATCATCAACCCATGCTCGTCCACTGTTGGACATAGGTCTCTCCTAATGCACGCCACTGCTCCCGATTTTCGGCCACTCTCACCCAGCCCACTCCAGCCAGCCTACGAATGTCGTCATCCCATCTTGTCGCTGGGCGTCCTACATTAGGTTTACCGAGTCGCGGTCTCCACTCAAGAACTTTACGGCTCCAACGGCCGTCAGTTCTGCGGCTAATGTGACCAGCCCACTGCCACTTCAGTTTGCTGATTCGGTGGGCTATGTCGGTAACTCTGGTTCTCTGACGGGTTACATCATTTCTGATACGGTCCTTCAGAGATACTCCGAGCATAGCCCTTTCCATATCTCTCTGAGCGACTTTAAACAGGTGGACTAGTCCAGCCGTGAGTGTCCACGTCTCGGCGCCATATGTCATAACTGGTAAGACTGGTCGAAGACTTTCGACTTGAGTCATTGAGGGATGGGTGACGAGAAGACTTGACGAAGCTTACGAAATGCTGCCCAGCCTGAATTCTTCTATTGGCTTCTCTCTCGAAGTTGTTTTTGCCTAATTGGAGCGTTTGTCCGAGATAGAGATATTCTTGAACAACCTCGAGATGTACTCCATTAGCAGCCACCGGACCCGGATCAACGAGCTCGTTGAACATGACCTTGGTTTTATCCAAGTTCATCCGGAGACCGATGCCTTTAGAAGATACAGCCAGGCTGCTCACCATCTCCTGTAGGTCTTGCAGGGTCTCAGCCAGGATGACGATGTCGTCTGCGAATCGAAGGTGTGAGATGTACTCGCCATTTATATTGAGTCCACGTCTTTTCCAGTTGAGCGTTCCGAACATGTCCTGCAGCGCAGCGGAGAAAAGTTTCGGGGATATTACATCCCCTTGCCTCACACCGCGGCGCAGCAAGACAGGCTCGGTCTGGTCATTCTGGAGCACGAAGAACATATTAGCGGCGTCATACAGACATCTCAGCAAAACCAAAAAAAAGGGTAAAATATACAAAACCTTAATAAGACCTGTCGTATTGTATGGGCAACGAAAGCGAGGGATGAAAGATAAATGCATGGAGCGGAAATGAGAATGATGTGTGGGGTGACTAGGAAATACAGGATTAGAAATGAGTACGTTAGAGGAAGTCTGAAAGTAGCGCCGATGATCGGAAAATTGAGGAGTTAGCGTGGGCATGTGATGAGGAGGGATGAATATTACGTAACTAGAGGTATTTTAAGTATGGATATGCATGGACATTAATGTATGGAAGTGAAAGTTGGGTATGGGACAAGAAGCATGAAAGTCTGCAGTAGAAATGAGGGCGTTGTGGAGCATGGCTGGGGTAAGGCTGAGCGACCGATTGTATAACAGTGTGATTATAGAAAGGTGTGGTTTGAAAGAAGATGTAATGACAATGATTGAGAAAGGGATGCTCGCATGGTTTGGTCACGTCGAAAGAATGGATGAAAGGAGAATGACAAAAGGATTTACATGGCGGAAGTGAATGGAGAAATGGGAAGGGGAAGGCCTAGGCGGATCTTTCATAATCAAATTGAAAGTCTATTAAAAAAGGGCCAGGTCAAGAGTACCCGAAACCGACGGGCATGTATGAAGAGATTGATGAGATTGGATGAAGCAAAAGAAGTATGCAAGGATCGTAGCAAGTGGAAAGAAGTGATCTCTGCCTACCCCTGTGGGAGAAAGGCGTGACATATGTATGTATGTATATATATGCATGGACCTAGAATGAGAGGATGACCGAAGAAGCGATGGATGGATTGTGTGAAAGATGATATGGGAAAGAGGGGAGTAAATGCTGAGCTCACGTCTAATAGAGGGGAGTGGAAGCAGAAGACATGTTGTGCCGACCCTACTTAGAGGAGGATAAGGGCAGGGAGATGAAGAAGGCTATAATAAATACAGTGTGAGGCCTCCGCTGACTTCGGCGCGTTCGGTCGGTGCCACAGATATGTCGGTGCGTTCGCCTCGGATAAGTGTGCGTTCACCATTATTAGTTAGTTTTACATTGTGTTGTTATGTCTTGAAGTGCACGATCGTAAATCGTAAACAAGCGCCAGGAAGTGAGTAGCTTGCACTTCCCACAGCCGTGACCCGGCCGTGACATGCGAATGTGGCGAGCTATATCTGACTGCGTCTGCACAGTAAACAGCAGAGTATAATTAATCATAATAGATTAAATAACTAGGGAATAAAACAGTGTCTTTGTCACTGGTGCAGACTTGAATGACGAGCGAAACGAAGGTGTTATTATAGAGTCCTGAGTGCAGCGAGGGAATTTAAGCGCACCCAAGACTTAAGAATGCTTTTTCCCGAGGAATATACCGTACCAACTGCGAGGAAATAAATACAAATTTACTGGAATTTAATTATTTTAATGTAATAATTAACTTCTTACTGCCGCACTCAGAGACGTCAATTAACTTTAATGAGTACTTAATGTCAAAAAATTTCATTCAAATCTAGACCATAGACCCGGCAAGAATAGCGGCTAGTTTTGAATTGTCATTTTTTGACATTAAGCACTCATTAACGATATTTGACGTCTCTGAGTGCGGCAGTTATAGTATCATAATAAATAATAAAGTTAAAGTATTTACATACATACATACATAAATCACGCCTATATCCCCGAAGGGGTAGGCAGAGGTGAAACAACACCCACGTTTCGCCTGATTTTATTATGTTAGGCCCCAAGTAATGGCGGCGAACCTGTTGCCGTCTACCGGGTACGATAATCGCAATGTCGTGCACTTAGAATGCTGCTGCCTATTCCTTGTTATAAAAACCCTCCGCAGATTCCATAATCGTACACAAAACATGACCAATGGGTGAGACATCTGTTACACGTGTTAAGTTTCGGTGAAACATCCCACCCTTAGTCGCCTTGTAGGAACGACACCCGCGCCAGACAAGGGATGGTGACATTGTATTCTGCTCTGCCGTCACCACACGGCATAGCTTATTTGCCGTTTTAAATTATTTACTATGCTAAATTTACAAACTGCAGACTCTGTTTGCGCCTGCACTAGTTTAAGCAGCAAAATAGACGGCACCTCGTCACATTGCGAGCTACGCATCCCAGGGGACCTGCTGATTATTTTTCGATTCAACCCTCAGTAACTTCACTTTTTTCCTAACCACGGAACGTTAGACATCTTTACAATATTTTATCTTTGTAAACCTATAAATTCATTAAAATCAAGTGTTTAAATATATTTCGGGGTTTCATTTATGTCCCAAGAAGAGACATAAAAAGTGGCGACCGTGACAGGACTATTTTGAAGACAAAAACATACAATATATATTGCTACTATGGAGTTCTGACGCAACAAGGCTATTGTCTCGTCCTAATTACTAGAAAATTCGAGTAAACTATCCTGAAGAATATTGGGAATAAAAGTGCCTAGCCATTGCAGCCAAAGCCGATTATTCATCAAAACAAGAAACAATATTTTCGTGCTCCGGCCAGTGCAGCTAAGTGACCTACTTTTGTTTTTTCCTTATTCCTATTATCCAACATTAAATACCCATTATCCTAATATCAACCCCACCTTTTAATGTGTCCATCTATGTGTAGGTTTACATAAAATTAAATAAGTAACCCAGTAAATATACTTAATTAAATAAAATTTTGCATTCTACCACCAAATAAGTTAGTTTTTTGTTACCGAGTTATTTATATTAGCAAAAATTGTATTGAAAGTAACATTATAACTCATTTTAATTAAGCATAGCATTCAATTATCGAGTAAAATTATAAATAAATGTAATTGTTTGGTACCCAACTTAGCGGTTACTATATTTACAAGGCTATTCATTTTATTCGCCGAACATTCCAGGGATTACCAAGGTGTCCAGGGGCAATTACGGTGCTAGCAATCCAACCTACTGCAGTGGTATTTATACGAGTTCCGGCCGGTCTTCCTCATATTGGGTGATCCAAGAAGGGGCGTAAGAATTGCATTTATTTACCTATTTTTATAAATTAATGAAACATATTTTAGTACGCTTAAGTTACTGCTCCTGAGTGTACTTTGTCACCCATTAATTAAAGCTTATATTTAATAAAAAGGGTTTCTTTTACAAAGTTACGCATTTTAATTATAAAGTAATATTAATAATTTTTTTTTGAAAATACATAAATACATTTTAATTTAAAAATTATTGTTTGTGTTAACTTTAATTATAAAAATGGGCAAGGATAAAGATTTTGGAATTGAGAGTGGTGTGAGGGACACTCAGGAACTACAGGAACTTTTTGTAAAACGCAGTTCAATTAAAGGTCGAATTACTAAATTCAAAAAATTTTTGACAAGTATCCAAACAAAGGAAAAATTAACCCCTGTTGATTTAACTGAATTAAATTTAAAACTAAGCAAATTTGAAGAACTTTCAAACAAATATGACGACTTGCAAGGTCAAATAGAGATATTGAATTCTGACACGTTATCTGAAGAACTAGATGAAAGGGATGACATCGAGCAGTTGTTTATTACAAATATTGCTTGTGCTCAAAACATAATTCGAAGACACCAATCGAGCACTCGCCACGATGAAGGCAATCATAATTTAAATTCTAGTCATTTTACATCTGCTCCTAGCAATCCAGATCATCAGGAGGTTGCGTTCAAATTGCCACAAATACAAATTGCCAAATTTGATGGTGCATACTTCCGCTGGCTAGAATTCCGAGACACTTTCTTATCTCTTATTCATAACAATGACCGCATCGCGTCGATTCATAAATTCCATTACCTCATTTCATATTTAGATGGTGATGCGTCTAGAATTATTTCTAATTTAGAGGTATCTAGTGCTAATTACCAAACAGCTTGGAGTCTTTTATGCGAAAGGTATGACAATAAGAGGCAATTGATAAATCACCATTTGAATTCCTTATTAAATATACAGCAACTAACTCGCGAGTCAGACAGATCTCTTCGTTTTCTAGTCGATCATATAACAAAAAATCTTAGAGCCTTATCCAGCTTGGGTTTGCCTACAGACAAATGGGACGTTTTGATAATTCATATACTCTGTTCAAAATTAGATAATCACTCTCTAACTAAGTGGGAGGAGTGGCGTAGCACGTTGGAGGATGTTCCTAGCTTACAACAATTTAATAAATTTTTAATTGACCGTGCAGATGTCCTTGGGTCACTTTCACGTTGTCATTCGAACACCAACAACAAATTTTCAATTGTAAATTCTACAAAGGTTTCTAATAATAAAGGAGAACGTTCGCAAACCAAGTCTTTTGTATGTAGTCAAGATACTTCTACTTCCAGTTCATTTACTTGTGTTGTTTGTCAAGGGGATCATCGAATTTATGACTGTCCTTGTTTTAAAGCGAAGAGTGTTCAGGAACGTATAGCATATGCAAACAAGATTAATCTTTGTCGTAACTGCTTAAGATACGGCCATAATGTTAGAGACTGTCGCCTTGGACCTTGTCGTGAATGTAAGAAAAGACACAACACACTATTACATATTCCGGTAACTAAGCAGCCTTCATCAACCACATGTGCATCATCTAATGATACTATAGTTAGTTTTTCACAATATAATTCTAAATACATCTTATTGTCTACAGCTTTAATTGAAATTTCTAATCCTGCTACTAATGATAAAGAAAGGGTTCGTGCCTTATTAGACTGTGGGAGTCAATCCTCCTTTATAAGTAAATCTCTTAAAACTAAATTATCTTTATCAGGCAAATCTTTAGACAATAATTTAGTCAATGTTATTGGGATTGGTAATAACATCACCAATACAGTTTCTGAAACTTGCACAGCGCGATTAAAATCTTTAAATAGTAACTTTTCTATTTCATCTAGTTTTCTAGTATTATCCGAACTTACTGGTAAAATACCTAAATTTACAATCGATGTTCAGCAACTTCATATACCTGATACTATGCTATTAGCTGACCCAAGTTTCAATAAATCCGCCGCTATTGAGGTACTCATCGGCGCAGATATGTTCTGGGATATATTAGGGTGTGATCAACATTCATTAGGCCAAAATAAACCCACTCTGCGAAGCTCTCAATTCGGTTGGTTAATATCAGGTCCTATAAATACTATACAAAATAAAAATCTTAACATACAATGCCACTTAGCTACGTCATCAAATAACTTCAATCAAGAGTTGGCCAAATTTTGGGAGCTTGAAGAACTTCCTTTAAAATCTTCTCTGAACGAAGATGAGAAGCTATGTGAGAAACACTTCTTGTCCCATACAATTCGTTTAGATGATGGAAGATTTTCCGTCAGCCTACCTCTTAAAGATTCATCTGATTGTCTAGGTGATTCCTATTTTTTAGCGAAGAAACGATTATTAAATTTGGAACGAAGATTTAAAAAACACCCACAAATAAAGTCACAATATGTAAATTTTATTAAAGAGTATGAGGAATTGGGTCATCTAACTGAATCCAATTCCATAAAACCAAGAATATCGTACTTTTTATGTCATCATGCCGTTTTTAAAAATTCCAGTGAATCAACAAAAATTAGAGTCGTATTCGACGGCTCAGCTCCTACATCATCTGGTTTGTCGGTTAATGATATTCTATTGATAGGCCCGAACATGCAGGATTCTCTTTTCTCTATTCTGATTCGAGCTCGGCAGTACAAATTTCTTTTATCTGGTGATATAGAGAAAATGTATCGCCAGGTACAAGTTAATGAAGAACATAGGGATTTACAGCTCATACTGTGGAGAGAAGATGAGTCATTGCCTATAAAAACGTTAAGGCTTAATACTGTAACTTACGGTATGGGAAGTTCAAGTTATTTAAGTACGCGTTGTCTTTGGCAAATCGGTGAGGAGTCTTCAGATGAACTAATTAAAACTATAATTCAACATGATTTTTACGTTGATGATTTAATTACGGGATGTGACGATGAACAAACACTAAATTATATTCATCAGAACGTTACAGCTGCACTCAAAAAGGGTTGCTTTAATTTACGAAAGTTTAAAACTAATTTATCTTCTTTCTTTGAAACAGGATCTTTAGATTTGAGTGAGAAGTTGACATTAAGCGAGTCTTCTAGTACTTTAGGTTTGGGATGGGATCCATCAACAGACACTTTACATATTCCAATACAAACCCCATTACATAACAATGAACAACAGATAACCAAGCGAATTATGCTATCAAAGCTATTTAAAATTTTCGATCCTTTGGGTCTTTTAAGTCCTTGTGTGATACCAACTAAAATTATGTTGCAACAACTTTGGCTCACGAAAGTAGGTTGGGATGATCCAATTCCTAAAGATATCTCCAAGGCATGGAATAAATTTAATAAATTATTACCTATTCTTTCAACAATTAAAATCCCAAGACGTGTAATGTGTGATGTACCCGTGTCTATAGAACTTCATTCATTTTGTGATGCTTCGCAGAGTGCTTATGGAGCTTGCGTCTATATTCGAACTATTAATTCTGCCAATCAGGTTACTGTAAATATATTATGCTCTAAATCTAAGGTTGCTCCTATCAAGCCTACAACAATACCTCGCCTGGAACTCTGTGCAGCTGTCTTGGCAGCTAGATTATGCAAGGCTGTTAGATCTTCATTACGTTTTAATGTTAATCGCGAATTGTATTGGTGTGATTCCAGCATAGTATTGGGATGGCTCCATAGCAGTTTCCGTGATCTGAAATGTTTCGTGGCCAACAGGATTGTCGAAATATGTGATTTAACCAACAGAGATTTATGGCGTCATGTTCCGACTTTGAATAATCCAGCTGATCTTATTTCCAGAGGTCTAAATCCAGATCAAATTGAACAAAATTCTTTGTGGTGGTCAGGACCACCATTTTTGTCGCAACCTGAAGATACTTGGCCTATCCTAGGTGAATCATTAAATATTGATGCATTACCTGAAATAAAGTTAAAATCAACTTTATCTAATTTAACCTCAATTAATGAACCTTTTATAAATTTCGATAATTATTCTAGTTTTCCTAAATTGAAAAGAATTTTTGCTTATATACGGCGATTTTTAACAAACCTGAGACATCCTAAACAACGAATAATTGGACCATTAAGTGTCAATGAAACAAATAATGCTTTCCATGATTTATGTCGTATAGTGCAGCAACAATCATTTGCTGAGGAATATGCTATGTTAGCGCGAAAGAAACTTTTAAGTCCGAAATCGAATATACTACCTTTATCTCCGTTCTTTGGTGATGACCAATTAGTTCGAGTTGGGGGACGCTTAGATGCGTCTGATTTCCCGTATGATAAAAAACACCCAATACTACTGCATGTTTCGCATAAATTTACAAAATTAATCTTTGAACATGAGCACCGCCATAACTTACATTGCGGCCCACAACTTTTACTGTCCATAGTTAGAGAATATATCTGGCCAGTCAATGGGAGACTTTTGGCGCGGCAAACTGTACACAAATGTATTACCTGTCAGCGTTTGAGAGGAAAAACATTACAACCAATGATGGGTAACTTGCCTTCCCAACGTGTTACACCTGATTTCCCATTTCGATCTGTGGGCATTGACTTTGCTGGACCTTTCCTTACATTGAATAGAAAAGGAAGGGGATCTAAGTTAATTAAAAGCTATTTATGTTTATTTGTCTGCCTGCGATATAAATGTATGCACCTTGAGGCCGTAAGTGACCTCACAAAGGATGCTTTTATACTTACATTTCGAAGATTTGTTTCACGTCGAGGAAAGCCTGCGGAGGTTTTTTGTGACAATGGTCGCAATTTCGTAGCTGCATCAAAGGAAATTAGTATCCTTTTAAAAACAAATTCGAATTCTCTGATTGACTTTGCAAGGGAAGAGGGAGTAAATTTTATTTTTTCACCATCTTACGCCCCTCATTTTGGGGGCATTTGGGAGGCTGGCGTGAAGTCGGCTAAATACCATTTAAAACGAGTTATGGGCAATGCCCACCTAACATTTGAAGAGTTATCCACATTGTTTGCTCATGTAGAAGCCATATTGAACAGTCGACCATTATATCCATTGTCCTCTTCACCCGAAGATTTCCGTTGCCTTACTCCTGGTCACTTTCTCATTGGTCGGGCTCTCACCGCGCTTCCATCACCGCAATTGGAGGACCGCAATCCTAATTATCTTCAGCGTTATCTTCGTTTAGAGCAAATACATCAACATTTTTGGCGTCGATGGCAGCTCGAATACATTTCCGAAATGCAACAGCGCAGGAAGTGGAGAACGTCCAACATGAAGATAAGCGTGGGAGATTTAGTTCTTTTGAAGGAGGATCACGTGCCCCCCTTGTGTTGGAGACTTGGCCGCATACAGCGCTTATTTACCGGTCCAGATTCAATACCACGAGTTGCTGATGTAAATACTCAGAGAGGAGTTGTACGACGCCCCTTGGTTCGTCTTTGCCCTTTGGGAACAGCAAGCGACATTCAGGGTTGAAATCCTGCGTTTCAACAGGCGGGAGGATGTTTGCGCCTGCACTAGTTTAAGCAGCAAAATAGACGGCACCTCGTCACATTGCGAGCTACGCATCCCAGGGGACCTGCTGATTATTTTTCGATTCAACCCTCAGTAACTTCACTTTTTTCCTAACCACGGAACGTTAGACATCTTTACAATATTTTATCTTTGTAAACCTATAAATTCATTAAAATCAAGTGTTTAAATATATTTCGGGGTTTCATTTATGTCCCAAGAAGAGACATAAAAAGTGGCGACCGTGACAGGAATGTATGTGGATACATTCGTTGAGTCATTCAGTCTGAAAATGATTGATAATCGAACATTTGTGATGATTTATAACAATTGTAATTTTTGTAATTATGCATGTGTAGTGAGTGGCATTAAACCTCGACTTCGCTAGATAAGTTTAGGACCCTTCGATCACGGTTGTAGATGATCGAGGTTAGGACCTCATCGAAATGCAATAAGGAACGAAAATACTATGATCGAGCAAGAGAATTCAATGCTATTCAAAATTTACTTTGTTGGTACAAGGTACCTATTACAAACACAGAATAAACTTGAGGGAATGCGTCGCAAAATTGATTCCATCCGAAGCGTCGCATCACAAAATAAACATCGCATTCAGAATCGCAAGAAAACTAACTAATTAACAGCTCTTGGTAAGATCAAGTTTACAATAACGTGTTTTAACTACTTCGGCTGTCATTACAATGCAGTGTGTGACTTCGGCCTCATCATTATTTTACACATACTGCATACGAATACATATACCTACATGTACAGTCAACACCTCGTCAGACTACCACAAAATGGCAAAATTTCTTAATCGATTTTGTGCTCTATTATTACCATATTAAGGTTGACAATCGATTGAAGAAAGACAGTTTTGGGTAGTCTGAAGTGCCGTTGACTGTACATAAATAAATAAAAATACATACATACATACATAAATCACGCCTATATCCCCGAAGGGGTAGGCAGACGTGAATTAACACCCACTTTTCGCCAATTATGTTCGGTCCCATGTAACAGGTGGCGAGCCTATTGCCATATATCGAGCACATAAATCGCAGTACACATTTATATTGCTAGGTGGTATGAGAGAAATGCTGCTGCCCATTACTCATTGCTGTCTTTACCCTTAGTCGCCTTGTACGACACCCACGGGAGAGATGGGGGCGGTGACAATTGTATTCTGCTCTGCCGTCACCACACGGCCGATAAATAAATAATGTTACATGCATATTTGTAAATAATATGATTTGTCATGTACGTTATGTATTCGTTTTACGTCGCCTGCCATCTTCCTTCGGTTAGTTTGTAAATTTTGTGCAAAGAGCGATTTTTTTTTTCTCTTTATTTGGGACAATAAACAACTGTACAATATATGTTTATAAACTAAGTTTACAGCAGATCTTAATTAATTGTACAACCAGCATCATTATCCACAGATTGAGCCATAAAGGTACCTTAAAATACATAAAATACTTTTTCACTTCTCATGCTCTGAAAGTGCTTATTTGTGCAGGATATAGGCTGCACAAAATCGAATTTTGTGCTCTAGAGCATTAACGTATCTACTCATAAATGTGTCTATATTAAGGCAAAGAAAATGAGCCATGCAGCCAAACACAATAAGAAATTCAGAGATAGAATTTGTTATTTTTTAAAATTTTTATTCTTTTGTGTTTTTTAAGGCATAAAATATATTAAAATTTTAATTTAAGTAGGTACGGTAGGTTATTAAATTAATTTAAGAAAATTATTATTTCAAAATTTATTTATACTTGGCTGTATAGGTCTTCAGCCCAAGCCTAATATCAAGGGGAAAAATAATTTCCTTAAGTATTCAAAACTGTACGAATTTTAGATTGAATTTTAAGAAATGATATGATAAACTACTGTTTTATTTCCTCGCAATCGAAGTGAAAAGCAGAGTTTCTACCTCGTTCACAAAACCATTTTTATCCTCGACATTACTATCAGCCCTCGCCTTGAGCTCGGGCTGCTAAAAGTCTCGGACAAAAATGATTCGTTTTGTGCACTTGATGGAAAATCTACTATTTCCCTTCTCATGCTCTGAAAGTGCTTATTTGTGCAGGATATAGGCTGCACAAAATCGAATTTTGTGCTCTAGAGCATTAACGTATCTACTCATAAATGTGTCGATAATAAGGCAAAAAAAATGAGCCATGCAGCCAAACACAATAAGAAATTCAGAGATAGAACTTGTTATTTTTTAATATTTACTTAAATTTATTTGCCTCATGTGTTTTTTAAGACATAAATGATATTACAATTTTAATTCAAGCAGGTACGGTAGGTTATTAAATTAATTTAAGAAAATTATTATTTCAAAATTAATTTAATACTTGGCTGTATATGTCTACAGCCCAAGCCTTATATCAATGGGAAAAACAATTTCCGTCAGTATTCAAAACTGTACTAATTTTAGTTTGAATTTTATAAAATGTTATGAGAAATTCTGATTTATTTCCTCGCAATCGAAGTGAAAAGCAGAGTTTCTAACTCGTCCACAAAATCATTTTTATCCTCGACATTACTATCAGCCCTCGCCTTCAGCTCGGGCTGCTAAAAGTCTCGGACAAAAATGATTCGTTTTGTGCACTTGATGGAAAATCTACTATTTCATTCCACCATCTCGGGAAAAGCGTTTTTGCTCTTCGATATCTGAGTGCAAAAGCCGTTTTTATCCTCTAGAGGTTAAAGTAAATTTGAATTTAGAACATCGTGTGCAATGAGTTTGTGAATTCAAAACATCATTATACATATTTATTTCTACCTCCATGGTGCCGAAATTGTCATGAAACCTATTTTAATTTGTTAAAAACTCAGACTCGGAACCTTCTTGGTGTACTTTTTTTGTAATTTGCTTTGCGCGCGCCATTTTCTATTCACGTCATAAATTTGTTAAAACCTAGGAGTTCCGTGACGGTCAATCAGCTTGGCGTCAATCTTGCTTTAAACATTTTGATCGTCTACAACGCTTGCTGGATGCTTGAGTCAAGCATTTAAAAAGCTTTTTAGGTCTGTTTGATTTGTTTACGCTAGCAACGGAACAAGAACATACAGATAATCAACGTGCTTGACTCAAGCTGATTGACCGTCTCGGAACTCCATTGGGGACGGTAATTTTTATTAGGGACTTACAGGTGTGTCTGGATGAATTTTGCGGGTGTGGCTGGGTGGATGGGTGGCTGTTGGAGGTGTGTCTGGGTGAATGGGTGTTTTGAGGGTGTGTCTAGGTGAATGGGTGTTTTGTTGGTGTGTCTGGGTGAATGGGTTTTTGTGGGTGTGTCTGAATGGATGGGTGAGTATTGTGGGTGTTTCTGGGTGATTGGGTGTTTTTTGGGTGTGATTAGATGTTTTGTGGGTGTTTCTGGGTGATTGAGTGTTTTTTGGGTGTGATTGGGTGTTTTGTAGGTGTTTCTGGGTGAATGGGTGTTTTGTGGGTGTTTCTGGGCTAGTCGGTGTTTTGTGGGTGTTTCTAGGTGAATGGGTGTTTTGTGGGTGTTTCTGGGTGAATGGGTGTTTTGTGGATGTTTCTGGGTGAATGGGTGTTTTGTGGGTGTTTCTAGGTGAATGGGTGTTTTGTGGGTGTTTCTGGGTGAATGAGTGTTTTGTGTGTGTTTCTGGGTGAATGGGTGTTTTTTGGGTGTTTCTGGGTAAATGGGTGTTTTGTGGGTGTTTCTGGGTGAATGTGGGTTTTGTGGGTTTTTCTAGGTGAATGGGTGTTTTGTGGGTGTTTCTGGGTGAATGGGTGTTTTTTGGGTGTGTCTGAGTGGATGGGTGTGAATGTTGTGGGTGTTTCTGGGTGGGTGTTGAGAGTGTGTTTGGGTTAATGGGAGGGTGTTGTGGAAGTTTCTGGTGGCATTTTCCTCGTTGGGGGGGATGAAAAGTTACGTGTTGCACTCGAGTGCAAAGATTTTTCACCTTGTGCTCTTTTGATTCCCTCGCTATCGCTCAGGATTCTAATTTTTGAATCACTCGCTACGCTCGTGATTCAATTTTAGAATCCTTCGGTAGCTCGGTCATCAAAATTGAGCACGCGGTTAAAAAACAACTTTGCACTCACGTACAACAAATAACTATTGTTTTTCCGCTAACCTCTATGAAATTTATTCAATTACTTTATAATACATGAACAAATAAATATATAAATAAATATGCATATTACAACATAGCATATATAAATACGTGATAATGCATATATATATATATATATATATATATATATATATATATATATATATATATATATATATATACATATGAATAATATAATAAAGACAAAATATATATGAACGTATATAGTAAATAAAAGTACATACATACATACATACATAAATCACGCCCATATCCCCGAAGGGGTAGGCAGAGGTGAATTTTCACCCGCGTTTCGCCAATTAGGTTAAGTCCCATGTAATAGGTGGCGAGCCTATTGCCATTTATCGGGCACAAAAGTCGCAGTACATTGTCAGGACGGTAGTATAAGAGGAACGCTGCTGCCCATTCCTCATTACTGATTTATCCTTAGTCGCCTTGTACGACACCCACAGGAGAGATTTGGGATGGTGACAATTGTATTCTACTCTGCCGTCACCACACGGCTAAATAAAAGTATAGTATAGTAATTTCAGTTTGAAAGAACATTGGCCACATTTTTCTTGAATATATTACAGGACTGTGCAAATATGTCTAGTTCGTGTAATTCGTGTGTATTGTAGGATGATATGATTCTGTACAGCGGAGCGCGGCGACCTGCATTGCTGTTGACTTTTTTTGTGTAGAATAATTTGTGAGCATGGTATAGACGAATTCGCTCTGATGAACTTGGCGTACGATATTTAATATAATTAGTTAAGGTAATGCAGTCAAAATTATTATGGATAATTTTGTACAAAAATAAGACATCCATCATAATTCTTCTCTTTTCCAAGCTAAGCATAGAATTTTTAGCTAATGTTGATTCATACGACGACTTAGGTTTTCTACACTTATAATTTACACCTTTAAAATACCTTCGTTGTACAGATTCAATTATCAATTATGTGGCTGTATTTGTTGTAAAAAGGGTTCCAAATAACCGTACCATATTCAAGTTGAGATCGAATCAAGCCTTTAAGCAATAGGAGATACGTACTTACTTGCCTAAATTGATTACATGTACGTATAACAAATCCATACATTTGATATGAAAATGATGATTTTATCGCTATCCTATTCCTATCCTCTGTGTATTTGTTTTTGATTTTTTTATGTACAATAATAGTAGATTATATACCAAGGGCGATAAAATAATGAATATCTCAGATCGCAAGTATTTGACGCGCAAACTGAAAGCGAGGGCGATAAAATATAGTCAGAATTTATATGGAAAAGCTTCAATTTTGACAACACTTAAATGTTAAGCAGGACTCAAACTTTGAGTGGCGTTTCTGTATTCGGGGTTAGAGAGTTTCCGATGACGAATATCATTTCTTGAAACTCATACCGGGCAGGACTATTTAAGCAGTCCTCATACATCCTTACGTAAAATGTAAATTCCTCAGAATTGTTGACGTAGCACGCATGCTCCACTCGCTGTTACAACACAGTTCATCAACCCGCGGAACATGTAGGCTAAATTTTTATGCTCAATTTCGGGCCATTTGGCTGAATCGATATTTTGGCACTTAAGGGGAAGAGCTGTCTCGTAAAAATTGTACGGTACTCATAAACTTAAATTTTTAAAAAAGTTTTTTATTTTACCAAAAAATTGTCGTCGTAAGAAAAATTTATGATCAAAAGTCTTCATGCATACATACCTACTTTTGACCTGTATTTTTTGTTAAATTAACAAGGCACATTAAAACTTGAAATAAAACATATGTAATTTATATAGAAAATATATTTGTTTTGTCTGTTAAGGATAAAAAAAACCTTCTTGCATGTATGTACATACATACATATATAAATCACGCCTATAATGCCATCGTAGGCAGAGGTGAACTAGCACCCACGATTCGCCAGTTATGATAGGTCCCATGTAATAGGTGGCATGTAATACATTGCTAGGTGGTATAAGAGGAACGCTGCTGCCCATTCCTCATGACTGATTTATCCTTAGTCGCCTTGTACGACTACCACGGGAGAGATTTGGGGTACCTACTGACAATTGTATTCTACTCTGCCGTCACCACACGGCCGATGTATGTACACTTTACAATATTGAATTATGTAGTTTAAAAAAAGTAAACGAAATCTGAAAATACAGGAAAACATTGTAAAGAAATTGTTAATATTTATGTATCATTAAATTAAAACCGTGAGAAGTTTCGCCTACTAGATTCTTAGTCCACAAAACAGCCCTGAATTACATAACATGTAAACAACTTAGACACAAATCAAATTTGCTGCTACCGCTACCTTTCTATGTAGGTAATCGAATATTAGGTTATTAATCACGGCGAGTGAATGTCCTTCGCCTTAAGCCAGCAGCTGATGTCGGCGATACACATTACTTTACATAACGAATACTTTCACTCACTCTTGCGCATACACCGTTATTATTGTTTTATTAATCGTTTTGGTGCATTTTTTTGCAAGATGGCGCCCGAGGACATTGACGGGATGGAGGAGAATACAAAGTTTCATTGGTGGGTTTCACGTTTCTTCTTTATCTCCCTGCCCTGTTCCCAGTCTATCTGGTGTCGGCGCAGTATGTTTCCTCTACCATTCATATCGGTCAGACGTCATCAAGCCATCTACTCCCTTTTGATTCATATCATCCATCACACCGAAAAGGTGCTAGTGATGAATTAATGTATAGAAAAGAGATGGAACGGACCATGTCGGGAGACCGATGAACGGAGAGAGTGATTGGAATGACAACGTTGCAATCCATACTGCTCTAGAAATACAAGTTTCATTGGAGGGGAATACAATATTCATTGAATGGGAATTAAATAAATGTCATTCCCAGTCGCTCCGAAGGGATATCATCATCACCAGCCCTTCAATGACCCCACTGCTGGGGCACAAGCCTTCATTATGAATGGAAGAATGGGCCATAACCCAATACGCTGACCCATTGCGGATTGGTGGTGGGTATCAACGATTGCAGATGTAGCCGGGCAACGGCTGAACGTGCCTCCGAAGCACGGAGGAATTCGAGATAATACATTTTGATCACCAGCTCCGTGGTCTTAGTGGTTCGCCCATCGGAATTAAGATCCAGAGGTCCCGGGTTCGATCCCCAGGGGGCTACTTTGTACTCGGTTTGATTAGTGGTAGGACATCTTTCAAGTCCACCTGGCTAGCTACCAACTTCTGATCAAAATCTGTCGCCATAATAATAATGTTAACAGCAGTATTGTGTTCGGACAGTGTGTGATAAGCCCCTCTGTGGTTGAGGTTTACAGTAAAGCAAATTTCTTCTTCGGCCCTTATCGTCACTTACCGTCAGGTGAGATGAAGCAAAAATAAGCAAACATTGCTCAGTTTACGCAATCGCAAGCCGAGTGCGCTAAGCCACTGCATTATAACTTGATAAATAGTAAAGAAGGAAATCGTTGTCGAGATGTTGGAGAGACCGACTTTGAAAGCAATCATCATCAACCCATGCTCGTCCACTGTGGACATAGGTCTCTCCTAATGCACGCCACTGCTCCCACTTCAGCCAGCCTACCAATGTCATCATCCCATCTTGTCGCAGGGCGTCCTACATTACGTTTACCGAGTCGCGGTCTCCACTCAAGAACTTTACGGCTCCAGCGGCCGTCAGTTCTGCGGCTAATGTGACCAGCCCACTGCCACTTCAGTTTGCTGATGTGGCAGTGGGCTTTAAAAGCAATGCCGTACCTAAATTAAGATTACAGGACATGCGTGGTTCATGTGTGCACGTATGATCAGAAAATAATGTGGAATCTGGTGTAACGTGTGGTGACGACAGAGCAGAATATAATTGTCACCACCCCCAATCTCCCCCGTTTGTGTCGAACAAGGCGACTGTTAGGACAGCAATGAGGCAGCGTTCCTCTATCTATAGCATATACATACATACATAAATCACGCCTATATCCCCGAAGGGGTAGACAGAGGTGAACTAGCACCCGCGTTTCGCCAATTATGTTAATTCCCATGTAATATGTGGCGAGCCTATTGCCATTTATCGGGCACAAAAGTCGCAGTACATTGCAAGGTGGTATAAGAGGAACGCTGCTGCCCATTCCTCATCACTGATTTATCCTTAGTCGCCTTGTACGACACCCACGGGAGAGATTTGGGGGGGTGACAATTGTATTCTACTCTGCCGTCACCACACGGCTGCATAGCAATATACCTACTGCGATTTACGTAGCCGATGCATGGCAATAGGATAGCTATCTATTGCATGGGACGTAACATGGTTGGGGAAGCGTGCCTGTTAATTTACATCTGCCTACCCTTTTGGGGATTAAGAAGCGTCATTAATGCACCTAAGGGCCTGTTTCACAATCGACAAGTAAGTCGAGGTAGCTTACTTGATAGTTCAATTGACATATATTTCATATTACAAGTGTCAAATGGTCTGCCAAGTAAGCTACGCAGGACTTACTTGTCGATTGTGAAACAGGCCCTAAGTGTACATAAAATCTGGTTGTCCGCTGTTCGCACCATGATATTCACAGATAATGATATTGGATCTCAAACGAGACCCCCGTTTTGAGTCGGGTTTTTCGAACCATTGTGCCATTCTAGGTTAATTTTCTAAGTTTTTTGTATCAGTACTGACGGGTACCTACATTCCGAGGTTATTGAAACAAATAGAATAAAATGTTATGTATTATGGATATCTTCTTCTCCCTGCCCTGTTCCCAGTCTATCTGGGGTCGGGGTATGTTTCATTCATATCGGTCAGGTTCAGTCATCAAGCCATCCACTCCCTCTTGATTCATATCATCACATACATACGTAAATCACGCCTATCTCCGAAGGGGTAGGCAGAGGTGAACTAGCACCCACGTTTCGCCAATTATGATAGGTCCCATGTAATAGGTGGCATGTAATACATTGCTAGGTGGTATAAGAGGAACGCTGCTGCCCATTCCTCATGACTCATTTATCCTTAGTCGCCTTGTACGACACACACGGGAGGGATTTGGGATGGTGACGCTCCCAGTCCAGCAAAGAAGACAATTAGAAAACAAAAGAAGTTAAGTATTATTATTAATATATTATTATTCAATGCCTGTTCTCCCCTAAGGAGTAAGCGGAGGTGAATCAACGGTCCTGTTTTGCAAGCTATGTTTATAATTAGGGTCGATTCTGACCATGGTTCTCTAAACCTAAGACTAATTTGACAACAGTGTTTCTCTGTTATTCTCAATATGGAATGAAAAGGAGAGACTGATCTTAAATTTAGTTTTAAGTTTAGAGAATCAATTCATAAATAGATAATAGGTTCAATTCTGACAGAATTGAACCTATTATCTTCTTTCTAAGCGAAAATTAAGGAAACGCTATTGCCATCTAGCGGCGAGTTGCAGAAAGTCTTAATTAAGCCGTGTGGTGACGGTACAGTCCACACGGTACCTAAACAGACAGGCTTCACCACCTCCAATAATCCCAGCGTGTATCATACGTACAAAGCGACTAAGAATTAAAACAGTGATAGGTAAGCATTGGGCTGTACTGTTTAACTAATAATAACTGCGATTTGCGTGCCCGATATTTTGATTTAATAAATGGCAGTAGGGTCGCACTTTATTACGTGAGACATAGAAACGTTACTTATCTACAATATGTAGGTACTATAATACAGTTGGTATGAATAACATACTTATTCTGCCATCTAGCGGTGAGTAGCAAAAATGCTATTCCTTGAATGTTCTAAGAGGTGGCAGCACTCAAACATTTTTTATTCACTTTCTATGTAGGTATATCAAGTGCATGTACACTGCTTATAAATATTTAAAAATTATTAAAATGACCACTCAGATTAAATTATAGAAATTAAAAAGACAAAATAAATTAAGTTTTAATTTCATATTTTCATAGACTAATGTTGAAACCTTTTTTTGTAATCGGGCAACTTCATCACGGTCTCGTTAGTCAGTCTATGACACGCTCGCCGGAGTTGACAGTTCGCGTGTGAAAATTCGGGGAATTATGAAGTAAAATAATTGTTAATTTATTGTGTTTAAATGACAGCAGGAAAAGAAAACATGGGGTAAGTATTAATTGCGACAAACAAATGTGTGTAATTCGCATGTTTTCATTCAGTGACATTAAGGGCGGAAAATCACGTATCGCAGGCACCTTGTTATTTTTAGGGAGGGGATGCAACTTACCAATGCGAAGGGATAAATCTGTTATCACTAATTTAGAATTTTGGTGCCGGTATTTTGTGGTTGGGAGCGAAATGTTGCATTGGAGCTAAAATGAATGTTCTTGAAATTTCACTTGGCGTTTACTATTGGTGTATTTGTAAAAAATATTGCATTTACGCCTAATCGGGTAATTGCACATCGATTGCATACGATTGAGTGCCTTTACCTCGTCGAGAAGGTCGTCAGGGCAGCTATTTATAAGTCACCAGTTTCATGGCTCACTTAACTGCATATGGTTGCTATTTGCTGCTGGAAATCTCTGTATATCCATTCCATTGGGTGATTCATTTAGCCAGGAATTTCGCGCATCATATAACACTACATACCTAACACGATCAATTTTAACTCACCTGAAGACTTTATTAGCTGTTCACATGATGTGAGCCAGATGTTTTGGTACCTACCTTGTAGTATCAGATGGTGTACTTTAGTATGTAAACACAACTCAAATATTTTTTCCCTTCTGGACTATATGAAAACTTACAGTTTACAATAACAAATAAAGTCTCAAATGTCTAAATAAAACATCTGAGATAATATTTTTGATATGTGAATCCATTATTTGACAATAAAACCTTTTAGTTCCTAGTTAGACGATAACTTTTAGCATTCCATGGATTCACTGTATGGGTCTCCAGTTATATTCATAAATTGTGGCGTGAACAATTTGTTATGTATACAAAATAATTTTCTGAATTAATAACATATAAATAGGCATCGATATCAATCACATCTTATTAAATCTTATAAGATCAGGCACCTGCATGGTGACTCCATGGAATCCTAGCTTTGTCTCAATAATTTACAAAAAAATCAATAGTTTTATCGTTGAATAATTCTGACAAAGAAAAATATTGTGAAAGACACATCATCAGAAAGAAAGAATCTTGTCACTTATCTCAATTGTTGGCAATCTCGAAAGGCTCTGTAGAGTTTTTATAATTTCGCAATGTTGTCCACTTGAAACGTTGTGTATCTTATCACTGACATGTCACTCGTCATTATAGATGTTTATCAAACACCACACTACAGAATTGTGACATTAGTGTAGTTCTAGTGTATGTTTCGCTTTTCTTTTAAAAGAATTATAACTATTGTGTAGTGATTTTTAACCTCACTAATTGTCCTAACAATGGTATACAGCGAAGATGTTGAAGCGTAAGTCCGATAAAGCTAATTTATTTTATGTTAATTCTAGATAAGCTAGGCTTACGGAAGAAACTGGTGTTGGCATTATATTGGTCTGTCAAGTTATTCTGTACTACTGTCAGCACAAGCCTCAGACAAAGCTGAACCTATACTGCTACAACATTATAATTAGTATTTATTTAACACAATAGCCCAGTAAATAATATTGACTATGGGTTGAATCAGCTATTAGCCAAGCGCTCGAACCTGGGACGTGTTTCTTTGTTATGATAGATAGGTGTGAATTATGTGTATTTGATTTGGTGTAATGGTCAGATTGCTTCACTGTTACTATAGTTCCGGCACCCCCTCGGTAATTCCATTGAATGCTAGAGTTTTAGTCTCTACGTTAGAACTAACTTGAATTTCAGTAGCAGAGTAATTGTTGAGTACTGTCGAGCAATATAAAAACCTTTGCTTGTTATAAAGACTGAGGACGAATCAACAATGTAATGATGATTTATCTGCTTGCTGCTGCTCAAATAAAAAAGAAATCGTACCTACAAAATCATCATCATCATCATCACCAGCCCTTTAATGTCCCCACTGCTGGGGCACAGGCCTTCCCTATGGATGGAAGAATATAGGAAGATTGGGCCATAACCCACCACGCTGGCCCAGTGCGGGTTGGTGGGTATTAACGACTGCAGATGCAGCCGGGACCACCGGCTTAACGTAGGAACTCGAGATAATAAATTTTTGGTCACCCATCCAATGACCGGCCTTAGCGAACATTCCTTAGTTTTCGCAATCGCAGGCCAAGCGCGCTATGCCACTGCGCTAACGAGCTCCCCATGGGTATATAATATCACGCCTATATCTCCGAAGGGGTAGAGGCAGTGACGAATTAACACCCATTTTTCGCTGTATAAGTCAGGTCCCACGTTATACAGTTGCGTAAATCGCAGTATATTGCTAGGTGGTATAAGAGGAATGCTGTTGTCCATTACTCATCGCTGGCTTTACCCTGAGTCACCTTGACGACATCCTCGGAAGAAATGGGAGTGGTGACAATTATTATTGTATTCTGCTCTGCCGGCACCACACGGCACAAATGAAATCATGAGGCGAACTATAAATCGTTTTATCATAAACTAGTGGTCGCCCGCGCCTTCGCTCGCGTTAATGTCGGTTGTTATACAGCCCATAGCCTTCCTCAATAAATGGACAATTTAAAACAAAAAGAATTTTTCAATTTGAACCAGTAGTTTTTGTGATTAGCGCGTTCCACTAACAAACTGACCAAACAAACAAACTCTTCAGGTTTATATAGATGAGTTGTACACATTCAATATACGGTATATAGGCCTCTGAAAAAAAATCACACACACTGCCTTCCTTTTGAAATTTTCATGATGCAGCTACCATGTCGATAGGTTAAATAAATAATGATGTTTAGGCGTGGGTACTTCGGGCCTGTTTTCCCGACTTCGGCATTAAGGTAACGTTTCTCATTAAAGTTGTACAATTTCCATATTGAGTGTCGTACCGAAGCGTTTTTCAATTGCTCTGATGGCCTTTCAGTGTCAGCGTTGTGGAATACTGATCGCGAATAATTGCCTTTTTCGCGTTGGCGCTTACTAATTTTGTCTGTGACAGCGAAAACAACAAACATCTAGATAAATTTGTTTCTTTGTCATATTTTGATTCATATCATCCATCAAACTGCAAAAATATTAGTGATGTGTAACATTATGTATAAAAGTCATAGTCCCATGTTGAGAGACTGATGAAGTAGAGTGACAACATTGCAATCCAAACAGCTCAAGGTTTTGGCTTAGGTTTAACAGCCGGCCGCCTGCCTTAAACCAACCCTCTTGTAGGCTGATATTGCTACTGTTTACCTTCCAACATTCGGTTATCCCAAGGTGCTTTTTGGTCTGCACCGGCCATTCCCCCTGATTCAATACGTGTTTAGTTGTCAAAAGTATTGATATTTCAAAGCATATATCTTCTCCTACGTTTAAATTGGTAGATTTTATATTAGATTTAGCAAAGTATATTTATAGATCTACTTTGCTAAATCTAATATAAAATCTCGTGTCACAATTATTGTCATTGATTGAACTCCTCCGGAACGGCTTGACCAATTTTTATGACCTTTTTTTGGTAGGTCTGAGAATAGGTAGGCTATTTTTTATACCCCTAGAGATAAGAGCGAAACAACTTTTGCCGGGTCAGCTTGTTATACTATAAGTGATGGTTTTTGAGTAGGTGTATCGCGTTTATCGGTGGCCGTGTGGTGACGGCGGAGTAGACTACAATTGTCACCACCCCAAATCTCTCCCGTGGGTGTCGTACAAGGCGACTAAGGATAAATCAGTGATGAGGAATGGGCAGCAGCGTTCCTCTTATAACTACCACCTAGCAAAGTACTGCGACTTTTGTACCCGATAAATGGAAATTGGCTCGCCACCTATTACATGGGACCTAGCATAATTGGCGAAGCGTGGGTGCTAGTACACCTCTGCCTACCCCTTCGGGGATATAGGCGTGAATGATGTATGTATGTATCTATCGCGTAATAGATAGATACGGCTGTACGCATCGATTTTGACGTAGCATTGCGGGCTAACTTCTTGAAGTTTTCTTTGTAATGGAGTTATCTAGTCGTGGAATTCGTCTGAAAGAACTCACGTGCGTAGTGTAGCAATATAATAAGTATTCCCTAATGGAATTTGTACGATGTCAATATAAAAAAATAAAATTTTCACAAAATAATCTTGTCTGGATTGCTGCATTGACATTTCTGCCAATAAATCAACTGCGCTGAATGTATTAATAAATTGTCACAAGATAGATAGGGACTAGGGGGCGAGCCTATTGCCATCTACCGGACACGTTATCCGTATTGCTAATTGGTAAGTCAGGAACGCTGCTGCCTATTCCACATTATATTTACAACTCTTAGGCCTAATTACGCTAAATTTATTAAGCTAGGCTTAACATTATCTGGGCTTAAGTAGGTAATCCAAATGACAATTGTATCTGCTTTGCAGTCAACACAAGGCATTAAAATCACCGTCATCTAATTTTATATATAGCTTATCACATTGAAAGCAATGTTTAATAATTAGAACGAACAACACACAATACATTAACAATTTCTCAGATAAAACCGCTGTTTGTCCCTATTGTAGTTCGAATGTGAAACTGGAACCTTATCAATGTGGTTGGTTATTCATCCTGGTTATTATAATATGACTATGTTTATACTTACACCAGTTGCTTACAGCTCAAGCTGTAGATAGGTATGTCCTAATGTAATATTCTGTATAAATGGGCATTTTGGCTCATGAGGTCGACGACTTGGGCGCCCTGTGAGGCTTTCCGCGGCAGTATATCTCCCCCGGGAGATGCCGTCCCCCCATGGGGGACGCCTGCTGTGGAGGACTCCTCTCAGGTGCTCGACTGCAAGGCTTGAAGACAAGGTCTTCGCCTTCCCCAAAAATATCCGGTAGATGCTGTAAAGGACTCTCGTTCAACAGCTCAGGAACCTTGAAGCTATAACATATAAAGCTGAAGATTTTGTTTGTTTATTTAGTTGGACGCGCTATTCTCAGAAACTACAGACTCAAATTGAAAAAATATTTTTGCGAGCGAAGCACTATTAAAGAAACTAAAAAGGCTCATGAGATACGCGGGAGAGGCACGCGTCAGTATTCTGCTTTATCGCAAATTTATTGCAGTGCATTCTGTTTTAAAACAACTACGCCGGAAAGCAATAAGCACTCGAGACATACGACTGAAATACGAGCGTTACTTTAACGTGTACCTTTGTATTGGCCAAGCGTGCCCGAAACCGACCTGCATGCACGAAGAGATTGGATGAAGCGAAAGAAGTAAATTAATTTGGTTATAGTTGGATATGGTAGATTGATCATAGAAACCTATCCTACCCTCTATAGACGTGTCAAGTGTTTTGCTGCATTGCAATTATGTAAGGTTCATAGGAAGTTGAAATAAGTGATCTCTGCCTACCCTTGTCGAACAAAGGCGTGACGTATGTATGTATGCATTTCCTGTAATACGATCGCGTTTGCTGTTTAGTCTGTCTGTCTGCCGCACCGTACCAAATCAAATAATCGTCTTCCCTATTGGCCCCTACTTCCTGTCACTCCCCGTTCTTTTGTCGGTCGGTACACCGAATGAGTAGTACGAAAAAGAACTTTAGGTTTCACGACCGAAGGTAGTTTTGCATTGGGTTTGCGGAGTACAATAACGATTGAGCTTTCAATCTCGAGTATAATGTGTATGTTTTATATTGATAAATTACATAAAAGGAAAGATTACAAGTCGGTTACAAGACCCGTCGTCGTCGTGTTTGGATCGAAATGTGGGCTGTGAAAAAGATGAATGAAAGAAATGATCATAGATGTTAACGTAACTATAGCAACTGTACCTAATGTTTTACGAAATCGTGACGTCACACAGGCGCCATTGCTATTTTGGCGGTAATTTTAACTTGCATTTTTCAAAACATGTGTTTTAAAATCATAAGTAGACATGTAAAAACAACATGGTGTAGTTTTAATTTAGTCATCATGCATGCCTATTGAATGAAAGCTTATCCACAATTTGCGAACGGATGGCGTAGCTTATGCGTTGAATATTGGAAACCTTTTGACTTTGACACACGTTTCCAATGTTCAACGCATTTATTTGACAATTCATGAGTGTATGTAATGATACCTTATAAGTTAATAAACTATATTTTTATTTAAAAATAAATGGTGTCCAACAGCACCGGTAGTTTTTCCAAGATCTTCAAGTTAGGGCCCTATAATTTGCCATGCTCATCCCCGTCGCAATTGTTGCAGTGAGCAGCCGATCTTCACGTGCAAGGCCCACGTGTTCCACATAGACCCGAAGACCAAGCGCTCCTGGATGTCGGCCAGCTCCGCCGCCGTCTCCGTCTCCTTCTTCTACGACTCCTCGAGGAACCTGTACCGCATCATCAGCGTCGAGGGGACCAAGGTAATGTTTTGGTTTCACGAATTTATTTAGATATTTGTAGGCAAACTTTACGGCATGTCGACCGACGGCCGTTTTGGTCGAATGGCCAGATCGCTGGCTGTCGGCAAAGAGGTTCCGGGTTCGAGTCCTGGTAGGGGCACATTTTGTGGTTGTTTATGTAGTATATTTTCAGTATACTCATCAACACAATTGTATAGTTGTTTTATATTTGTGCAGTAATGTTTTTATAAATAAATAAATAATACTGACATATTTTTTGGAGTTTTTCAATCTCTAACTTAATTAAGGTCATCCGTCATAGCATTGTATAAATTGCACCGAAATCGTCAATATTTTGAGAATGATCGCCGCAACGATAAAGTCAATAAAATATCCTTAGATAAAGTTGATGAGTTGTTAAAATAATTGTACAAACAAAATTGCGGTTAGCAAAAGTTCGAAGAATTAGTAGTCTTGATGCGGGAATCGAACCCGCGTCCCCAGCTGAGCAACAGCAGTAGCGTTCAGGGGATAGCGTCCTTCTTCAATGAAAAGCCACTATAGATAGACCGCTTAAAGCAAATGGTGCATTGTTCGAGGAATGACCTGCCTGCCCGGCTAGCATGACCACCGAAACACGATACGATATAGCCATCTGTCGCCTTGAATAGTCAAAATTCATTGGATTTTATCACTTGAATAAGCCTCTGAGGCTATAGGATGAAGATATAGCCATTATCGCTTTGAACTGTCGAAAATCCAATGGTTTTTGTAAGTTCAATGCGATAAATGGCTATATCATATCGTGTTTCGGTGGTCATGCTATCCGGGCTGGAGAGAATGTGGCTTTGTTGGTCACGCTTCAACTTTGATAATCATAGCGTTAGTTAGAAGCCGACACGAATCAATACGTGGCCGTCACGTCCGGGGATGAGCTGCAAAAAGTTGTGCAAGCTTTGGCATAGTTTCCTTGGGACAAAACCGTAAAGCCTGTTGTTATTTGTACTATTTATTGTACTATCATTTTATAAAATGTTACAAATATAGTACAAAAACCGGAATCGCATTTGAGTTAGAGCGCTTACGCACTAAATGCGATCCGAATCCGAGAAAAAAATTTTGGTCTAGAAAACTTGGACAGAGATCGGATGTAGTGCGTAAGTTACCATAGAAATAGTTCTACGGCTACGACGGACCGTGAAAATTTTGGATTCGGATCGGTAATAGTGCGTAAGGGCTCTTGGCTTTCTTTGATTGAGAGTGAGAGTCTAGTGCTATTCGAAGTCATAATTAGGCAGACACTGGAACCCATCCGCGATACAGTCTGCCCACGATGACACATTAAATAGTAAAGTCAATAGCCGTGTGGTGACGGGCAAAGCAGAATATAAATGTCCCCCCCCCCCTAACCACTCCCGCGGGTGGGTGTCGTACAAGACGACTAAGGGGTTAAAACAGTGATGTGGAATTGGCATCAGCGTTTTTCTTAAACCACCTAGCAATTTACTGCAATTTACGTGCCCGATAGATAGATGATGGCAAATGGTTCGCCACCTGGTGACATAATTGGCGAAACGTTGGTGCTAATATGCCTCTGCCTCCTTTAGGGAGAAATAGGTGTGATTTATGTATGAGAATGTAGTAGAACCAAACACGGATTGTAAAAAGATGACACGACAGGAGGAGCTTAGGTACTGAGCTTACGCGCCTCAGAAGAGAATCGTATTACATTAAAGTCAACCGGACTGACCTTGACTGAGAGGATGTACAAACGAATCGTGGTGTCACGACCTATTTCAACAAGTAGCCACTTACACCTGATCCCCGAAGAACCCTGTCTGCTTGTCGCGTCACCGGGTATTTATATACGTCGCCAACATACAGATCGATAGCTCAATATGGCAAGGTTCTAGTATTTAGCACTGGTGCGGCTCGTGGATGAGTCAAAATCTTTAAAGCGTAGAATTACAAGCGGTATGTGGTCTGTAACATAACTCAATCATTCTGCTTGAGAGATACTCTGAGATATAAGATGTATAACGGAGATATATATTTTTTCTGAGGCTGTCAATATATTGCTTCTTAAATATGGAATAAATTGGGGGTGGTGACAATTAATTGTACTCTGCCGTCACCACACGGCACAAATGTTAGTACACATCTGTTTATGAACGTTATGAACTCGTATTTATACTGTGAGAGAATCTTTATGACAAGCGTTTTATTTTCTAATGTATTTTGAACAAAAATTTTGGCTCATCAATCAAAGTTCACAAAGATATTTGTGGTTAGAAAACTTTCTACCTTTCTTCTGTTTAATGTTCAAATGAAAACATCAAAAATATCACCCAATATTTCTGGAAATTCCTGGAATGTTCTAACTCCCATTGCACTGTTGCAGGCCGTCATAAACAGCACAATAACCGCCAACATGACCTTCACGAAGACCTCGCAGAAGTTCGGCCAGTGGAGCGACGTGCGCGCCAACACGGTCTACGGTCTCGGGTTCGCTTCCGAGGCGGAGTTGGGCAAGGTGAGTTGGGAACATTATTTTTTATGTTAGACATTGTTTTAGTTAGTTTAGAGGCCATATCATTGTTTTTAGTATCACAATCACATCATCATCATCATCTTCATCATCATCACCAGCTCTTTAATGATGGAAGAATATAGGGAGGTTGGGCCATAACCCACCACGCTGGCCCAGTGCGAGTTGATGGGTATTAACGACTGTACAGTGCGTCCACAGTTATTTTACCTCTGACGTTTCCATTTACGTTTCATGTGAGAGAAGGATACTAATATGACATTTCCATATGTTAGAGTAGGATGGTGAGAAGTGTCAGAGGTAAACTAAGTGTGAACGCACTTTATATGCAGCCGGGATCGACGGCTTAACGTGCCTTCCCAAGCACGGAGGAACACGAGATAATAAATTTTTGGTCACCCATCCAATGACACCGGTCATTAGTGATATTGCTTAGTTTACGCAATCGCAGGCCAAGCGCGCTATGCCACTGCGTTAGCGAGCTCCTCATACAATATGAAGCGCCATGCAATGACATAATAATTTTGTCTTCCTCTCCCTGCCCAGCTCCCAGTCCATCTGGGGTCGGCGCTGCATGTTTCCTCTTCCATTCATATCGATCAGATATCATCAAGCCATCCACTCCCTCTTGATTCATATCATCCATCACATCGTAAAGGTGCTAGTGATGATTGATTGTATAGAAAAGAGACTGAAAGGGCCATGTCGAGAGACCGATGAACGGAGAGTGTGATTGGGATGACAACATGCCAATTACTCTTTGTAAGCGCCTCACGCTAATTAATAAGTTGTATTTGTTCACCGTACTTAGGTAATGCTATTGCGAAAACGCAGGCGCACTTTTATTTTTTTATGTCACACCCGACCGTAAAGTGGCCTTTTCCACCCGCTACGCGTACGGAAAATCCCACGTCCTGGTCAGGGGGTGACATAAAACTATGATCCTACTTCGAGCGATAAAAATAAAGCCTCAGATCGCATATTTATAGCCCTCGCCTTCAGCTCGGGCGTCACCCTTACGATCGGATACTTTTTTTATGTTAGACAGGGAAGCTCTTGCCCTTCATCTCACCTGATGGTGAGTGACGATAAGGGCTGAAGAAGGAATCGAGCTTCACCTGGAGCCCTCAACCACAGAGGGGAGGCATACATACTTGCGCATCTACTATATCTGTCGCTCGGTAAACTGTCGGTCCCGGGTGCGTCTGCAGTCCAATCCCGCGCCCAACAGTGAGCACATGAATGGTGACGATGAAATGCGATGGTGAATAATCCGGTCCCCCACAGTTCATCGAGAAGTTCCAAGAGGTGAAGGAGGCGATCCAGGCGCAGGGCGCGGGCAAGGGCGTGGCCAACGGCAGCAGCGGCGCGGCCACGCCCGTGGCCAGCGCCACGGCCAGCCCGCTGCTGGCGGCGCGCGCGCAGCCCGACGAGCCGCCCGGCGGGGCGCCCGCGCAGGTACCTTGCTGGCCTTGTTGGTACTCAATTTGCCTCATAGGTACCCCACTTGTCTCACAGGAACCCCTCCTTGTCTCATAGGTACACCTTATTGTGTCATAGGTACCCTACTTACCACATTGGTACTCCTACTTGCCTCATAAGTACCCCATTTGTTACATAAGCCCACTTAGGTACTCTATTTGCCGCACAGGTACCCCTATGTTAGTTTATGGTAACAAAATGCTACTCCTAGCGTCATCTGAAGTCTATTTTTTTTTATCTCGGATACTAAATTGACAGATTGCAAATATCATGTTTTATTGTGTAGAATTGACTTAACTATTAAACACGACAGTTGCAACTATCAATTTAGTGTCCGAGATAAAAAATAGACTTTAGGGTAAGATATGTGAACATGCTTTGTATTAAAATTCATTACCCCGCTTGCCCCTTAGGTACCCCATTTGTTACACAGGACGCAGGTACTCGATTTGCCGCTTAGGTACTTCATTTGTTACACAGACCCACACAGGTACTCTATTTGCCGCACAGGTACCCCATTTGCCCTGCCCTCCCAGGTTTCCTATGTGCCAAACTGTACTTATCCATGTAGGTAAACTATATACAAGTAACCGTAAAGTAATTTGCCACACCGCACTGTGGGACATCCATAGGTCATAAATCTTAAAAACCTGCTTTCTTGTTTTACATTTTATTCCTTGTCGTTACATTGGATAGTTGCGGTACCTTCTGAAACTATAAATAGGTCAGTAATTAGAGTGCGCCTTCATTATCTATTGTGCATTCAAAGAGAGCGCATCGCCAATCGTAAATACTGTTATCAGTGAGTCATTAAAAAGCGTGACGTCATTTGTTGTCATTGCGGGACCTGTAAGTGCTGTGTGATTTTTTTCTGAAATGGATATCCAAGAACAGGGTATGTAATAATTAATATTTTTATTTTAATTGTATCTTAGTATATATTTTCTTTAGTATGTCATTGCTACGAGGCGACTTTTCTTGGAGTATTATATTTTAATATTCAAAGTTTGAATAAACTTTTAAATATGTTCCCACTCGCTCCCACTATGGAGGTATATTGCACCATAATCTTTAGACTTTCTTATCTTAGGAAAATTAAAACTTGGCTGCCCTTATCTGCCCTTTTGGCGATGACAAGGGTGCTACGGTTGCCAGATTATCTCGTAGCATTTGCTACGAAATTAGTTTATTTAGTCTTAGTGCTTTGTGTAGGTTTTGTGACTGAATTTTAACCGTTTTTTTTTGTTTTAGGTAATTTATATATATGCTCGTTTTCAAGAATGCATATTCTTGAAATATGGCTAACTGTCAATACCGATAATGACTCGGAAAAGTGTCGTCAAGTCCTACAAAGTTTGTTGACTACTCTGAACGATGCTGAGAACATTGATATTCATTATTTAGAGAAAATTGTTAATAATTTATGTAAAGCTATTGCTCGAATCTGGAAAAAATGTAATAGGGATAAAACCAAGCTTTTATATAAGAATTCCGATTGGTTTAATGTTATTGAAAAAATTCAACTTGTGAAAAACAATAAGCAATGTACTCCGTCTGAAACGTCGCCGTGTCATTCACGTGGTCGTCCTCGAAAACCTTTTACGCAATGTAGTAAAAGGACTAAACGTCGGAGAGTAGCTGATTTGTCAAAGTCTGATGATTCTACTGTGAGTGCATTGCTTGATGTTTCAGACTGTTCATTCGATTCGTGTATATCTAGAGTTAGCACTGATGATGTCTTGTCACTTGTGACTGATGCTCAGTTGACAAAACATCAGTATTTATTAATTAAAAACTTTGTTAATAGTAAGATTTCTCCTAATGTATTACCATGTTACCAACAAATTACTAAAGCGAAACAGAGATGTTACCCTTCTAATATAACTGTTTCCGAGTCTTCAGCTGAAGTTGAATTACAAAGTCTTTTTGATCACACAGCTTCTCGAATCCTTGAATCTCAAAAAGAGGTCTTAGATCAGATTCCTGATGATTGTTTGTCTAATATCTCTTTACTTGGGAAATGGGGATTCGATGGCAGCACTGGACATAGTGAATACAAACAATTTTTTTCAGATTCAACTTTAGAAGATAGTAGTTTGTTTGTAACATCTTATGTACCCCTTCAAATTATTGTAAAATTAGCTGAAGATAATTGTAAAATTTTATGGAAAAATCCTCGACCCTCTTCCACTAGGTACTGCCGTCCTATTCGATTTCAATTTTTGAAAGAAAGCACAGCAGTGTCTTTGCAAGAGGAAGCTTATTTTAAGGATAAAATTGAAAGTTTGCAACCTACTTTTATTCAGATCGACAATCGTGAATTGGTCGTTTCTCATAAGTTGCAGCTTTCAATGGTAGATGGTAAAATTTGTAGTGCTTTAAGTGAAACATCTACAAGTAGATGTTATATATGTAATGCTACCCCTAAAGAGATGAATAAAATAGACGAATGTTTACAAAAACCTGTAATAGAGAGTAGATACCAATTTGGATTATCACCACTACATTCTTGGATACGTTTCTTCGAATATTTTATTCATCTTTCATATAGATTAGACATAAAAAAATGGCAAGTTAGGCTAGATAGTGATAAACAATTGTTATCAAATAAAAAACAATATGTACAGTCCCAGTTTAGGGAACGATTAGGTTTAATAGTTGACAAGCCGCGTAGTGGTGGAAGCGGGACGTCTAACGACGGAAACACGGCCAGGAAGTTTTTTTTGGAATCAGCTGTATCTGCTGAAATTACAGGTTTGAATAAGGATCTCATAGATCGTTGTTGTGTAATATTACAAACGTTATCTTCTGGACATAAAATTAATGAATGCAAGTTTAAAGACTATGCATTACAAACAGCATACAGCCTGGTCGAGGAATATCCGTGGTATAGTCTTCCTGCTTCTGTCCACAAGGTGCTCGTACATGGATCAGATATTATAAGTTATGCATTGTTATCTATAGGAGAACTTTCCGAAGAAGCTGCTGAAGCGACAAATAAGTATATCAAAATTTATAGACGAAGTCACACTCGAAAAATGTCACGTGAAGTTACCAATCAAGATTTAATACAACGACTATTATTACATTCAGATCCTTATATTACAAGTCTTCGGAAACTTCCCCCTAAAAAGAAAAACACTCTGTCACAAAGTGTAATAGAATTGTTACATGTTTAATATTGTTAGAATAAGAATAATTTATTTGTATTTTGTTAGTTGTTTTGTTTTTTTTGTATTTAATTAATTTTAATTTATTTATTTTATTATAATTAAATAATGTTATCAATGTTTTGACTCTTATTTTAATTAAAATATATGTTTTACATTCCAATTTTTAAGTGTTTGTTCATGATAAATTTAGGTAAAAGTATGTTATTGTTTATATTTGTTTTTTACTGAAGTAAACGTTTTTTATTCCGTAAATACATGTACTTCTTTCATTTTAATGTTCCTAAAACACTTTTACAACTATAAGTCACTAAAATAATACAATGTATTGATAGTAACAGGACTTTAACTATTTATGACCGCCCTTGTATGGAGCGTGTCCCACTGTGCACCGGTACCTACCCGCCTTTCCATACTGGCAGCAGTAAGACTTGATTACATTATTGTAGGATTTTATGCAATAGATAAATAAATGATGTTGCTAGTAAATAGAACATCGTATCGCTTTGCACTGATTGGGATATTTAGCACAAGGATAAAATTAAACCATACAAAGATATTATGTAAATATGACTATGGTAGAGTGGAATCTTCTGGCACAGATATTCCTATATCTAAAAGAATGCTTCCAAATTTTTCCTATTGTGAAACAGTTTAGTCTAGATAGAAAAGAATTAAATTTTATTTATGTTTCAACACAGTATGTTTGTTTTAGCCGAAAGTAGACAACGACGAGATGATGGTACACCAGAGAGCGCATTCTGTCTCGTCCTCCATTCAGGTGAGAATTTTTTTTTAAGGGAACTATATTTTTTGTCACCAGAATTTATATTTGTCATCAAATTGTATCACCAAATAAATAGATCTATCACCAAGAAATATTTTTGGTATCAGATAAACAAAAAGTGTTACCAGGTATGAATTATCAAATTAATGTTAATATATGTCCAAAATAAGAGATGGGTTACCAATACTGCCGTGTGGTGACGGCAGAGTAGAATACAATTGTCACCACCCCAAATCTCTCCTGTGGGTGTCGTACAAGGCGACTAAGGATAAATCAGTGATGAGGAATGGGCAGCAGCGTTCCTCTAATACCACCTAGCAATAGCAATGTACTGAGACTTTTGTGCCCGATATATGGCAATAGGCTCGCCACCTATTACATTGGACCTAACATAATTGGCGAAACGTGGGGGCTAGTTCACCTCTGCCTACCCAATAAAATATTAGAGCATTACATGAATATTAACATCGTTCTTATAATAATAGTTTTATTACATAAATAATAGCTTTGTAAAAATCGATTATCGGTCCCTGACTGCGACTCCTTTTTATTTGTTATTTTGTCACTAATATAGTGGTTACATTTTATTTCGTTCAGTTACTAAAATAATTGTATTCGTTACCTATTTAATAATTCGATATTCAATTTTAATGAAAATATGCTCAAAGAGGCGGAGCCAAATTGGTCAAAATTGGAACTAAAATTCCGCCTACTATTTTGTTTGTCTAGCGCCCGAATACAGAACCGCTTCTTACTGCCGCACTCAGAGACGTCAAATAACGTTAATGAGTACTTAACGTCAAAAAATGACAATTCAAAACTAGTCGCTATTCTTGCCGGGTCTAAGAAATGAAAATTTTTGACATTAAATACTCATTAAAGGTAATTGACGTCTCTGAGTGCGGCAGTTAAAGTTTGAGTCCTGCTTAACATTTAAGTATTATCAAAATTGACGTTATTCAATACCTACAAATTCTGACGGGTGTTGTCCACTTAACCCCCGAATACAGAAACGCTACTCAAATTTTGAGTCCTACTTAACATTTAAGTATTATCGACATTGATGTTTTTCCATACAAATTCTGACAGGTATTGTCCACTTAACTTTATAAAGCAATGCTCAAAATTTTAGTAGCGTTTCTGAATTGACGGGTTAGTAGCGCTCTTTTGGTTGGGACGATGCTGACGACAAACCTAAATTATTTGAAACTTTATGTCTGGTGACATAATATTTATTTATTGGCGATCTATTTAAATTTGTTTGGTTATATACCTATAAGGATAAACCTATTCTAATACATACAAAAACATTTATTTAGTACTAGACCCTATATCTCGATAATTTTATGAGATTTATTGTGGAATTGATTTTATATTGTTTGGTAACTACAATCTGGTGACAGATCTACTATTTTGGGGACAAACCCTATTATTTAGGCAACACAAAACTATTTAAATTGGTGATAGCTTAAATCATACCCTTTTTTTAATATCTCGTACGATACACTAGCCCTACTCTACGATGTCCCTATGATGTATGGATGAAAGAATATAGGGGGAACCTAGAGAGATTACTGGGTGTCAATAGCTGCGGCTATAGGCTTAACGTGCCCTCTGAAACAGTTTTTCGTAATGTAATGTATAACATCTTCTTATTGTTGAATACATTTAGATTGAAAATTTGTTTGTACGACAATTATTATGAAAAGTTGTATGTAGGTAGCTACAGCACGAAAGGATCCAGGCGAAACTAGGTGTGGGGTTCTATCCTATATTTATTCGTAGTCTAAATAGTGGTCAATCTCCTGGATTGAATCCCAATGAAATTGCAAGCGTTCGTCCCGAGCAATGCTCAACTGTGCGTCTGCGCAGGGCGGCGGGTATGCGACGGTGGGGCGCGCGCCCCGGGCGCCGCTGCCGGCGGAGGCGCCGCCCCCCGACCCCGACCAGCAGCTGCGCTACGAGAACGACCGGCTCAAGCTGGCCTTGGCGCAGAGGTCAGTCCCATACACACACACACAATAGGGGTGATGACACTAACGGAGGCGCCGCCCCCCGACCCCGACCAGCAGCTGCGCTACGAGAACGACCGGCTCAAGCTGGCCTTGGCGCAGAGGTCAGTCCCATACACACACACACAATAGGGGTGATGACACTAACGGAGGCGCCGCCCCCCGACCCCGACCAGCAGCTGCGCTACGAGAACGACCGGCTCAAGCTGGCCTTGGCGCAGAGGTCAGTCCCATACACACACACACAATAGGGGTGATGACACTAACGGAGGCGCCGCCCCCCGACCCCGACCAGCAGCTGCGCTACGAGAACGACCGGCTCAAGCTGGCCTTGGCGCAGAGGTCAGTCCCATACACACACATACAATAGGGGTGATGACACTAACGGAGGCGCCGCCCCCCGACCCCGACCAGCAGCTGCGCTACGAGAACGACCGGCTCAAGCTGGCCTTGGCGCAGAGGTCAGTCCCATACACACACACACAATAGGGGTGATGACACTAACGGAGGCGCCGCCCCCCGACCCCGACCAGCAGCTGCGCTACGAGAACGACCGGCTCAAGCTGGCCTTGGCGCAGAGGTCAGTCCCATACACACACACACAATAGGGGTGATGACACTAACGGAGGCGCCGCCCCCCGACCCCGACCAGCAGCTGCGCTACGAGAACGACCGGCTCAAGCTGGCCTTGGCGCAGAGGTCAGTCCCATACACACACACACAATAGGGGTGATGACACTAACGGAGGCGCCGCCCCCCGACCCCGACCAGCAGCTGCGCTACGAGAACGACCGGCTCAAGCTGGCCTTGGCGCAGAGGTCAGTCCCATACACACACACACAATAGGGGTGATGACACTAACGGAGGCGCCGCCCCCCGACCCCGACCAGCAGCTGCGCTACGAGAACGACCGGCTCAAGCTGGCCTTGGCGCAGAGGTCAGTCCCATACACACACACACAATAGGGGTGATGACACTAACGGAGGCGCCGCCCCCCGACCCCGACCAGCAGCTGCGCTACGAGAACGACCGGCTCAAGCTGGCCTTGGCGCAGAGGTCAGTCCCATACACACACACACAATAGGGGTGATGACACTAACGGAGGCGCCGCCCCCCGACCCCGACCAGCAGCTGCGCTACGAGAACGACCGGCTCAAGCTGGCCTTGGCGCAGAGGTCAGTCCCATACACACACACACAATAGGGGTGATGACACTAACGGAGGCGCCGCCCCCCGACCCCGACCAGCAGCTGCGCTACGAGAACGACCGGCTCAAGCTGGCCTTGGCGCAGAGGTCAGTCCCATACACACACACACAATAGGGGTGATGACACTAACGGAGGCGCCGCCCCCCGACCCCGACCAGCAGCTGCGCTACGAGAACGACCGGCTCAAGCTGGCCTTGGCGCAGAGGTCAGTCCCATACACACACACACAATAGGGGTGATGACACTAACGGAGGCGCCGCCCCCCGACCCCGACCAGCAGCTGCGCTACGAGAACGACCGGCTCAAGCTGGCCTTGGCGCAGAGGTCAGTCCCATACACACACACACACATACTACACATATGGATTAATGACTAATTTAGAAAAACTACACCATGTTTTTCTTGCGTGTCTACTTTACCCAAAATTAATTATATTTTTTAAAAACTTTCGATTTTGATGGAAAAAACATGTATTGAATTTGAATTGAAATTGAATACAATTTAAAATTTCCGCCTAAACGCCAAATTAGCAATGGCGTCTGTGTGACGTCACTATTCCCTTAAAAGGTCAGTTTCTATATTAAACTGCCGTGCCGTGTGGTGACGGCAGAGTAGAATACAATTGTCACCACCCCAAATCTCTCCCGTGGGTGTCGTACAAGGCGACTAAGGATAAATCAATGATGAGGAATGGGCAGCAGCATTCCTCTTATACCACAAAACAATAACAAAGTACTGCGACTTTTGTGCCCGATAAATGGCAATAGGCTCGCCACCTATTATATGGGACCTAACATATTTGGCGAAACGTGGGTGCTAGTTCACCTCTGCCTACCCCTTCGGGGATATAGGCGTGATTTATGTATGTATGTATGTGTATATTAAACTAGTGAATTTGGTTGGCAAATAAAATGTCAAAATGAAGATAACTGTATAATGACGTCACGCGGCGTTCTAGCAAATATGGCGGATTGCTAAGTTTTGTACTTTTATTTTTATATAATAAATATCAATCACAATTATAATCTGAAAACAAGTGACTAATTACGAATCTCCTTATCTTAAATTATTATTATAAAGTATCATTATATCAGTGATTCTTTGTTAGTGTCCTCATCCCTATTTATTAAAATAAACACAATAGAATAGGCATGGCGAACGCTTATGAAATGCTCTTCCGTAGTATGTGTACACATTTACTATTTACGAAAAAACCTTTATTTCGGTAATAATTTAACGTATATAACCATTTTTCTATTATTTCTTGAATAGTGCGCTATAATAAATTCAAAAATTACTCATACGGTTCACTGACTCAACTCGTGATGCGTAAACTCTCTTACTGCCGCACTCAGAGACGTCAAATAACTAAACGTCAAAAAATGACAATTCAAAACTAGTCGCTATTCTTGCCGGGTATATGGTCTAGATTTGAATAAAAAAATTTGACATTAAATACTCATTAAAGTTAATTGACGCCTCTGAGTGCGGCAGTTAATGAGATTACTATTTCTTAAATACTCAAAACAAACAATGATGTGCTCACCTGTAATTGAAATGTACATCAAGTCTAATACATAAGAAATACTGTTATCGCGTTTGCTTAATATATCACGGCACGTGGACTAAATCTCCTAAAATATTATCATCTCGCTCTCATCATCATCACCAGCTCTATAATGTCCCACCTGCTGGGGCACAGGTCTTCCCTATGAATGGATCAATATAGGGGAATGGGCCATGACCCACCACGCTGGCCCAGGGCGGATTGGTGTCTATTAACGACTGCACATGCAACCGGGACCAACGGCTTAACGTGCCTTCCGAAACACGGAGGAACGAGAGATAATCAATTTTTGATCACCCATCCAATGACCGGCCTTAGCGGGCATTGTTTAGTTTACGCAAAGCTCCAGCTTACTCGCTCTAATGCCGAGACAAAACACTGTCAAATGGTTTGTCCACGTCCCGTGTTAGTGCTAGGCCTACTATAAAAAACGAAGAGTAAAGGGAGGATTTCTCTCTTTTCTATCTATATTCTTCCATCCATGACAAGATAGCCAGCCCCTTTGTGGTTGAGGGTTCCAGGTGAATCTCGATTCCATTCTTTGTCCCTTATCGTCGCCTGTCATCATGTGAGATGAAGGCTAAGAGCTTCCCCGTCTAGCATAAAAGAGGAATTCTTCTGACCCCTTTTACTAATAAATATTTCTAACATTTATATAATAATTAAATTATTCACCATATACGTTGAAACACTACGTACAGTCAACAGCACGTCATACTACCACAAAATGGCAAAATTTCCCAATCGATTTTGTGCTCTATTATTACCAACTTAAGGTTGACAATCGATTGAAGAAATTTGACAGTTTTGGGTAGTAGTAGTAAAGTGCCGTTGACTGTACCACAAAATCATAGGTAGGGAAAGAAATAATAATACAAAATAAAAGTAACGGTTTTCAATATTAATATAATATTTATTCTTAAGTGTTATGCATCTGTAGTTAACTCGTAAAGTTATAAACTATAAACAAAAGGTTGGCACAAACTGGGTTATCAATAAGCTTACATTTATAAATAAATCACGTCTAATAATTGCCATCTATTGTTATAAGAAGAATGCTGTTGCCCATTACTTATCGTTTTACCGCTTAACCCTTAGTCGCCTTGTACGACACCGGCGAAAGAGAGTGGGGAGATTTCACTCTTAGGGTGACCGCAGACATGCGATATCAAGTTGGATGGCTAATTGCAGATTGTACCAATAGTCATAGAAACTTATGATAGCCCGCACATCTTTCCAAATAAGGGCCTGTTTCATAATCGACGGGAAGTTCTGAATAGCTTGCTTGGTAGTTCAATTGACATAAATTTCATATTATAACTTTTAAAAATTAAATTATCTGCCAAGTAAGTAACCCAGAACTTACCCGTCGATTGTGAAACAGACCCTTATACGTACCTACAACTAAAAAGAATAGTACAACTAAAAAGATGTCCAACTATCGGTCGATAGCTTATTAGAACGGGCTTACTATGGAAGTTCGCAGACTATACTATGCAATTACCTAAGGCTCGAGGTCATCAACACGTAAAACGAGCGATTAAAAGATAACCGACAGTTTTGACAGTTCTTACGATAAAATGTCAATATCCGACGATTAAATAATAATCGCCTGTTTAAAGTGTGGGTGAACTCGGGCCTTACCCCCGAATACAGAAACGCTACTCAAATTTAGGGGACTGCTTAAAAAGTTGAGTGGACACTACCTGTCAGAATTTGTATGGAAAAACGTCAATTTTGACAATACCTAAATGTTAAGCGGGACTCCAAACTTTGAATAGCGTTTATGTATTCGGGGGAATGTTGTTCAACTTAGGCTCGAGTTCACCAAGACATAAAACAGGCAATCAAAAGATAACAGTTAGTTTTTGACAGTTCTTCCATACTGTTGATTGTCAAAAAGAACCGGTTAAATAATAACGATCGACTGTTTACGAGTTGGTGAACTCCAGCCTTAGGCCTGAGTTCACAAACACTTAAACAGGCGTTTATTATTTAACCTTCTGTCTTAGACATTTTATCGTAGGGAAGAACTGTCAAACTCTGCGGGTTACCTTTTAATCGCCTGATTTACATGGTGGTGAACTCAGGCCTTAGTCGTTCAACTTAATCGTGCAACTTAATCGCATGTCTGTGACGACCCTTAAACCCAGTCGGTGGCTAATCGAACTGTGGGGCGGCCATAAAAAAAATCAGCCAACCGATCATATCGGCGACTGGTCCGGCGACGAGCTGGCAGAAGGCGAGACGCTCTTTGTAGTCACCATCACCGGCGACCTTGCCCTGCTGCGCCTTCCGAGCAGCATCCCGTCGATCTCGTACATGATCTCTAGTCGCTCGACATCCGAATACCTGACATCATTAGCTTATTTATATACTTAGCTTATTTATTTATGTAGGTATATATTTGTAAAGTGTGTATGATAATTTATGTTTGTATATATAATTTTATAATAGTAATTATTATAACATATCTATATATGTATATTATATAAATTTCTAACATTTATATAATGTTAAAATTAAAATCGAATAGCTTATGAAAATATGTGTTACTGTAGTATATTATACTTTTTGTGGTAATTTTAATTTTTGGTATTATGTAGTTTTATTTTTCTCATCGCGCCGACAAATGTATATTATAAAATGTGTGGTTGACTGGGAGAGAATGCTTTAAGCATTAAGTCCGCCATTTGTAACAATTTGTTTATTGTGCAATAAAGATGAAATACCTCCTCAGCTTGGAGGCCAAGAGCCTCCCGTACAAGTCGCACTCGTCGTCCTCCACCACCGCCACGTGGTCGGAAGGCTGTAGCGCGCTGTACGGACTCTCTCTCTCTCTCTCTCTATCTCTCTCCTCTCTGGTTTTCTCGTCGGAACTCCGCCGGCCGCGTTTCTCTTTGCGTTTCTTGCGCTTGTGCGGTGTGTCTTTGTCGGTGTATGCCTACAAAGAGTTAGATTTTAAAATTCAAGGACCCGTGTAATATCCGTAAGTCGTGTGGTGATGGCAGAGTAGAATACAATTGTCACCATCCCAAATCTCTCCCGTGGGTGTCGTACGAGCCGACTAAGGATAAAACAGTGATGACGAATGGGCAGCAGCGTTCCTTTTATACCATCTAGCTATGTACCTACTGCGACTTTTGTGCCCGATAAATGGCAATAGGCTCGCCACCTATTACATGGGACCTAACATAACTGGCGAAACGTGGGTGCTGGTTCACCTCTGCCTAACCCTTCGGGGATATAGGCGTGATTTATGTATGTATGTATGTACGTGTAATATCGAGCGAGTCAATTGCTATGTCGGGATCGTAAATAATACTATGGTGTTGTTGAAAAAAATCGAAATTAAGAAACATTTTTTTTTCTATGGAGACCATATAAATTGTTCGGTCAGTAGAGCATAATGTATGGTGATTTCTAGAGAGGTCCTCTTTATACGATTTATAAGATCAGCACTATAGTCTTCTTCTCCGTGCCCTTATCCTCCTCTAAGTAGGGCACAACATGTCTTTCTCTTCCACTCTCCTCTATTAGACGTGAGCTCAGCATTAACTCTTCTTTCCCATATCATCTTTCACACAATCCATCCATCGTTTCTTCTGTCTTGCTCTAATTCTAGGTCCATGCACATCCATAATTAACATACCTCTAGTCACGTAAAATTCATCCCTCCCCATCACATGACCGTACCGCACCATAATATTGGCATGTAATTATATTGATAATCGTTGTGATAGTTCCGTGGACGTTCACTGGCATCAGCGCCAAGATGGCGATAATCAAATTTGCTTCATGTTTTGGATGACAACCTTCCAGCGTACTTGTATAATAGAGGTCAGTGATGTATGCACATTGATACTCACGTAACCGTCCTCCGAGGGCGCCTTGCAGTCGTACAAGTACTCCAGGAACTGCATCGGCTCGTAGAACACCCACGTGGGTGTGTAGACGCACGCGCCTGCGCCGATGCGCGCCGACGCCTGTCTCTTGGCGACGTGAAGCCGGAACGCGGTCATGAGCGTCTCCTTCTTCTTCTTGAGCGAGACCACCGGGATGTCTAGCGTGGCCGCTATGCGGTCCCACGCGTCGTTTATCTGCAAGGGAGGATCACATACATACATACATTTTCACTTCTCATGCTCGAAAATGTCTCTATGTCATTATAGGCTTCATAAAATAGCTTTATAAGTTTTATAAGCGACATAAAAACTGTCTCAGATCGCACGTATTTGACATGCGAACTGAGCCGTTCTTTGTTTTATCGCCAGAAATAAGTATATAGTTTTATGTTACCACCTCAGGAAGTGGGAGTCAAATTTCCGTATATATTATTTCATAATACCGTATTAAACATTCTGTCGATATATTTCACCTCGATTGTTCGTTACGTCTATAGGTGATTAAAAATCCTCAAAGATTTTTTTGACAAATTCATCATCGCCCTGCCCTTATCCCATCCTATTTGGGGTCGGCGCAGTATGTCCTCTTTTTTCATTCTCTTCTCCATTTTTTTGACAAATTATATACAAAAAATAATTTATTTAAATTCATTTACAAACACGAAGTCAGTCTGTCTGATATTCTGTTGACTTTACATATCTACTGATAATTAATCCAAATCTGATTGACCTGTATAAGTACATAATGTAGATATTGTGTTGTTAAACAATAAAATTAAAAAGAAACCACAACATTTGACAGTTGTGTACTGTCTGACATGCTGTTGGTTGTACGTATTGATAAAATTATTCCGAATCTTATTATCCGGTATCCGTGCATACATACATAATACATGTAATGTGTTTCTATACAATATGATTCAAATAAAGTCAATATAAAAACTCAAGGTCATTTTAAAAACCACATTAATTAATCGAAATTAAGATCGAACATACCATTTTTCTGTCTTTGTGGTCTGCATTCTCTGGATTCCAAATTATGTCCTCTTCCCTATATAACGCGATGAATTTGAATGTTTCCTCGTTGCTCCATGTGTAAGCCATGGCCGACACTGGGCCACAATGGCCCAAAAAGATATCTAATTATGCAAAATTGACGGAATTACTTCTACTAAGGAACCGGTTCAATTTCGGTGGTATTGTGTTAGTAATAAAGTTGTATTTGATACAGTTAACTATTGATACGTTAATGTCTGTCTTTTCTTCATAATAAACCAGTGCAATTTGGATCGTGTTGCATAAGTAATACAACTTGTATTCAGTAGACACGGTTAAGTTTTGAGCACTTTTGAATATCCGAGATAGAAATAATTGGACCACTCGCGACCACTATGGCGCTGTGACTGGTACAAAATGGCCGCCGCCGCCGCTCGTAACCGAGCCGAATGGCCACGACGAGCCACGACGCGCCACGAGGGCCTTGCGTGCCGGCATCGATCGCCCGTGCCGACACTCGCCCATTGCCGGCCATTATGACTGTGTGTTTAATGTTTTTGTTCTATTATTAGCTCTTGTACTGCCGACAGCACGTCAGGTTGCCACAATGTGTCCAATTTTGTGATTTCATTTTTTATTTGAACATTAATTTTAGGAGAAAAAATATAAAGAAATAAGAAAATAAAGTTAAAAAAAAAACCCCGCCTCCTATGCATTCTTATGCCTAAACTCGGCAACGTCTAGGTTGACCGGGTTCGATTCCCGCATCGGGACAAATATTTTTTCTGGGTTTATTTTCTTTGTTAAGTAAAATTTTCTCAATCGACTTTGGGCTTTACTTTGACAGTTATGTATCTTACTGCGACGTGCTGTTGACTGTACAATCGACATCACGCCAGCTTGTTCATTGACAACGTGTTTATTTATTTATTGCTTCTCTTGATTGGAAAGTCACTACATTTAACCACATAAAATATGTTGTGTGTAAAAGAACATCAATTTTGCACTGATAACTTTGTGTAACTAAATTCACCTTTCAAGCTTTGCACCATTTTATTTGGGGTTGGCGCAATTAGTCTTTTTTTTCATCCATTCACCCTTGTCTCACTTTCTTTTTTATTCTTACTAAAAGTATTCTATCACACTCACTCACTATTGTATTTTTATTAAATTGTTATTTTTATTTGTTCTTTTACCTGTCTGCGGTTACCTAACATTATGTCACTCCTCTTTACCCTTGAAGAGGTGGGCAGAGGTGTAACAATCATTTTATGTTTGAAGTCCTATTTGATAGGAGAGCGAACCTATTGCCATCTACCTTTATTACTAACTTGTATACTAGGAACGCTACTACTGTCCATTCTTCGGTATATTTATGACCCTGGTTATTTATAATAATGTATAAATGGGATTTAATTTATGATGGCGACTTCCAAAGGAAAGCCAAATCACTTTTCTCCAACCAAGCAGTTTTGCCTCGGCGTTGGGTGTCAATAAAACGCTACTCTTTGACATAATTTAAAGATATTTATTGTTTTTTTTTATGCAATCATCAGTAACGATTTTGTACAACACTTAAAAACTAACAACAGGCAGCAGCAATTAACAGTCTTGTGCCATTAAAAGCACAATAAATAACAACAAAGTAATCACTAAAACGCATAACAATGGAGATTGTTTTCATCCAGAATGTTCGGTGTCAAATGTTGAGGTTGATGTCAGAAACTATACTATAATTACATTCACATACATGCACATCTCACGTCCGTATATCAAGGATATTATCTGCTTTGAGTTACGAATTTTTTTATAAGTTATTTTTATTAGATCATCACATCACAGTACGAACCGTTAATTAAAACGAATGATGGATGTCGTTAAACAATAAGTATTTTGTTGGCTATGGTATTTAAAATTAATAATATTATTTTATTTGTTGCAGCAAGTCATACTGCCGCACTCAGAGACGTAAATTAACTTTAATGAGTATTTAATGTCAAAAATTTTCATTCAAATCTAGACCATAGACTCGGCAAGAATAGCGACTAGTTTTGAATTGTCATTTTTTGACGTTAAGTACTCATTAACGTTATTTGACGTCTCTGAGTTGACGGCAGTTAAGTAAACAGACGTAATATTTATTTAATAAATGTCAAAACTGTAATACTGTCCATAAATATAGAACTAAAAACAATTTTACATTATATTTTGATTAGTTTTTGAATGTTTCTTTTGTTTTTTCTAGTTTCTTTCTCAAATTATTGATCGTAAAGTTGCAAATTTATCTGGAATCCTCAAATAAAGTCCGTAGTCCATGTGTCTCAGACAGAGCAATCATTAATATCCTTAAATATTACTTATACAGTTATTTATTACATTTGTTGCTTATTTGGAAGATCTTCAATGGATTGATAATAATTATATTTTATTGGCAAGAACCCTCAAAATTTCTCGAAGGCTGGACAGTATATTCCAAAGATTTATTTTGGTTGGCATTTGGCAATTACCCAATGAAATGCCTCATCAACCACACAATGCACACGTTACACCCATCAGTACCTAGGCCTAGCACGGGCCGTGGACAAAATCTCTCCACCACAACACCACCACGAGAGGAAAATACTTTCTTTTCCCCAAGGAGATTTGTTTAGTCTCCGGATTTAGTGGGAGGGAGTTAGAGCGAGGGGAATATACTTTATTTTCCCCGAGGAGATTAGTTTAGTCTCCGGATTTAGTGGGAGTTATAGTGAGATGAATATACTTTCTTTTCCCCAAGGAGATTTTTTTAGTCTCCGGATTTAGTGGGAGGGAGTTATAGCGAGAGGAAAATACTCTCTTTTCCCCGAGGAGATTTTGTCCACGTCCGTGCTTCGCTAGGCCTACAAAAAACGACTCTAACACCTATGCGTTAGTGGCCAAAGCCGCCCGCCACCGGCACGAATCCCTCGTCGAACCCGTCGAAGCCCTGGTGGTACGGCTCGAAGTGCTGCTTTTGCGGCTTGAAGTCTTCGACGATGTCCCCCTTAGGGGCGCCGATCCGGTGCACGACCGCGTTGAACCCGTTCTTGTCGTCCGCCTCGTACTCCACCACGCGCTTGGTGCCGTCCCTCTCCACGATTGTGTAGGAGCCTGGGAACGAGACACCGTTTGGTTAAGTAAAAAAAAAACAATGTCATTCGAAGATTTTTAGGTATGGGGTGTGTAGTGTTACAGACGTTACATGCAGAGTGGCAACGCCTTAAGCGGTCTTGTAGATTCATCGTAATCAGCCCTTTAATGTACCTACTGTTGGGCTACAGGTTTGCCCTATGCCACTCAAATGGTGCTGGACAAACCACTAAAAACAGCATACCCAAAGATGTTTGGTTTTAGGCAGGGCGGCCGTCTGTAAAATCTATGCCAAAACCTTGACCAGTATATTATATGGATCATATGGATTGAAATGTTGTCATGCAATTTCGAGGGTTCGTCGGTCCTAAAGACGAAAATCGAAATGGTGCATCACTTTTCGAATTGGTCCTTTCCATCATTTTTTTATACACTCATTCTGGCCGAGATGAATGGTGATGATGATGACGCAGTGGATTATATTACCTCCAAAACCCTCCAAAGCTTTGAAACGATTTGAGCCTGTGAACAAGCGCAGAGGGCTCTTTCAGGAGTGGTGGGATCTCTGCAACACATCTTTTATGTTTGAATTTTATGATATCTACAAAAAACTCCGCTATGCCATCAGTTCTATAGATCTACCAATCATCGAATGTTTTGCTGTCTACAAGAATGGTTATTTTTGGACCAAATTTGGTAAAGGGACTTCATTTTGCCACCTGACCTACTTTTGTTAAGGGACACACAACGCTGATATCGTTAAAAATGTACACTTAAATATATGCCTGCTATTTATTTTTAGTAGGGTAGCGGCTTGGGTGTACAGTCAGCAGCCGGTCAGGTTTCCTCAGAATGTAAATTTTTCTCAATCGACTTTGGGTTTATCTACAAACAAGTTAAGGATGGCAATCGATTAAATAAACAGTTTCAGTTAGTCATGCCGTTGATCGTATTTCCAGACCGACGGGACGCTTTAAGCTCTTTCATATCCTGCTCCCAAATTATTTTGAGTTGTTTCTTATATGTTTATTGCTATATTTCTCTGGCTTTATCAAACCTCCTTGGGGACGCTGTTCTGGATGATTTACTATTCGAAGGTTTGGTCGAATGGTCAGATCGCTAGCTATCGACCCAGAGGTACCGGGTTCGAATACTAGTAGGGGCAAATGTTTGTGATGAACAAAAAAACATTTTGTTCCCGACTTATTGTTGTCTGTGTAGTACTTATGTTTTCAATATTTATATTATAAATATTACGTATATTGGATTTGTCCGTCATCTAGTATAGATAACACAAGAGCGTATGCTACTTACTTTGGGCTAGATGATATTTAAATTTTAATCGCCGCCTACAACGGTGAGGATATTCACAGGTCTATAAAACCCTTGGGTAATATTATTTTATTGTTATTAGAACAGAAGAAGACATTAGAAGATATTAATGAGATTTGATGGAGCGAAGAAGTAAATTGGAAAGAACTGATCACTGCCTAAAGGCGTGGCATAGTATGTATGTTTTGGTTTAAAGGATTTTTTTTGTTTATCCTTCTTTATAGTAGGTTCACTAGGTTTACATTATAGATACACACCCTTGACTTTGTCACCGTCCCTTGTCTCCCAGTGCTCCTTGTCGTCTCCCGTGTGCGGATCCTTGACTGAATAGTCGAAAGCGTATTTCGGGTGTGCCTGTGGAAAAACGGTGATGTTACTTTTTCGTTGCAAAGCGAAAAGGAGATATTCCAGAATGTATGGAGTCTGGCTCTTATACTTGTACAGTTGTTCAAAATGTAGGTAAACTATACTATACTAATACTTAAGAGATTGTTTGTTTAGGCTATATAATAATCGACATTAACGCGAGCGAAGCCGCGGGAGTCCTACTACTTTAGTAGTTTATAAAACAGTTTTTAAGTATGAAATTCCTATCTTCAAGCACCGTTTTTGGCTTGTTGTACTATGGTTTGGCTTATAATGCAACATAACAGCCTATAGCTTACCGTCATGGCGAAGGAAGATGTCACTTTATTACATGGACGTATTATACATATTTTTATTTAGTATATATACATATTTTTATTTGACAATAGAAGAGTACCCACTTACTTAAGTATGTGATTTTAATGGTTTTCAAAGGTTTTTGAGCCAAGAAACTATACATTATTTATATTTAGTTACAATTTTCCCAGAATCATTTTTTTTTTTTCACAATTTTTAAAAAAATAGTGCATAAGAACATGAAGATGGATTCTTGTCTTCAGTCCAGCGTACTTGTTTAATAGACGTCAGTGGTTGGAATAGATTGGCCACTTGGCTAGCCCCTCAGGGAACCTTACATGGTAATCCATCTCGTACTCGTCGTGGTGGGAGTCCAGGCCCTGGTGGTGCACCGCCGGCTGCTTGTAGCCCTCCAGACCGTGGCCCTCGAAACCGTAGCCCTCGAACTGCGCCAGCGCCGACGACACCAGCACTGCTATCGGTAGCACGGCCTGGGGACAAGGGTGTGATATCTTGATGATTTCACCTTCTTTGCTCAACACCAGAAAATACATAAGGACAATAATAGTGTAATATTTAACGACAGACACTGGCTGCTAGCCAGTGTCTACAGCTACTTTGATGTATTTTTTGTATCTATATTAATATTATAAAGCTGAAGAGCTTGTTAGTTTGTTTGGATGGTTGAACGCGCTAATCTCAGAAACTACTAACTCAGAAAATAACTGATTTATCCCTAGTCGCCTTGTACGACACCCACGGGAGAGATTTAGTCACCACACGTCTTCTAGACAGAAAGAATCTCAATCATGTGCAATCTCGCTCGCTGTTCCGTGTCATTAGGGTGCTCGCGGGCAGATAGCCTCGCTTAATTCGTACGTGACGTCATTATGTGACGTCACCGTTGCCGCAACGGGGTCATATAATCCGGTGCGGTGGCTGGCTTAGGCGCGGGCTCATTGGTCGCGATTCGCGTTTGGATGTTTTATGGGTGCACCCAAAAAGACATCCACAATTTTCTGTCACTCATACTTTTATAGCACTTGAGATTACCACAATATAACAAGTTGTCTCAATCAACTTTATACCTTAAACTCGTCTTTTGGTCAAATATTATATTTTGTACAAAGATTTTGGAGGTTTGAAAAAGAATTTCGAAAATTATGATCTTGAGGCAGGAATCGAACCCGCGTCCGCTGCTATCCGGGCAGGTGCCTGACGGCTCAGCCACCCAAGACCACCACCAAAATCTTTGTAATATTTTTTCTAACATTTATATAATGTTAAAATTAAAATCGAATAGTTTATTATTTTTTGGTTCAGATTGAATTCAGCAGCAACAAAATAATTGATTATCACAGTATCTACCAACGGTATTTTAGATTTTTTAATTAGTAGTATCTGTCTACAAAACATAAAGTTGCATTTAAAGTGTCTCCTGAAACATTTGCTTATATTTAGTTGGCCGGTTTGTCGATCAGTTCCCGCATACCGGTGCCTTTAATTTTAAAGCCCTATGCTTTAAAATCACCTATATCACCTATCACTTATATACCTGGCATAAAAGCGGTGTGGACGCGCTCGACCGCTTACTCCTTCGGGGATAAACAGGCCTAATATTTATGTATGCATGTCTATATAAGTTCTTAGTAACTACCCTATCTTCTGATAAATTGAGTTATTAATATTTATTGGTCCCCCACGCTGTATCCTTTTATAATAATAACTTTTCTTCAATCCGTCATTGTCAAAACTAATTGAGGGAATTCTGGTATTACTACTTACAAACAAAACAAACTTTGTAAGTATATTACAGATGTTAATGTGAGAAAAGTTAGTTATCTAAGTATTGGCATCGATAACATAGATATATAGAAGGCTCGAAATCACTCAAAGGGCAATGGAGAGGGCTATCCTCAGGAGAACTGAGGTCTCTGACATTGTCCGATGCATTGCGAACCTTAAGTGACAGTGGGCAGGGCACATTGCCAGGAGGACTGACGGCCGTTGGGGCGGAAAGATTCTCGAATGGTGTTGGTAGGCCCCCCACAAGGTGGACCGACGATATGGGGGCCTACCGCCTAACTCGATTGCTAAAGTAGAAGCTATAGTTTATGACGTCATGCTGTCATTTCGCACCTAATGTACCTAAACTATTAGCGATAGCTTTGAACGAATGATCACCGAATGATTTTGTATGAATTTCGCACAAAATCTGTACCGCCTAAAAATTCAGGATGGCTGCTTTAGCCGTAAGCAGTGCATTGCAATATAGCTATCATCAGCAATCGAGTTAGGCGGTAGGCCCCCTGGTCGGATCTGGACAGGGGGCGAAGGGGAGCCCCGCCGTTTTAGACGGCGGCCCAGACCACCGGCGACCGTTGTCCCCTGAGTTCATGCCCGGGCCATGAGCTACCGCTCGATGCCCGCAGCCCGCCATCAGGCGGATGACCCGGATGATGATGACGATCTGGTGAAGGTCGCGGGATTGGAGATCCTTGGGGGAGGCCTATGCCCAACATGCCCGCGAGCTTAGGCATACCCTACAGATGTCAGAGGGAGAATGAGCCATAACCCACCACGCTGGCCCAGTGCGTATTACTCCCGAAGCAAGGAGGAACTCGAGATTATTTGGTCACCCATCCAATGACCGGGATTAGCGAACATTGTTAATAAAACGATAGACATGGAAAAAACACCACTGTGTAACATAGCACCTCCTCCTTTTTCGAAGCAGATTAAAAAACTTGCGACACACAGATTTTCGGTGTCTAGCGTCTTGCTTGACGATTCATAAGTGTATTGTGATCATACTAGATATTATGAATTATCGATTTTTGATTGCTTAGTCTACGCAATCACTGCTCTGTTGACCGTATGTATATACTCAGGAAATCGCAAGTGTTGACTTGCAAACTTCATCACCTACAGTGTCGCGTGAAACCCACTTTTCCCAATGACACACGTTTTATCTGCAAAGTCAACCGTAATGCTGTCGCAGCGTCAGCTAGTATTGCCGCTGTGTGATGTTATATCACACGAAATGTTGACATAAGCATAATATTAAACTATCCAATGTCAATGAACCCCCAGTTTGATTTTAAACTGAATTAAATAATTAATTGTACATTTCTATTATTGCCAATGTGTGTTTCGTTAAAGATAACGTTGCTGTTTGAATTGTAGGCAAGATTGAATAGGCATACATAGATAGGAGCGATTTATTTAATATAAATTACAAATTTTTCGTATTTCTTTCTTGGCTGTTCTAATTGTTCTCGATTTAGGTCTCTAATTTCAACACTTATGCTTAATATTTACAACCGTACCATAATGACTTATTATTAAGTACTCCTTGACTTTTCACTTTCAAACTTCCGCTGTTATTTCTCATCTTTAAAGTACCTATGTGAAGGTTTAAAGTTAAACTTTCAGCCTTTATTGCTTATTAATATTACATACAATACAACAACAAAGAGTCTTCATTAAAACTTTGGAAAGATTGTTACTAAAGAAATTAGCCCAGAAAACATTAAATAACGTAATTTTAATACATATTTTATATAAAAACTCTATCATTGTCCCCGAATTTTACTCAATTAATTTTGCGCGGTACAGACATATGAGGAGGGGTAAATGTTATACTAGAAAATGTTAGATCTTGTCTAGAACTTTCGGAAGTTCTACACTGGAACGTGTGTCTAAGGCGACTCTCACAAAATATTTACAAATATGGGTGGGCAGAGGGAGAAGTCGGAGTCGTGGTGGCGAGGATGAGTGTTGACATGGTGTGAGGGTAAAGCTACACTTACTACTACATTAACAGCGCACCACGGATACGTCCCTTCCGTCCTGAGCTATGGCCTAATATTATGGGGTAATTGACAACATTTCATTTTTTCAACATACCTTTATTATGATGTTAGATGAAATTAAACCGAAAATGACGACACCCAACTTTTTATTTCTTTTGAATTCCGTCGTTTTCATACAAAAAATTCATGATTGAAATACCGGTCATTCTAAACAGACGTAAGCGCCAATGACGTCACAATCGTGGACAAATGGCGAAATCACTCTTGACGCAAAAAATAAAAAGATCACTGGTCAAAATTGACCAATTGGCGTTTCCGGTGTCGAAAATATAAACATTTTATCTGAAATGTTTTACTATTTGATTTTAATTTTAACATTATATAAATGTTAGAAAAATTAGTACAAAGATTTTAGTGGTTAGAAAAAGAATTTCGAAAAATTATGATCTTGAGGCGGGAATCGAACCCGCGTCCGCTGCTATCCGGGCAGGTGCCTGAGGCTCTTGGGTGGCCGAGCGGTCAGGCACCTGCCCGGATAGCAGCGGACGCGGGTTCGAATCCCGCCTCAAGATCATAATTTTTCGAAATTCTTTTTCTAACCACTAAAATCTTTGAAATGTTTTAAATCAATTTCAAAGTAAAATACGTTTTAAATTAAAGTTTATGAAGGATTTCAATTTATTGCTACTTTTTTAATGTTAATTTAGACGATGACAATAAATGACACTGGATTTGATTTGTCTGTTATCATGTCTATGATAACTTTTTTATTCTTCCATCTAGGAAGGCAAACGTTTTAATTCATACATCCACGACCGTGACGTCATCGCATGTTTTTACATTTTATTTTTTTTCTCTGTAATTAAGTAATAAAAAAATTTAATAAAAATATTTTCGAAGTCAGGATTGGAAAATAAAGAAACGGTATTTTTTATTTTGGGGGGGTTGCCATTTTTGAAATGATGTCAATTCAGAAGATTTTGACAGGAGTTTTAAAATTCAGAAAAATGTATCCGGTCTATTTGTAACGCCCGATATGATGATAGCTGTAAGCCGCTATTTCGAACGCTCAAAATTCTCCCTCTGCCCTCTAGGTATATTAGAGAGGTGTGTGTAACCTTCTAAATAGTAGACTGACATTGTATAAATTTAAATAAATTACTATTTCCTTATTATAATGTGCATACCTGCTTGCTGGTTGAATACTGTACTGGACCTATTGCTATTATGATATACCTATTGTAAACATGTACTCTGGCAAATAAAGATTATCTTATCTTATCTTATCTTGGGTCACAAGTCCCAAGCGCTGCTACTGACTTCCCCCTATGCCCCAGGGCCCGGCACCCTCGCGGTGAATCCACGGAATGCTAAGATTTTTCTTCTCTACTATATCTAGCTCTCTATGGATGTGGATTCATCTAAAATGAGAGGAACACCGAAGAGCCGCCACGAGAGAGAGGCGGTGACAATTGTATTCTTCTCTATCGACACATAGCTATTATGCACTGGTCCAGAGAACGACGTGATTTATGAATGTATGTAATAATTGTTTTTCGTCGTCTATTCAGTAGACCACCTAGGGCAATTGAAACTTAAAAAGTATTTAATAACGCATCTTTTTTTTCCCCATTAAATTTCACACAGCTGACCAGCGAACCCGTGCACATGGATTTAAAATTGAACAATTTTATTCGCAATGAGAAAATAAACATGGTGGTCACAAAGTCATTTCGCCAGTCACCGGCCGTAATTGAAAAGCGTAATATCGTGTAATCCATCGGGCTTACGCACCTTAGCGGTATTATTTCGCAATTAATACGACTTTTTCTCTTTTGCTCGCTTGTGTAATATTTTATATTGATTTAATTGTGCTCGCCAATATGTAGAGGTTACTTATTATCTAATCCATGGTAATTGTCCGGTTTTGTTAGCGGTTATTCTATTGCATTCTACAAAATCATAGGTGGGGAATGCCTCATGGCATTAAGTCTGCCATTTGTACTATACTATGTGTGCAATAAAGTTTAAATGAATAAAATAAATCAAATCAAACACATCGCCATGGGGTGACGGCACCATCGTCACCATCCCCCATCTCTCCCGCGACGAATAATTGGCGAAAAGTAGGTGTTTTATTCCACCTCTGCCTACCTCTTCGGGGATACCTACAGGCGTGATTTATGTATGTATTTAATAAAATATCCTTTAGATAAAGTTGATGAATGTATGTACGAGTATGTACTGTGTCCTCTCACTTATACACATATTATTACGGCGTCCCAGCATTCGCGTGTTAATAGCGAAATTCCTACCCCCCCATAGGGGTGTTTTCCTGTGTCATTTCTCAAGCTCGGCTGACGCGAGACAGCGATTCATTAGGAGGCATCGAATGTGGGCGATATCAGGACATTGGTTTTACTAGATTGGTTTTTCCATCGAGATTTTCATTTTTGGTTCCAGATTTTCATTTTCAGTTTATCCGTACGGTTGAACAACCGTGTGTGGACAAGAGGCCTTAAGCTTTTCACCCATGATGCTCAGCTTTATCTATGTAGCAAAACGTTTGTATCGTATTTAATGGTTTTTTATTTGTCAGAATACCGATTTTTCCCATTTTTAATGTCTTTAAGGAAGTTGTCCCGATAAAAATTTATCTTTATGCTTAAGCAAATTCCACTTTGCGTACCCTACTAAAATGTATGGTAAAAGTTTTATTTCATTTGCGGGTGTTCTAGTACTCTAACCTCAGTTGGTCTCAAAGAGTGTCGAGATAGATCGATTAGATCGATTGGCATCAAAAAAATTTATTCTCAATTCCGACGATTTTCTTGCTGACTGTACATATTATCAAAAATCTGTGAATGTCGATTGTCATCGCTCAAAAAGTTGGGTGAGGTCTCCTAAGACCATTTTCGCTTGGCAGCAAGGGATCTGATAGCTGCCCTTACTGCCCCATCTCAACTTTCCACCCTGTATACTGCGATTTAGGTTATACCTAATATTGTTTTTTCTATAACTTTATTATGCAAAAAAATATATTCCAAAGAAAAATTTCACGAAATTTAATTACGTTGCTCTATTCAACTTTGTTGCGTACAAGCAGGAAACTTCGAAATTTTTGTCTCATGATAATATTTATCTTTGAACTAATGATTTATGGATTTTTCTTTGTGTATCCCACTCTGATTGCCGGTACGGGTTGGGAAAACATTTGGCATGTTCAGAGATATTATAAAATAATATATAGAATAAAATTATGTTTCTTTTTTAACCGACGAAAAAACGGAGGAGGTTACTCAATACGTACCCGTATGTTTTTTTTATGTTAGACCACCCAAAACTCCGTCGTTTACGGACCGATTTTGATAATTCTTTTTAAATACTTAAAGTATTGTTATGAGACGCCCAACGGCCAATCTATAAAACTGATTTTACTGAAGAACTTTGTCGTACCTTCTTGGAATTTTATTACAGCCAGCGTACTAATTTAATTAACGACGATCTTAGTAAACCTATCATCTGTCTTAATATCGGGAAATATTGTCGCCAATTTCACTAAATCAGATTTTCAAGGACGCCGTTTTCAATTTGTAGAATTAATAAGGGCGGAGTAATTTGAAGGGACATCTCATTTTTTTATTGTTCTATTTTCTAAGTCACGTGTTATAGTAGTACTTTTTATAAATAGGTCCATAATCCATACGTCAGCTACGCCTTGCTACGATCCTTACTTACTTTGTTTGCTTCATCCATTCTCATCTCATTAATGTCCTCATATTTATTATTATAATTATGTATTTGTGATAACAAATACCTACGGTGTAAATTATTTAAATTTGTGTTATTTTATTTTTGTATTTATGTAGTGAGTTCAATTTTGTGTAAAAATGTAAAAAATGCCTATAAAAGACATATCTTTAGTCTCACGTCTACCTATATATTTATTATATAAAATGTTTATTGATATTGTCGATGGTGTATCATAATAAATAAATATGCCCATTCGGTACAGCGTACTCTTGACCTGGCTCCCTTTTTAAAGTACTTAACAGATGAACTGATAACTGGGGGCTAGAAAAGAGACCGATGTAATCGAACGAATAGAATAAAAATGCACGAGTAGTTGTTCAAAATTGACATTTCTCGATAGGAACTTTGGAGGACTGTCTGTCACCCCAATGGTAAATGTGTGCTTGTTTAGGGAGCAGTGGCCAGTTATTATGCCTGTCACCTTTCGGAGTTTGTCCATGTTTAAACTTATGAGGGTGCGAGCAAATCTTTTAGCGAATCCATCACTGTTCGTCCATTCTCTATGGTGGATTTCTTCTGTTTTGGTGCGTGTAGCCATGTTTTTATTTGGCCCTCAGTATAGGCAGTAATGGTTCCGGTCCATATACTGTTCGATGCCTTTTTTGTGAAAAAAAAGATGCTTACTCTTGTCTTTCATTCACCAACATGACCAAATTTAGTCCATGTTTTATAATAAGAGGGCTAAAGTTTGACACTTAACTATCTGTATAGGAAACGTTGTCATTTCAATTAGTTTTCCTGCCCTCCACTTACAGGAAGCGATTTCCTGACATCGCTACTGTAACAAAAGCTAATTACGACCGACACATGGCACCGACTTTCCGGGTGTTTATCTTCGATTCGCCTGTCGTTGCGAGGTGGTCGCGTGCGCACCTCGACACGCATATGAATTTCACTCGGTTTTTTTTTGTAAGGCCGGGTTCACACGGCTTTGGCGGACTGCACTTTTTTTTTGCAGGTAATTGTTTGTGCTCGGAAATGTGTACGGGCAACCCTTCACGAGGAGGGAGGAGGGACGCTAACAGCGCTTACACACTACATCCGATCCGAATCCGAGAAAAAAATTATGGGTCTAGAAAACTCGGACAGAGGTCGGATGTAGTGCGTATGTTACCGTAGAAATAGTTCTATGGCTACTTACTACGGACCGTGAAAAACTCGGATTCGGATTGGATGTAGTGCGTAAGCGCTCTAATGCTTTCAACCCGAGGACCGGTCCTGCCCAGCTAGCATGATCACCGAAACACGACATGATACCTATAGCCATTTATCGCTTGGAACTCTAAAAAAACATTAGATTTTTGGCTATATCTTTAAGATATAGACTTAAGGGCTAAATTACCAATTATTTTATAGCCATTTATTGCTTTGCACTGATTTTTGGCAGTTCTAAGCAGTGTTTCGGTGGTCATGATAGCCGGGCAGGTGACGTATGGATTTCCACACGTCGTACGTTCTATACTTAATGTATGAGCCACTACTGGTTCGGTTAAATTCATACTGCACAAAAACGTGCAGTACAGTCCAATGTGTGAACATAGCTTTATGCGGTCGAGTCGTTTGTAAATCTTTTTAATATGGATGGTCATTTTAAGTGGTTGGCAGATGCAAATGAAGCTGCGAACGCCTAATTAGAAATGCCATTGTCTCTGCATATTGTATCTGCTAAATAAGTGACTATGCGGTGTGTTTTTATTTTTAAGGTCAAAAAACTTTAGTTGTACTCTCTTTCTAAGTATTGGAATCTGCAATTTGGACAATGGTTTGGCTAGTGTCGTTATTTACATATTAGATTTTATATAAATAGTAGAAACATGTGTGGTAACTACAGAGCAACAACAAATACAATTGTCACCACCCCCCATTTCTCTCGCAGGTGCAGGACCTACAATACTTATAATTTTTAATTTATTACGAATTAAAACTTACGAAAATTTAATATCGATGGCATTATGTATTTCTACTAACACTAATCTACTAACATAATATTTCGTTAAGTAACATACATACATAAATCACGCCTATATCCCCGAAGGGGTAGGCAGGGGTGAACTAGCACCCACGTTTCGCCAATTATGGTAGATCCCATGTAATAGGTGGCGAGCCTATTGCCATTAATCAGGCACAAAAGTCGCAGTACTATTGCTAAGTGTATAAGAGGAACGCTGCTGCCCATTCCTCATCTCTGATTTATCCATAGTCGCCTTGTACGACACCCACGGGAGAGATTTGGGGTGGTGACAATTGTATTCTACTCTGCCGTCACCATGATTTGTCAATTGAAGACTGTATGGCAAGTAAAGTACCGTGCATGCAACCTAAATTACACATTATTATATATTATAAGATAGTTTTAAGTGAAAGATCCTTTGGAAAGTGAAACGTTTACAATAAATAGTATCTGTTGCACGCACGAGATGACATTAGAGCATATACCATTATACATCACATAGTTGAATAGCGGTTATTGAAATGAGAAATTAACATTTTATTCAATCTTATAGGTTGTTGAAAAGAGGAAAAAATATTTGGGGAATTTTTTTAAAGGATTTTACAGTTATATTCATAACTACGAGTACCAAAATACGCAATCCCACTACTACATACTAGTACTATTAGATTGTTTATATTAAATCTGGATACAAATCATGTGTTCAATTGAAAATTTATACGAAATCTTTATGCTTAAAAATTTATCCATTTTGTTAATTTTTTATTTGAACATTATATTAATTTAAGAAAAATTGATATAAAGTAAAACGGTCACTTTTATATTGCCATGCCATAAGTTTATTTTATTTTTGACGATTTGACTTTAGGAATATTTATAATTTGACTTAAGGCATATATTATGCCTAAATGATTTTATAATTTCGCTATTATTTTCAAACACTACAAAGGTCATAACATACAAAGGTTGTGCTAAAATAAATAAAAATCCAAATTAATTTTACTACTCACTTTCAAAAACGCCATTGTGTCGTGAAATTTTTGGCCACACACTCACTTCACACTTGTCGCACCCGAATGTAAATTACATGGTGTGCACATGCCAACTTATACCCAAGAAATAGTTAATTCTCGGCCCCACTAGTCCGTTAGAGGGGGGGTGGTGACCATTGCGCGTTATGTAACCGGCTAAGTTTTATCTAATGACGAGAACTTTACTTGGATGACTTCGCATATGGATCATTGCTAATAACACTACGCGTACCCTTGTTATCTATTACACGCCACTAATTGGTTACATAAAATATATTTTTTTAACTGTCCTCAGACTCCGCGTCAATATTGGGTAGGGATCAACGGTACATCTTATTTTTCAAGTGTCCCCAGATTCCGCATCGATATTGGGTTGGGGTCAACGGTAGCTGTACCTATCAATTCAACAGTTAAACGGATTAAACTCGCGTGTATTTATGATGTTACTTCCACGCTGGCATGAGAGCGAAAAAAATAACGTTGAATGAACTTTTAGGAGCCACCTGGGTTGAGTGACCGATTCGCCCCACTTGGGTCGTAAAAGTCGACTAAGGGACATTGCCCGGTGTGGACGATAAACCACCAAAAACACCATATCCAAAGAGGGATGGTGTCGGGCAGGCGGCCGGCTGTAAAACCTATGCCAAAACCTATAGCAGTACCTATTGGAATGTTGTCATCCCAATCACTCTCTGTTTGTCGGTTTCTCGACATGGTCCTTTCTATATCCTTTCTATACATTCCTTCATGATGTGGATCAAAAGGGAGTGGATGGCTTGATGATGTCTGACCGATATCAATGGAAGAGGCACACTGCGCCGATCCCAGATAGACTGGGAACAGGGCAGGGAGAAGAAGAAGTATTTGTTTCTTTCCCAACGTTCCATCATTTTAAAGTCTCCTAGTGACCACGGCCGTATTGCCTCTTCAAGTATTTTTTTCTAATGAATAAATAAATTATTAATATATCTGACACTCACACCTTTCATTTAGCCCAAAGTAAGGAGCATAACCACTTTTGTTATGGTTCCTCGACAACGTACAAATTTTAATATACTTTATATTTTATAGATAGTATACTAAACTTATCCTCTTTCTAGAAGTCACGTCAACGACCATCTAAATAGAAACTGTACGTACAGTCTTGTCAGCGGAGTATCGGCAGCGCGTAAAGTGGAGTTTTTATCCCGGCATCTGACTGTGCGCAGACGACAAGATAATGGATCAATAATTAATTATGCAACCAAAACGGATCGTAAGCTGCGCACGCGCACGCACATATTATAGGCGGCACTATACGGTTTTGCGACGTAATACGATTTAACTGGATTACCTATTTTTATTATGTACCATTAAAATAGTTTTTGAGATTACAAAGAAAATTGTTGTTAGAAAAAAAGTGCAGAAAATTGTGTAGAAGACTCGAGTTCCATTCTCCTATCAGAACTATATAATATTATGTATTTTTTTGTGACCAAAATTTTCTTTGTAATAATTTTTCAAACATTTATTATAATGTTGAGACACTGGCTTAATGGAACAGGCTTTATGAACAGAAACTGGTAGGTAAATACATATATACATAAATGGAGCCTGTATCCCCGAAGGCAGAGGTGAATTAACACTCCACGTTTCGTCTCCAGGTCCCATGTAATAGGGGGCGATCCTATATCGGGCACCTAAATCGTAGTATTATGCTATGTAGTGCTGCTCATTCCTCATATGTTAAAAAGTACATATAAAGATTTACAGAATTCGAGTTATAAAGATAGTTACATAGGTAAAGTACTTAATCCAGCGGAAAACACTACAAGGTGAATGCCCTTACTGGCTAATTCTGAGCCTATTGTCAGACGCCGTCATAAACATATTTTTCTGTCCTCCCCTCATAATAAGCCCGGAATGTCGCCGAACCAACAAGGTTTTTCTCTGTTGGTGGGTAAACAATTTGCCCTGAAAAGATTTTGTGCCATTTTCAGCTCTATGAACCCTTGCATTAATTTTGACATTTGCATTAATCTCACTCAGAGACGTCAATTAACGTTAATGAGTACTTAATGTCAAAAAACGACACTTAAAACTAGTCATAATTCTTGCCGGGTCTATGGTCTCTAGCTAGATACAAATGATTTTTTTTACATTAAGTACTTACTCATTAAAGTTGATTTTTTTTACATTAAGTACTTACTCATTAAAGTTGATTTTTTTTACATTAAGTACTCATTAAAGTTAATTGACGTTTCTGAGTGCGGCAGGTAGTCTTTCAATGGTCTCTTGTAGCATATGCTTCAGCTTTGGTAAAACATACAAAACGTAAGATATATAGAATTACTCTTAAGTACTAGGCTTTTGTTACTTAGCTATAAATATTAATATATAAAAAAGTAGGTGTTATAAAATTCCTCATTCACTGGAGTTTGGTGCCAGCAGATAATATTCAATGTTACTTTGCCTCTAGATCCGTTAAGATGGGATTCGTGATTCCCTTTACAATTTAAATATCAGTCCTCGGGTCGGGTCGTAATTGAGATAGGTGTCTTTTTTATCGAGACGTCCTATAAAGGAGCTCGCTAGCGCAGTTGCTTAAACTTGGCAATGTTCGCTAAGGCCGGTCATTTAATGGGTGACCAAAAATTTTATTGTCTCGAGTTCCTCCGTGCTTCGGATGTCGTCAATACCCACCAACCAGCACTGGGCCAGCGTAGTAGGTTATGTATGGCCCACTCTCCCTATATTCTTCCACCCATAGAGAAGGCCGGTGCCCCAGCAGTGTGGACAGTTGGTGGTGAAATGAAATGTCCAATAACGTAGGGATCTGTTACTAACCCAATCCCACTGCCAATTGCAACCCGATTTGCGCAAGATATTATTATTTAACTAACTAGAACAAGGAACAAGGAAACAAGATTTATCTTCACGCTCATCTAGAATATGCACGGAAGGCGCGCGATCGATCACAACATTGCTACAATTTGCGCAGAGGCGCATTTAGCTATTAAATAAAACAATTTTTCGCCTGAATTCTAATTTTTAAAAACTACATCACCCTTACTAGGATCATCTATGACCATCTATCGGGCAGATAAATCGCAGTATATGTCTCAGTGGTAGCTATTAGAGGAATGCTGCTGCCCATTACTCATCGCTATCTTTCGCTATTAAGCAGCATCGGTGGCCTAAGCTACTGCTTCAGTCTTCTATGCTGGCCTGGGAGCGAACAAATAACGTAGAATAGGCCAGCCCCGACTCATCCCATGGGTGTCGTAAAAGTCGACTAAGGGAGATTGCCCGGTGTAGACCAATAAGCACCTTAAGGCACCCGAATGGTGGTGGGCAAACCACCAACAACAGCATACCCAAAGAGGGTTGGTGTCAGGCAGGCGGCCGGCTGTAAAACCTAAGCCAAAACCTTGGATATGGATTGGAATGTTGTCATCCAAGTCACTCTCTCCGTGCGTCGTTCTCTCGACATGGTCATTTCCGTCTCTTTTCAATAAATTCATTCATCACCTTTCGGTGTAATGGATCTGTGAGGTCCAACATTTGGATGATAATCACCCATAACCATAATCTCATCTTCAGCTGAAGTGTTGGTTTTCGCGTTAAGATGGTCCTTATGTAACTGCCAAGTGTCAGGTGCGATACAATTTTTCAACGTTTGCTTGCATATTATGCAGTTATTCGTACTACAATGTTGCGAAATGCAGGAAACTGTTATTGTAGAATTAACATGTAACACGAAGTAACGTGTGGTCGTGTGTCTTACGAGTGGCGGGTGTTGTGACGAAAATATTGTATCCAATAGAAATTGCTTTTGGGCACAGAACCACAGTATCGGACTGTTGAAGTGTATCTTTTCTCATTTAGTTACATTCGCAACTCTATTGCCTTTGTGCACTTCCAAATCTGTCACAATGATTTCCGGCATTGAAAGAAAGAAAGGAACTTTTATTGAGACATAAAAAATACTCAAAAACATGGTGTGTTCTAAATTGAGGACAGTAAGACTGGCTGTTGTAGGGATGCAATTTTGAATTGTAGGTATTATCTCTTTTTTTATTTAATAAGGGATAATATGCTAATAATTTGTCTTAAACGGTCCCAGCTCAGCATATTGCGAGGCTCGCGACTGGCACTGGTCTTTCACTTTAAATTAAATAAGTAATATTACGTCAAAAATAGAAAAAATATATAAACAAAATTAATACTATGGTGCTCCTCAATCTCCGGCTATCTCAACGTTGGAATAAGCCCGTGATCGTGATGATCGTGCGTTTTCGCGTCGCGGCCGCCATCCGACCGCTGCTGATTTTACGATCGAAAGTGTACCAAGTATCGCGTGAGGCGCGTATGACTATCGCTTGCGCGCACGCACTCTTCGAGGCAGCCGTCGTCAGTTATAAAATGATCGCACGCCCATGTGGATCGCAATCTGGATCGAGATTATTCATTTTGATCCGCGGATCGCGATTGACTCTGAACGGGCCGCCAATCTGCCTCGTACACGGTCAATCTGGATCGTGATCATTGATTGTGATCGCGGATCGCGATTGACTGTACGGGCCGCCAATCTACCTCGTACACAATAAATCTGGATCGCGCTAAATTGGATTTCGCGATCGAAATTGACTGCTACAGTCTACGGCTATGTAACGTTATACAGGCGAATGCTCACGGTGAGACAGCACCTTAATTGTTCACTTCCACACCGGTACGATGACTGACGCGTTCAGGAACTAGGCTGCGATTTATTACACTCGGTAACATGGCATTTTTCGGAACATCTACCTACGTCGGCCGTGTGGTGACGGCTGAGTAGAATACAATTGTCACCACCCCAAATCTCTCCCGTTGGTGTCGTACAAGGCGACTAAGGATAAATCAGTGATGAGGATGGGGCAGCAGCGTTCCTCTTGTACCACCTAGCAATGACTTTAGTGCCCGATAAATGGCAATAGGCTCGCCACCTATTACATGGGACCGAATATAATGGGCGAAACGTGTGTGCTAGTTCACCTCTGCCTACCCTTTTGGGGATATAGGCGTGATTTATGTATGTATCTACCTACCGGGTGTGGATTTCGTGTGTTAAACTTTAATTTTAATCTATTCGATTTTAATTTCAACATTATATAAATGTTAGAAAAATTAGTACAAAATTATTGTGGTAAGAAAAAGAATTTCGTAACACTATGGTCTCGATGCAGGAATCGAACCTGCGGCCGCTGCTATCCGTAAAAATATCTGCTTCGGAATGTTTGAAATTTATTTGTACATTGCGAGGGTACCGGTTGGCTTAGAACATGAAGTGTAAAGGTTAGAAGAGTTAATTAGTGTCTTGGTTGGCCGAGCGGTCAGGCACCTGCCCGGATAGCAGCGGACGCGGGTTCGATTCCCGCATCAAGACCATAATTTTTCGAAATTCTTTTTCTAACCACCAAAATATTTGTACTAATTATAATTGCATTCACCAGTATCCACGCTGACTGGCGTGGTAAGGATGGAATGGACGTAGATTTCTGGCGTCTGATTCTGCGACATGTTCTCACTTGTTCATTTATTCATGATCACCAAAATTGTATTCTGCTCTGGCGTCATCACACCGTAAAATAGCTTCTTCTTTCTGCCCTGTTCCCAGTTTAATTGGGATCGGCCTTTTTCATTTATATAGGTCAGGCGTCATCAAGCCATCTGCTGCTTTTTGATTCATATCATCTATCACACCAGAAAGGTGCTAGTGATGAATGACGGAACGGACCATGTCGTAAGACCGATGAACGGAGAGAGTGATTGGGAAAACAACATTCCAATCCACACTGCTCAAGGTTTTTTGGCTTAGGTTTTACAACCGGCCTGACTGACACCAATTCGGGTATGCTGTTGTTGGTGGGTTGCCCTCCACCATTCGAGTGCCCCAAGGTGGTTTTTGGCAATCTCCCTTTGTTGACTTTTACGACACCCCTGGGATGACTTCGCCTATGTCAGCATAGAAGACAATTACACATAAAATAAAGCCAGAAATTTATTAGGTATACTGCTATAGTAACGCGTCTGCCCATTGCTCATCGCTACCTTGACCCTTAGTGGTCTTTTACGACTCCCCTGAGGTCGCCCCAGACTAATGTTTTTGTCCGTTTCGCAGCTCGGCCAACGCCAAGAAGTGGGAGGTGGAGCTGGCCACGCTCAAGAGCAACAACCTGCGGCTGACGGCCGCGCTGCAGGAGTCCACGGCCAACGTGGACGAGTGGAAGCGGCAGCTGCACCAGTACCGCGAGGAGGTGGCAAGGGCCAGGCACTACGCGCCCAAAGGTAGGCCACTAGCCTAACTTGTAGGGCACTAGCCACGGCGAGGTCACACTCTTCAGGTGGTGGGTACATCGTAGTAGGAAAACTGAAAAGGCTACCCACTCGGTATATTCATCCTCTGGGCACTCACAAACACACCCTATGCCTAATCTCATGCTGCTGCTGCTGACAGGTCGTGTGACAGGATTTCTCGTCACAGCACTTCACACCGATGTTATGATCTCAATGTATTCACCAGACGAGCCACATTTATATGGAATTCAAGAGCGAGCCTCTAAAATTGCTGCTGTTGTTTCATTTTTATCGATATTGTTTAGTGATTTTGTACAGTAGTGTCCGTTTTGTCATCTTAGGTGTCGTAAAAGTCGACTAACGGCGGGTCCCAATATTCTATCACCAGTTGAAGATACGTACTTACTACAGCTTAGTTGCTTAGCAGGTTCTGTTATTTATCTTAACAATAAAAAATGCCAGGCACTCAAACTTTAGTAAGCTTACTTTTAACTGTAGATAGAATATTGGGAATTGGGACACGCCATAAGGGTGATTGCCCGGTGTCCGATCAATAAGCACCTTGGGGCACCCAATGGAGTGCAAACCACCAACAACATACCCCAAGATGGGGTTGGTATAAGGCAGGCGGCTGGTTGTAAAACCTAAGCGAAAACCTAGAGCTACAAAGTACAAAGATTAACTTAAATGACGTTGGTGTTGTCCAAAGCATTCTGGCTCAACCAATGTCTGCTGAAGCTAGAATGTTTTATATCATGATTTGTACCCGCCACTACCTTTCTGTCAGAATATAGTTTAATTAGTATGTAAATGAATAGATAAGTTTCGATAGGACTGACAGATCCAATGGATAAAAAGTCCTTTAAATAAAATAGAAAAACAAACCTTGAGCAGTGTGGATTTGGAATGTTGAAGAAAACTGCCTAATGTAAGTGGTTTGCTTATTCCAGGAGCGGAGGCCAACGAAGTGGAGCAGCTGAGACAGCGCGTCGCGCAGTTGGAGGCTGAGCTAGCGCAGAAGAACGAAGAGCTCGCCCAGATCACCAAGTCCAAGAAGAGCGAACAGGTGAGCACTCGTCATAATAACTTTTTCTTCTCCCCGCACTGTTCCCAGTCTATCTGGGGTCGGCGCAGTATGTTACGGAGGAACCCGAGACGAGATAATAAATTTTTAGCTAGCCTTAGCGACATTCACTAGTTTACACAAAAAACACACCGGAAAGGTGCTAGTAATGAAATAATGTACAGAAAAGAAACGGAACGGATCATGTCATGACATTCCAATCCAAACTGCTCAAGGTTTTGGCTTAGGTTTTACAGCTGCCTAACACCAACCTTTTTTGGGTATTGATACCAACCATCTCCGGGTATAAGAGCATAATTATGCTCTTCTGTTATATATTCTTAACGCTTTCTCGGGGTTTCTGGTCCCTAGGCGCTGGTAAAAAAAAAGTGATGAAGTAGTTTATGTTATGAAATGAGATTTGGATAACAACATTTCAATATTTCCAATCTATAATGCTAAAGGTTTCGGCTGATGTTTTCAACTCTCTTTGGTTGTGCTGTTGTTGGTGGTTTACAATTTACATACATACGTATAAATGTCGCCTACATAAATCACGATAGGATAGGCAGAGGTGTATTAACACCTAAGTTTCGCCAACTTTGTAATGGTTCGCCCTCCACCAATATTTGTTGATGAAATGGTTCATTGTTCTGTAGGTATATGTGTTAAACATACTCCCTCCCCCAGGACGCGGAGGCGAAGCTGGCCCAGAGCCAGCTGGAGCTGGCGCTGGCGGCGCAGGACGGCCAGCGGCAGGTGCTGGCCGCGCTCAACGACCAGCTGGCCAGGCAGCTGGACGAGCTGGTAAGAGAAGCTCTTCTCTTCTCTTCTCTTCTCTAGCTGGCGCTGGCGGCGCAGGACGGCCAGCGGCAGGTGCTGGCCGCGCTCAACGACCAGCTGGCCAGGCAGCTGGACGAGCTGGTAAGAGAAGCTCTTCTCTTCTCTTCTCTTCTCTTCTCTTCTCTAGCTGGCGCTGGTGGCGCAGGATGGCCAGCGGCAGGTGCTGGCCGCGCTCAACGACCAGCTGGCCAGGCAGCTGGACGAGCTGGTAAGAGAAGCTCTTCTCTTCTCTTCTCTTCTCTTCTCTTCTCTAGCTGGCGCTGGTGGCGCAGGATGGCCAGCGGCAGGTGCTGGCCGCGCTCAACGACCAGCTGGCCAGGCAGCTGGACGAGCTGGTAAGAGAAGCTCTTCTCTTCTCTTCTCTTCTCTAGCTGGCGCTGGCGGCGCAGGACGGCCAGCGGCAGGTGCTGGCCGCGCTCAACGACCAGCTGGCCAGGCAGCTGGACGAGCTGGTAAGAGAAGCTCTTCTCTTCTCTTCTCTTCTCTAGCTGGCGCTGGCGGCGCAGGACGGCCAGCGGCAGGTGCTGGCCGCGCTCAACGACCAGCTGGCCAGGCAGCTGGACGAGCTGGTAAGAGAAGCTCTTCTCTTCTCTTCTCTTCTCTTCTCTTCTCTAGCTGGCGCTGGTGGCGCAGGATGGCCAGCGGCAGGTGCTGGCCGCGCTCAACGACCAGCTGGCCAGGCAGCTGGACGAGCTGGTAAGAGAAGCTCTTCTCTTCTCTTCTCTTCTCTTCTCTTCTCTAGCTGGCGCTGGTGGCGCAGGATGGCCAGCGGCAGGTGCTGGCCGCGCTCAACGACCAGCTGGCCAGGCAGCTGGACGAGCTGGTAAGAGAAGCTCTTCTCTTCTCTTCTCTTCTCTAGCTGGCGCTGGCGGCGCAGGACGGCCAGCGGCAGGTGCTGGCCGCGCTCAACGACCAGCTGGCCAGGCAGCTGGACGAGCTGGTAAGAGAAGCTCTTCTCTTCTCTTCTCTTCTCTAGCTGGCGCTGGTGGCGCAGGATGGCCAGCGGCAGGTGCTGGCCGCGCTCAACGACCAGCTGGCCAGGCAGCTGGACGAGCTGGTAAGAGAAGCTCTTCTCTTCTCTTCTCTTCTCTAGCTGGCGCTGGCGGCGCAGGACGGCCAGCGGCAGGTGCTGGCCGCGCTCAACGACCAGCTGGCCAGGCAGCTGGACGAGCTGGTAAGAGAAGCTCTTCTCTTCTCTTCTCTTCTCTAGCTGGCGCTGGCGGCGCAGGACGGCCAGCGGCAGGTGCTGGCCGCGCTCAACGACCAGCTGGCCAGGCAGCTGGACGAGCTGGTAAGAGAAGCTCTTCTCTTCTCTTCTCTTCTCTAGCTGGCGCTGGCGGCGCAGGACGGCCAGCGGCAGGTGCTGGCCGCGCTCAACGACCAGCTGGCCAGGCAGCTGGACGAGCTGGTAAGAGAAGCTCTTCTCTTCTCTTCTCTTCTCTAGCTGGCGCTGGCGGCGCAGGACGGCCAGCGGCAGGTGCTGGCCGCGCTCAACGACCAGCTGGCCAGGCAGCTGGACGAGCTGGTAAGAGAAGCTCTTCTCTTCTCTTCTCTTCTCTAGCTGGCGCTGGCGGCGCAGGACGGCCAGCGGCAGGTGCTGGCCGCGCTCAACGACCAGCTGGCCAGGCAGCTGGACGAGCTGGTAAGAGAAGCTCTTCTCTTCTCTTCTCTTCTCTAGCTGGCGCTGGCGGCGCAGGACGGCCAGCGGCAGGTGCTGGCCGCGCTCAACGACCAGCTGGCCAGGCAGCTGGACGAGCTGGTAAGAGAAGCTCTTCTCTTCTCTTCTCTTCTCTTCTCTTCTCTAGCTGGCGCTGGTGGCGCAGGATGGCCAGCGGCAGGTGCTGGCCGCGCTCAACGACCAGCTGGCCAGGCAGCTGGACGAGCTGGTAAGAGAAGCTCTTCTCTTCTCTAGCTGGCGCTGGTGGCGCAGGATGGCCAGCGGCAGGTGCTGGCCGCGCTCAACGACCAGCTGGCCAGGCAGCTGGACGAGCTGGTAAGAGAAGCTCTTCTCTTCTCTTCTCTTCTCTTCTCTTCTCTAGCTGGCGCTGGTGGCGCAGGATGGCCAGCGGCAGGTGCTGGCCGCGCTCAACGACCAGCTGGCCAGGCAGCTGGACGAGCTGGTAAGAGAAGCTCTTCTCTTCTCTTCTCTTCTCTAGCTGGCGCTGGCGGCGCAGGACGGCCAGCGGCAGGTGCTGGCCGCGCTCAACGACCAGCTGGCCAGGCAGCTGGACGAGCTGGTAAGAGAAGCTCTTCTCTTCTCTTCTCTTCTCTTCTCTTCTCTAGCTGGCGCTGGTGGCGCAGGATGGCCAGCGGCAGGTGCTGGCCGCGCTCAACGACCAGCTGGCCAGGCAGCTGGACGAGCTGGTAAGAGAAGCTCTTCTCTTCTCTTCTCTTCTCTAGCTGGCGCTGGCGGCGCAGGACGGCCAGCGGCAGGTGCTGGCCGCGCTCAACGACCAGCTGGCCAGGCAGCTGGACGAGCTGGTAAGAGAAGCTCTTCTCTTCTCTTCTCTTCTCTAGCTGGCGCTGGTGGCGCAGGATGGCCAGCGGCAGGTGCTGGCCGCGCTCAACGACCAGCTGGCCAGGCAGCTGGACGAGCTGGTAAGAGAAGCTCTTCTCTTCTCTTCTCTTCTCTAGCTGGCGCTGGCGGCGCAGGACGGCCAGCGGCAGGTGCTGGCCGCGCTCAACGACCAGCTGGCCAGGCAGCTGGACGAGCTGGTAAGAGAAGCTCTTCTCTTCTCTTCTCTTCTCTAGCTGGCGCTGGTGGCGCAGGATGGCCAGCGGCAGGTGCTGGCCGCGCTCAACGACCAGCTGGCCAGGCAGCTGGACGAGCTGGTAAGAGAAGCTCTTCTCTTCTCTTCTCTTCTCTTCTCTTCTCTTCTCTTCTCTAGCTGGCGCTGGCGGCGCAGGACGGCCAGCGGCAGGTGCTGGCCGCGCTCAACGACCAGCTGGCCAGGCAGCTGGACGAGCTGGTAAGAGTCTCTTCGCCTGTCGTGTTGCAGACGACGATCCACCGCGAGATCAACACCGCGCTGCAGACATGAGACGCGGCCTGCCCGCCGCCGCCGCCCATCTACGCGTCCGTCAACAAGCCCCGCCCTCTGCCGCTGCTGCTGCACGCGCCGCCGCACTGCTACGCTCAGCCACCGGCCGGCCACTCGGCTGGCCAGTCGGCCAGCCACTCCGCTGGCCAGTCGGCCGGCGCCCGAGCGCGCGAGGAGCCCGCCTACGTGACGGTCAAGGCGAAGAAATGAAGAATGCTATCGGTATTTCGCAAAGTGCAAGAGTTTTTCTAAGTGGCGCGTCTAACGGCGGTGTGGTGGTTTTATTTTCGATAGTGAGTGTGTCTGATCGTCTTTGTCGCTGTACTGAGATGTTTTGTTAGGCTAGCTACACACATAAGCGGGTCGGCATTAATCGGCACAGTCGGGCGGTAAAATCGAATATACTATGTAGATGAATGTTCGAGAAAAAAACCGCTCGGCTTGTTGTTGTTCGATGAATACTGCCGAACCGACTATGCCGGCACGCTTATGTGTGTAGGTACCCTTACATTTTCCCCCGAATACAGAAACGCTAAGTGCACAATACCTGTCGGAATTTGTATGGAAAAAGTCAATTTTGACAATACGTTAAGCAGGACTCAATCTTTGAGTAGCGTTTCTGTATTCGGGGGTTTTACTATTGGTCTGTTTATTATGAGTAGGAGAAGTGTTTTTTTTATCATGTCGCTCTCAATAACCCTTCGATAAGTGGGCAGTAGTGGGCACTGAGAAATTAGTGCTTTGTCTGAGCAATCGTTATGAAACAATATTCAGTAACATAATTACTAGAAAGAATAGTAGATTTTCCATCAAGTGCACAAAACGAATCATTTTTGTCCGAGACTTTTAGTAGCCCGAGCCGAAGGCGAGGGCTGATAGTAATGTCGAGGATAAAAATGGTTTTGTGGACGAGTTAGAAACTCTGCTTTTCACTTCCATTGCGAGGAAATAGAACAGTAGTTTATCATAACATGTCTTAAAATTCAAACTAAAATTAGTTACAGTTTTGAATACTGAAGGAAATTGTTTTTCCCATTGATATAGGCTTGGGTTGCAGACCTATACAGCCAAGTATCAAATTAATTTAGAAATAATAATTTTCTTAAATTAATTTAATTACCTACCGTACCTACTTGAATTAAAATTTTAATATCTTTTATGTCTTAAAAAACACATTAGGCAAATAAATTTAAGTAAATAATTAAATAACAAATTTTATCTCTGAATTTCTTATTGTGTTTGGCTGCATGGCTTATTTTCTTTGCCTTAATATAGACACATTTATGAGTAGATACGTTAATGCTCATGAGAAGAGCATGAGAAGTGAAAAAATAATAAACATAGTATTTATAAACATTCCAACATATTGGCCAACTACAAGGCAGCATTTCATAGAAAATTAAATCCATTAATATTTGGACTATAAAACGTGTTCACACGAAATGTGCCTTGTTCATCAAATGAGTCTATGAACTAGTAATGATTCAAATTCAAAAAATAATAAATCGTACATTGTTGTACATGTTCCATTGCCTATTGCTTATTTATTGATTGATGGACTCGTATATACAGTCAACAGCATGCCAGGTTAACACAAAATGTAAAATTTTCTCAATACACTTTGTGCTTTACTGCCAAGAAGTTAAGATTGACAATCTATTGAAGAGATTTGTCCATTTTGCGTTTTTGCTCGAGTGCCGTTACATACATCGTTACATACAGTACATCATCCACTGATTGTTGAGAGCGACACAATTTAATTTAAATCCATTCTTAGATGAAATACCTACTTGTTGTAAATATGTTATGAATAAATAAATAAAATTATAATTGTATTAGTTTAAAAGGAATTAACAAATTTTATTATTGCATTTTACTAATTTATTAATTAGAATTAGTTGAAATATACTCAGTAGTCAAAAATGAAATCACCAAGTCGTAGTTTATAAATAAATGGAATCATAAAAACTTAGCCACATGCCTGTTTCGACGAATTAAGGGTAAATGTGTTTAGGGAAAGTCAATTTATTTGACATATTTACCTAGATAGTAGTTAACCATTATAATTAAAACATTATGAATTGTTTACTCGTTTCAAAATAAGGAAATTGGATGTTTCCCGTGCGAATTCATGTCTTAACTCCTCGGAATAGAGCTCATGATGGCTCGTAACAGCTATATCGATATTGTTTCTTTGAAGATGTGGTGTTGATGTTGGTGGGGGCTTATAAAGGCTTGTATTATATGTTTGGTCGTGTCGTTTTAATAAGACCGTTCTGAATGTAGCCTAAGATGGCCACAGCTGATTACTGTCATGTTGGAAAAGGTTCCCATGGGTAATAAGTATGAGTACGAACACTCAAGAGCACTTCAGGCTACCAAAACAATGTCAGATTTTCTGAATCGACTTTGTGCTTCACTGCGAACAAGTTAAGGTTGACAATCGATTGAAGAAAATTGACAGTGTCACGAAGAAAATTGTGGTGCAAAAAAAAAAGTTTCTAAAATTATACCCGCGTCCTCTGCATGCCTATACCACTCGGCAGGCATCTGCCCGAAACGCAGAGGACGCGGATTCGATTCCCACATCAAGACTATAATTTTACGAACTTTTTCTAAGCCCAATTTTCTTTGAGACAATTTTTCAAACATTTATATTATGTTCAAATAAAATGCAAAATAATAAATTTGACCCTTTTGGGTAGTCGGAAACCCACTAACCAGCACTGGGCCAGCGTGGTGGGTTATAGCCCAATCTTCCTATATTCTTCCATCCATAAGGAAGGCCCGTGCCCCAGCATAGGGGACATTAAAAGGGCTGGTGATGATGGGTAGTGTGATGTGTTGTTGATTGTACATTCAGACGGCAGTCTTAGATGCGACCGAAATCATTCTATCGAGGGGCGGTTGCAATATTTTATTGTCTTGGCGACGTACAGAACCCAGCGCCAATATGTAAATACGTTCTTAACATGTGTAACCACGATAAAATGCCAAAAATTTCGTAAATATTTTCTATTCATTAATTAATGTATATTTTAACTAACGTAGTACCCTAAAGCGTGTAAGTACTGCACGGTGAAATACCGAATTTAATATATGAAAGGGAGGTGGGACGTTTAGGAAATTTCAGGCCGACCCGTGTGGACGGGTTGGGCCGTGTCTCTTTGTTGTATATTGGAAAATTAACCTTATTCTATGGAATGTAACGTCTAAATTGGATCGTAGTAAAGTGGAAACTTACGCTGCGATGATGAAACGATATTAATGCTTCGATTTTGGATATAATGATGATAATAAATGTTAATTGAGTAGTCCATAAGGTTTCAACCTAGAGACCCCGTGTTAGTGCATTTTTTGGAGCATTTTCTTTCCTCGAATATAAATCTCTCTTATCTTACTGTTGGTGACAAAGGCAGGCATTTCTGTGTGCATTATGACTGAACGGAAAATATAATAATAATGGTAAACCGATGTTGCTTTTGGTAGTAAATAAAATTTGTTACAATCCCCACACAATTGGTAATGGTACCTACTTTATTTAAGTCCAGTTTGATCTAACATTTCGAACCAATTCGTGTTGTCCCTGTATTTATTTATATTATCTGTAATAGTTATAACTTGATCACAAAACTTATGTCGGATATTTCCAACTGACGCAATAAATGTGCATGTGTCTCGTATTTTGTACCTTATTGCTAGTACAACAAGGCTTGAAATGCGTAGCGCGCAATCAACAATATGTTACGCCTAAATTTAAGGGTTTAATTATATTGTAGATACCTAAATGGAGTTACAAACTTCGATTTCGTGTATATGTAAGAAAGATCTAAAAATTACATAAAAATTATGTAATTTTTGAAGATACTTTGACTAGCACAACCTCAATTGAAAATGAAAACTTAATTAAGTAATTACTAACTAAAGTTTGTGAACTTACTTGTAATATACAGATATATTTCACACTTATATTATCAGATGAACATCTCATAGCCTCATTGCTTCGTAGCCTGAATTTTACCCAAGATTAGTATTTTATGTCTAGACTATCATGTCTATGAGTAATGCCATTTTGCAATAAAAATCCAAGCCAACATCACCAACAGTATAGTTAAATTAGATAAGAATTGTACTATCTTTAATTTGACTTTCCTACTGTGTAGGGCGTATAATATAGATAATTTTGATTAAAAAAAAACTCTTGCTACCCTCTTATTAATAATAAAATCTATAAATATTATTATTCTATGTATGGAAATCTCCTTAGCGATAAGAACGGAATCGGAGTTTTTGCAATGTCCGTCTAACACAATTCCGACTCAAGTAGTTGTATTTTTGATTGGTTTTATTTTAATTTTTTTTGATTTGTTTCAAAACCCTGTATCGACTAGGACCCTTAGCGAATTAGTGTTTAAACTCTATCGGGTGATACTCCTCTGTCGGCGCACATATTTCTCATTTAAATATTTATAATAATTTGTTTTTAAAAATCATACTTTGTAGATATTTTATTCTATCAGTATTGTATAAAAGGCTGGAATTTTCTTTTCGTTTTAGTTTTTGTTTATTGTAATTTCGTGTGAGAGTGTTGTATCTATGAGCGCGTGGAAGAGATAGAATGTGAATCTCTTCTTCAGAGTGGAACAGAAGCGTATCACCTGTAAGATACTAAAAAATTAAACCAAATGATATCATTGAAAGGCTGAGGAAGATTTTTATGATATACAATGTCTTCTTAACAGGGTAATTTCGTTTACTGTTGTGTACTTTTGAATAGTGACGTTGTTATTCGATTTTTACTCTTGTCTACTCGGTAACATGGAACATTTTTGCTTAGTACGGTCACATGACATTGTCCTGCGCGAATTGAAATCGATTTTAACATAAAGTGTTAAAATTTTTCATTATATTAATTTCCTAGTTTAATTATGAATGTAGTCGTTTGAGGAACGATGAAATGAATAAATGTTAATAGTTACTCACTATTTATTTGAATAAACATGTAAATCTGTTTATCACAATTATTGATAATTATAGATAAAGATTAAGTAGGAACCGAATGATCTGTTGGTATTGAAATGTGTATAGAGTTAGTTAAGTGTTATTTCCCATATAATTTGTATAACTGTTAAGTGTGATTACAATACATATTATATTAGTATAGAAAATAGAACAAATTGAAATAATATACATAAACGTGACAATGTATCCTAAAAACGCCGTTCTGGCTAATTACATTTTAAATTAAAAAGAACTAAATAATAATTCTTAAAATCTACCAATGCGAACAATTTTAAATAAATTTGATAATTATTAAATAATTATAAATTAAATAAATTTAATATTTAACGTGTGCCCAGTTGCAGTGTCCCTCAGTGTCCACCCACCGATATACTTAGATGGAAGTTGTAATCGAACTTATTAGCCGATAATGATGATTTGGTTTTGTTTCGCTTCTCATCGGAGTGACTAATATTATTTTATATTTTATTCGGGGCCATTGCAATTGGTGTGTTTATTATAAAAGTTTGTTGTATTGTAATCGCGCATTACTATAATAGTAAGTAATTATTACTCATGATATTGTGAGGCAGTCTGCGGTGATATCAATGACCTTGGTGTTGTCTTAAATATATAATACATACACAGATCACGCCTATATCCCCGAAGGGGTAGGCAGAGGTGAATTAACATCCACTTTTCGCCAATTAAGTTAGGTCTTGTAATAGGTGGCGAGCCTATTGCCATTTATCGGGCACATAGATCGCAGTATATTCCTAGGTGGTATAAGAGGAATGCTGCTGCCCATTAGTCATCGCTGTGTTAACCCTCAGTCGCCTTGTACGACACCCACAATAGATGGGGGGTGGTTACAAGTATTTAAATATTCAATTTAAAATGATATTCTAGACAATTTAGCGCTATGTTGGCTAATGCCCAATGTGTGACTTGATATTTTCTAGATTAAATGCCATTGGTTAAACCTAAGTTTAGGCTTAGTGTACTATCAAATTCATGTTTTACGAAATTGCAGATTTTAACTTTTTAAGGCCTATCGTGGAAGAATTTCTTGTCGTGTATTAGTGAATATATGATGTAATTGCCGGCTTAGGTAATGGAGAACGCCCGCCGTTTATTTAATTTTTTGTCTTTTTAACTACATGCAACTCCAGTATTGAACGATCGTTTATCTTGGCGATTTGATAATGTATGTAAATGTTTTATGAATTATGATAACATGCCAAAATTAACAAAAAGAAAGGATTCTTTCTCAAAAAGATTCGCACATGTAATAAAAATAAAACTGGGAATTTTCAAGGTATCCAAAGGTGTCAACATAATTAAGTACGTGTTAAAAGTTCGTAATCTATTAAGACTAGTCAAATACATTATGGATTAATAATAAGAGGAAAATCATAAAACATTTCATTGTACATTGTAGTCATGATAAACAAATTTAAAAGCCGTCACAATTGTAAAGTGACGACACCGAAAAGAGAAAGCAGGAGATAACACCGCAGACTGCCCGTATACGTAATATCTTCCACTAGACTCGTAGACGCTGTGAGCTACCATGCGTATTAACAATAAATAACTAATATGAAAGCTGTGATGTTTTATTGCTCTCCACTACCTGACCCGAGGTGCGAAGGACCAAGACAAACATAAATCAGAGCTTTGTCTAAGATATGTTAGTATGTGGCGCTGCTCGCATCTTTTGCAGCACAATTAGCACGAATAAATGGTGTAAAATGTATGGATATACAACATGTAAAAGAAATATTTCACACCCTGAATACTACCCGTGCTGACATAGTCATATAAATACTATGATGTTGATTATTTAGATATGGATGCAGTGAGCTCAAATCAATGCACACAGACAAGACAGTATACATATAGGTGTGCCCAAGATTAGGGGTTAGATTTTTTGGAATGTTTGAAATTTATTTCTACATTGCGAGGGGTATCCGTTGGCTTACAACGTGAAGTGTAAAGGTTAGAAGAATTTCGTCAAGTTAATTAGTGTCTTGGGTGGCCGAGCGGTCAGGCACCTGCCCGGATAGCAGCGGACGCGGGTTCGATTCCCGCCTCAGATCATAATTTTTCGAAATTCTTTTTCTAACCAACAAAATCTTTGTAAGGAAATACATATTATAAATACAATTACAATAAAAGATTATCTACAATATTCTTAGTAACCTATGCATGTGGGAAAATGTGGCACAGAGTTAAAGGGTGACAAAGTTCAGCAGGCAGACAGATCGAAATATTCCGAAAACTCCTTCATTTGCCTTTTACGACACTCGCGGGGTATACGGGGCGGAGGAGAAATCCGTTGTAGGTACATACACAAGTCACGTCTAATATCCCTGAGCAGAGCAGAGATGAATTAAAACCCATATGTCGCCCATATTAGGTCCCATGTAAAAGGTGGCGAGCCTTTTGACATCTATCGTACGGCTAGGTAGTATAATAGGAATGCTGTTGCCCATTATTCATATTCATATATTCACAAAATTACAATCAAAGAGTGAGTCAGGTCTTAAAATAATTGTACAAATTCACCTTATACATTGTGAATTTTTAAATATTTTTAACAAATTAGGAAAAGGTAAAAAAAAATATGTCAAATATAAACTATATGTCAAAAATTAGTAACTAAATTATACGTTATTATACACTGTTCGAATTATATTATTGGTTTATTACATAATACGAATGTCAAAAATTATAGGTGTCTTAGGTTTCTTTACCCTTAGTCGCCTGTAGGTAGGACTTGTTGGTTTAATTCTGCTATGTTGTCACCACACAGTTCCGCTGTGTATTTACTGAGCTAAGATTTATTAGCATCGATTAATAATCAAGCTTGCACTTAATTTTACTTCTGACTTTTTTCACTGTCCCACATTTTAGGTTAGGTATAACATTTGTAAAATGTGGGACAGTGGCATACTAAACTCGCTCCCTACAGCGCAGTCTGATTCCGAAATAGCATAAATCAACATTTAGCCACGCTCGCTGCATCCGGAAATAATACAACAGTAGACTGGCGCCTCCTTGAATATTGGCTCAGCTATTCATTTTGCAAAAAAAAAAATTTTTTTTGGCGCCCAACATGGGACTTATCAATTTGGCTAGTGAAGTTCGGCACTTCACATACATACAAAAATCACGCCTATATCCCCAAAGAGGTAGGCAGAGGTGAACTAGCACCCCACGTTTCACCAATTATGTTAGGTCCCATGTAATAGGTTATTGCCATTTATTGGGCACAAAAGTCGTAGTACATTGCTAGGTGGTATAAGAGGAACGCTGCTGGCCATTCCTCATCACTGATTGGGGATGATGACAATTGTATTCTACTCTGCCGTCACCACGCTGCACTTCACACATCTCTGAAATCGTATAAGTAAACTTGTGACAGGATTATGTCCTTTAATATCATTATTTATGAAAAAAGAAGGCTGGCCAATGTATGGGTTACCGAATATAAATTTCAGCTTAAAATTAATAAAATAAAACGTTTTAGCCAAAACTCAAGTTATTTTAATCGGGTTGAGTTTACTGAAACATGTACCTACATTCTTCTACGTTTATGCGTCATAATAATAATATGTTAATAGGGAAAAAAAAGCACTTTGTGGAAATTCAAAAACAAATCGACTTTTTATAGGTCACGAACTTTTGTGGCCATTAAGAGCTTGGTTATTTTGTTGGTTTCGGAATTAGAATTTCAAATTCAAATTGAGAATGTCTGCCATGGTACTTTTTTCGGCACGCACACGTTCGTAAAGACATATCGCACACCCTAGACATAAAACTGATTTACTGTTTTTTTTTTCTATTTGACTAATTCAAAATGTTGAAGAGACCTAACTCTTAGCATTACATGGATTCACCGTGCGGCCATGTGCGTAAACGATACAAGGTTTGTATCGAACCAGTAGGTTAAAATTGGGGCACCTGGATCAAAAAAGATCCAGGCACCCCAATTTTAATCTATTATTTATTCATGTTTTCATATATTCAATGTTCATCACTCGACTCTTTCGAGTAATGAAAAGTGAATAGTACGCACCATGCGAGGTCGTTGACAACTACTTAATCTATTTTATGTTGTATCTTACATATGTTGCAGCATACCGCCACCCCTCCGTTACGGTATTTTCTCTATGTGTTTATTCATGTTTTCAACTATTTTTTTTAAGTATCCATAAATAATGAACTTACTCGAAAGGAGTTTTCAGTTTTCACTCATGCCATCAGAAATCAAATTTAAATCAGTCTTTTAATCGGAGATCCAGGTACCCCAATTTTCACTATTCGTTTATTCATGTTTTCTGCTATTCAATTTGTTAATCTTTTTTAATTATATATTTAATTCGATTAAAAAAATAACACCTAGTATTTGACAATAATTATTAAGTTAAAATAGGTATTGAACAGGAATAAAACCAAACAAAATATTAAGTAAATAGAAATTTATTGGTAACATAATATTTTTTTTTACAAAACATATATATCTAGTTAATATTTTAACTAAAAACTGAAAGCAACATCTAAGACTAGTCTATTAATATTTACAATTATCATACAATTCTATTAATTTCATTGATATTAAATTTCAGTGATTCTTAAAAGTAAAAACATTGTTTTCTCTACACCACTTATCCAAACAAAATACATTTTTTAGGGCACATACGTTATTATGATGTATACAGCTCATAATATCCATCGAAGTTGAATATTTCTCATACAGTGTTAATAAACTAGGACAATTTTTATCTTCTAAGTTATGTACGTTATTGTTATTAAATATATCTTTTATCCATAAAACTTTTTCATTGCCCTTAGTTAGTATACATTTATTGTTAAAAAAATTGCCTGTAATGTTTTTAATATTAAAATAAGGTATACATCCTTCATTCCAATAAATTCCTCTATTTTTTTCAATCCAGGCTACTTGCAAGCGTTCTTTTTTTGTTAATTCATAAAATGGGTATGGTGGTTTTATTAACCACACAAAGATTCGACTATTCCAGAGTATTGCTATTTCTTTTGCTATAAAATGGTTTTGCTTGTCTTTAAATCCTTGTACATCCACTATCACATTCATGATAATTTTCTTACAATATTACTGAGCGGTTTGTATTCAAATAGACGGTCATTTATAATCAGACAATAAGCAGTTGTATTATCTGGTATATCTTCTGAACATTCGATTTCTATCCGAACATCAACGGATCCAGTTTTTAGTGAGTCGTTTTGTCTTGAGCAATCGATCACAAACAACGGAGCTTTTTCTTTGAACTGAACAAAGTCAAGCAACGGATCAACACCGTCGTTGTAATACGACTGACGAAAGTTAGCATACATTTCGTATAATATACTGTATTTATTTTGATCAAATTTCAGATTTAGTGAGTCATACGGAAAGTATTGTGAATTCAAAAATAATTTAAGGTTAGTTACTTTACAATGATCGAACTCTGCATAGCTTTTAGCTTTATCACATTTTCTGTTAGTTTGTAAGCAAAAAATCACATATCTTGGTTTTTCCAACTGAGACGCCGTTTTGATCGACCATGAATGTTTTGCGGTTTTTGGTAAGAACGGATATTCATACAAATCCCAATTCCTGAATGCTATCTGTACAGGACGATCCTTTTCTAAATATTTAAGTAATAACAATTTATTACGATCAGAAACTTTTATATGTGGAACACGCCACTGAACTTTTTGAATTTCTATTTCGATACTATCATTACCTTCCATTATCGCACAGTTTGAAATGGAATTACTTCTTTGTAATATAAGTTCATGTCTGCAATTTATGACTATTTTAGAATAGTCTTCTGCAAAACCTAATATTTTATTTAATGGTATAATGACACTAAAATATCCCACTTTCAGAGTTGTACCTTTCATATTCCATCCCCAAACTGCTGCAGCTTTGTTTTCACCTTCATTCATAGATATATAGGACTTTATAGTGCTAGTAATTCCTGCATTTTTAGTACGATCGATTTCAACACCATTTAATTCATAACGAATATCTTGAAACAAATATGACATTGGGTTGTTAATAAACTTAACATCTTTTTTAACCACTTTTCCTAAGGAGTCTTTCGAAGTCACGTTGGCATAGCCTTCTATGTAAATAGAACTACCTGAAGGTAGTACGTAAACGTCTTGTTGATGGATAGGTATTCTTATTTCATCATTGTCTTTAAAGCTGTTATTATATGGATTATAATTATGGATTTCATAGCTTTCGATTGAGTTATCTTGACACGGTATATCACTGATTTGCAACATTATGTAATTTAAACCCAAGTTCTTGTAAAAACCTTCTATTCGCTGTAGTAATATTTTTTGTTTTTTCTACTCGGACACGTCTGACGTGTTTCGATATTGGGAGTGTAATATTGCATACTCTTTTTGGAGTAGGATATTTATTGAATATTAACATGTTACTATGTCAGGCGATAAAATATAAATCAGGATATATTTAGTATCAATACGTAGAGCAATAAAAATAATTAGTTTAGTACACAATAATATCTTATAGCTCCTTTCGCAATCGCTGGATGAATGTACCTATGCTATTAAAGTTGTCATATTATATATGTATCCGAATCAAAGTAATGAAAGCAAATTAAGCGATTAACTGCTTTTTTTTTTTTGTAAATTATGTCTTCTTTTCTCCCAAAATGACATTAGAAATTTTAAGCATAAATGACCGCAGTTAAATAAATGTTTTTTTTGTAAATTGTTGTAATTATAATGTATGTTACTTCCCATGTATTTTATCAATTCTTTTGGTGGTTTTAAGTTACCATAACTATCAAAATATTCGATATAATCTTCACATTTTGCATAGGCTACCCAATGAGTACCAGAGTTCTCGGAGGTATCAAGATTAATGACACCACATTCCATTGGGAAAGGTTTTTGCGGTAATTCATCTCTCATAAATACACCTCGAAAAAAAGGGATATTATACGAGTGCTTTATAATATCAATATTAGTTAAAGCTCTCCTGGGTAGCCTACAATTCAGTTTTTTTTCTTTGAAACAAAAATCCCTAATCCATCTTTATATGGCTTCAGATGTAAACCTTTACCAATACACACTGCTTCGATTTGCTTATTATGTCTTTCCAATTCAGACAATTGTTTTTTAGCAGTTTTATATTCATTTATCACTTTTGCGATTCCAGCAGCACCTCCAACTAAACTACCAGCAGCAGATAAGCCTGCAAATATTGGTATTAAAGGAAGAAATCCTCCAGTTTTGGGTATGGGTATAACTCTTGGTATATTTATAGGTATATTTGATGCTAGTTCTTGTGCTGTTGTGTATGCCAACTTTACTAAAGCGTTTTTACATTTCGGCTTTATGCTATTTATATGCTTTTTTGTGCGCAATACTATATTTTTAAAGGTTTTTTTCAAACTTATTTTGTCTTGATTGTTACTTTTCTTTTGTGTTTTTGTTTTTAAATTTAAATTTAGCAAAGTTGGTTCTCGTTTCCTCTTCATTTTAATGAAGCTTAAAACGATAATATTTAATGAACTCAAACTTTAAATGTGTCACTTGTACGAACGTGATGAATGGAATGAAAAAATATTAACATGCAACCACTTAAATTGAATTTGTTAGAGCGATGATGAAACTCAAATATCTATAATACATTCGCTTTACTTATCCAACTATTTTCGCTAGTTGGGAGCCCAAGCCATTTAACAAACACAAGGTTCCCCTTTCTTTTTAACACTTTTTCAATTAAATATATATCATGATATTTAGTTTTCTGAATTTCTTGTGAATAAAATGCTCCGAGTATTGGCCTTCTTTTTGAATCTTCTAATAAATAAGTTGTAGGCGTACTTTCTTGTATTTTAATAATTTTAAATATTTCCGTTGACCAATTAGGGGTATAACTTTTATCAAAATGAGCCTTATGCTTGCTTATTCTCACATAATCACCAACTCGAAATTTTTTACATTTTTTTATTTTTTTAGAGTGAATAATGTTCATATATCTTTGTACTACTTCTCTTTTATTGGCATGACAAATTGTTGCTGGAGGCTGACCAACAGTCCTATGCATAGTGTTGTTATATTCAGTCATCTTTTTCTTTAGTACTCCATTATTCCATTTATAATTTCCGATTAAGTTAAATTCTTTATACAATTTACCCTTTAGTGTTCTGATGAATCTTTCAACAATTGAAGCCTTTTTAGTTGAGTAAGTAGAATAGTGATTTATATTAAACCTATTCATAATATTTTTAAATTTGTTATTATAAAATTCTTTTCCATGGTCCGTCTGTAGATTTATTGGAACGCGTCCATTTTTTAAAATCATTTCAAAAGCTTTAGATACATGCTCTTTATCCTTTTTTATTAGCCCGATTGCCCATGCAAACTTTGTAAAACAGTCGATAACTACTAATATGTATTTGTAACCTCCATTAACTCTTGATATTGCTTGCATGTCTATCAAATCAGCTTGCCAAAGATCATCTATACCTTTAAGTATTACATTTCTTCGAGGATAATTAATTCTAGCGTTTCTACATATTTCGTTTACAACATCTGCTTTGCTCATAGTGCTTGTTTAATTTGCCCACAATATCTTTAACATTAATATTTACTTCAAGTTTCTTTATTTTGTTGATTAAAAGTATCATCAACTTGTTAATATCCTCAATTTTTTGAAAGACATTCGTTTTAAGATCGTATATATCTGCTTTACAACAATAAGCACACAATTTTGATTTACTTGACGATCCTAAGACTTCAATGTCATCGTTTAAATGATATTTCTGCATTCTCGATATTAACTCTGATTATCACGTTCATGAACATGCATGATCAATGTTCTTGTCGTACTAATCATCGATATGGTAGCGTGTGTCCTTTTATTTTTTTATAATACCAGCTTCTGTAAGCTCTTCAATAATTGATATAATTTCGTTATCATGATTAGTGTTACCAGCACTTTTTGATGCAATTAATAGTTTTAATCTTTCGATTAGTTCATTAGGGTCATCCCAATATACATAGTCTGTTTCACTTTTGTATTTCTTGTATATCGGGATATGACCCCCACATTTAGCTATGTCTTTTTCATTGGAATGATTCCATTTTTGAATGAATAATGGTTTGATTATTTCGCAATATTTCAAACTTTTGTCGCCTTTAATCTGACCATTTGAACTAAAGCCTCGTTTATGAGCATTTGTGTAAACAAGAATATCTTTATAAGTAATTTTGTCTTGTTCGCTAACAATATTCAGGTTAGGCTTATTGCGCATGAGAAGTTCCTTTAAACCTGGTGTTAACTTATATTGCTTGAAACCAATGGTCACTACTTGGTATTTGTCTGACTTTGATGTATTGCTAGTAGACGAAAATGAAACTTTGGAATTTCCCATCATCAAGTTTTTATTTTCACTGCGTATTCCAAATGGGATATTAATATTATTATCATATATATCTATTACTTCTTCTTTTTCTAGTGACATAAGGGTATCATTTATTTTTCTATCTGACACAAGTGTATCATCACTATAATCATAATATTCTAAACTTTCATCTGACTCTATCGGTGTATTCTTGCTTAAGACTGTATAATCTAAAGAAGAGTTTTGATCTTCTACGGAGTCATTTTTACTCATATCTATCGAGACGTTAAGCGTAGGTTTATCTTTATCGTTAGCTTTAATGATTGTCTCTAAATTATCTGTGATGGGTTTGAACACCTTCTTAAATTTCATATTTGCTTCATCTTCTTCATTTTGAATAGCTTTTATTTTATTTTTAATAGTGTCAACTGACTTAATTAATTGCTTTTTAATCTCTGTGTCCATTATTTTATTTTGAGTTATACTCGACTGTTGTTCACAAATATTAAAATGAAATAATATATTTTTAAAAGTCTGTGTTATTATATACTCGGGATTAGTCTTCATTTTTTTTCGATACTATAAATAAATGAATGTATCGAAGCCTTGTCTATACCTTCCTCTATCCAGAGCACAATCTTTGTTTATGGTTAAAAAACTAAATTGATTTAACCATATTGTAGCACATAGCTTTTTAAATTCTAACCAACTCATATCTGTATTCACATGTTCGTTATATATATGTTTTAAATTGATATCATCTTGTTTGAAAATAATCAAGAGATTAACATTATCGCGTATTAATTGTTTAGGTATTTTGGAATAAGTTTGAGACAGATAAAAACAGTCTATCTGACTGTGTCTGCCCATAGCGAAATAATTACGAATATTTACTTGATTTTCACACGCCACATCATCAAAAATAATGATGGAATTTTTTAAAGCATTTTTTGGTGAAATCACGTCCTTGCTATCATTAAAAATATATAATTTAGCATTAGGAATACATGTAAAAACGTTTTCTAAATAACGATATTTCGGTTGAAAAGATGTCTTCGAATACAAGTAAATATTTTTGAATTTAAGACCATTTTCATGTAACAATAAATTCACCATCACATTTGTTTTCCCACAATTTGATGGGCCACATATAATACATCGAATTGTGTTAGGCAGCAGTACACTATGTTTAGTTAAGCGGGGATTATTTCCTGTTTTTATAATGTTGACTTCTAAAGTGTCTGGTTGCTTGACGAACTTCATTTTAAGTATGAAATAAAAAATTGAGTTACAATCTTTTATATACCTCTTTCTATTCATTATCACATCATGAAAAATAAAATAAAAACGCTCTTCATTGTTTTACTCATACATTTATTACAACAGTCGTAATAATGAAAATAGTAAAAAAACAATATACACACATTTGCGAAGTTACATATCTTATTCTACTTAGATTAGTATTATATTTATTTTATATTCTATCAGACTCGATATATTTTTATTGTTATGATATAGTGCTACAATGACCCCATGGGAGTGTATGAATTTTATCTTTTTGTATTTGTCTTTTATCATCATTCCCATTGAGTAGTTGCTTGTTAATCTGCTGCGTATATAAAATATGTTTAATTGATCTTATCAATCTCATGTTGCATCTTGTGCTGTTTTTTTTATAAAGAGTATTTTTGTAATCAATCATTTGTAATTTCTGAGTAACTGTTTTTGTAATACCTTTCGCTTTATTTATTTTACACTTTAAGCTATTTATACAATACAATTTAGCTCTTAAGCCAACAAATTCAGTAATTATATCACCACCCATCTCGTCTTTGAATAATCCAGGAACTTTTTGATTTATTTTTGGAATGTTATACTCATTACATGAAGAGAAGTTACTAGTATCAAATTGTGAAATGTTATCTCTTAAATCTTTATAAAAATCTTCAGTATATATCAAATATAACAAACTATCAGTGTCTGTGTAGCATAGCTCTGCCTGTTCTTTATATTTCTCTTTGATAAAATCATAGTGAAATTGATACATATGATGTTTTGCGTATTCTAATACAGAAAATCCAATGTAGATCGGTCTATCCAGCATCACTTTTTCATGATTTAACTGGATGGCTACAAAGTTTTCTGAAAATATATGAATGCTTTTTAGATTAGGCTTTGTAATTAATTTCTGCGCGGTTAAATATTTATTTGTTGAATTTCGATTATCTGTCCATCTATTAATTAATTTAATATGTACTTGTTTATGTTTATTTTCGATAGTTTTACCGAAAATTGAATTATTTAGTAGTTTGAAAAAGTCTTTTTCAAATGTTGTTTTTGATGATTGTCTGAGAGAAGTATTAAGATCAATGTAAGGTTTCAAGAAACATTCCTGTCTGAATCTTAGAATTCGATGAATATTTAATAGTATTAGACCATGTTTTATACATTGTTTTAAATGCACATAATGAATGACATAATTAAATTTATCATAGAGGCTAGCAATTAATTTTTTTACTTTACTTTCCGGGGATGACATTTTTTCCGCGAGGAAAGGTAAGTCTTGATGTGCTTCATGCAAGTGATCTGGATACAACAAATCCACTTCTAAAATATAGCCATAATCATTTTCATCAGAAATATCCATTACATCAAAATGTTTTATTTCTTCTAATGACAAAAATCTAAACTCAGAAACAGGGTACTTTTTTGTCATAGCGTACCCATAGAGATTATTACAGTCTAAATATACAAGATATGAAGACGGTACTGATTGATTATAGTTTGGTAAGTATTTATTAGATGCAGTAGCATGGCGTAAGGAGCACTGTGCTAGACCGCCACGAATACCATTTTCCAGCATTTGATAAATTTCTATATCACTAATCAGTTCTAATTTAACATTCGTATGAAAAAGCATCGCATCCCAACTCAAACTAGGTGATGTAATATAATAAGCAGGATCCAGTTTATAATATAAAAGACATGTATTTCTAAATTTTTCGAATATATCACATAAAAGTAACACGTCAGTTTTCAAGTACAAATCTGTATATTCTCCAAGATTAGAAATATTAAAATAATTCCATACAGCACAAGCATGCGCATAATCTTCGTCAGAAATATGTACCCCACTTAGAAAATTCATAAAACATGATTTAGGTGGAAGTTGTATTTCATCAAGTTTTGACCAACTGTTCATGTAATCGTACGGATAAACACCTTTTTTTCTGAGTAATTGTAACTGTTCTTTATTTTTAAACTCATTTGATAAGTGAAAGAAATCATTTTCAGATAAACTTTTAGTTAACATATTAAGACTTGAACTTAGAAATTGGAAAGAATCTATGAACTTTATTTCAATAGGGCGCGTACTATTGGTGGATTCGATAATTTTTGTAATAGAAAGGTATTTTTCTTTAGTCTTTGGAATAATTTTAACCATTCCTTCATATTTCATTAGTTCTTCAATAAATAAATGTGCGTCATAGCCTGATAGTTTATGAAAAACAACAGGAATGAATTGACACACTCTATGCATCAGGTTACAGTGAGAATGTGCCGCTCCTCTAAATTCAGACGTAACATGATCGTGATCTAAAACCTTATCATCGAATAATACTTCATTGCATATGTGACATAAGGTAGCGTTTCGAAACCGAGTCTCTTGATCAGGTGTTAAAGGTGACATCGGCTTTTTTTCTAATAATATTTTATGAATAAATTTAGCATCGTTAATTAATGATCTTATAAACACTTGAACACAATCTCTACCTCTATATGAAACATATTTGTTTAAGGTTTGATTGTGAGAACAACAAATATAATACCCAAAACAAGAAGGTTCATGTTTTAGCAATATTTCAGTATTTTCAGATTTCTGTTTATTATAATTTATTAAAAGACACTCAAAGTCAGCATAAATCACAAAATTAATTTTTTGTTGTCTTTCATAATGATTGAACTTCAAATAAGAATCTTTTTTCGGTAAAACATACAAAACTCCATCACACTTATGTGATCTGTACTTAGATTCATCAGAAAAGTTCTGTAAACAGGCATCACATAAGTATATTTTACCTTTATGATTTGTTATTTGACGTCGCACTAATCGATTAAGATTTTTTATTAAACAATAGTGCCCTTTATTACCTCGTTCGAAATAGAGGAGATTGATATGGTCAATTTTACGACATTTAGTTAAATATAAGGGTCCAGTCACACAACATTTGTTATCTAGTCCATACACGTTAATACTTATATCCGGATTATTGGATTCAAATTGTTTAATATCGAGCATTGTGGGAGGAAAGGACATTCCCTTTATATTAAATATTGATGAATAATGTGGATACGACTTTACTCTGCTTACGTTGTTTTCAGCAGGGTATAGTGCGGCAATTATTGACCACAGGAAGCAGTGACTGTCAGTATTGTGAATGTTAATACAACTCTTCGAATGTTTGATAGATGGTGGTAGACCTATGTAGGTACCACCTCTCAGAGGGCAGTATTTATTTACATTAATTTCCATATGACTAATTTTTAAGATAGTCCAACCAGATTCACAGTGCTGAAATTCAGTCAATTTTGTTATTAAATTATCTGACAGTCGTGAAAATGTTTCATCAAAATCTGTCGACTGATAAATAGTTTCATATTTTGTAATAAACGACTTTAGTTGAATTTCATTCGACTTTGGTAAAGTAAAATAAGAAAATAGTTCAAAATTTAATTTAATGCAAGTATGCTTTTTCAATGACATGTTAATCAAATGTGTAATGTCTTTTTTATTGTCGCTCAGAAACGATTCTGCTATGAGATACTCGACTTTCTGAGCTGGGTTTAAGCGATAAGTTACTATGCGCTTCTTAAATGCGCTAGTCACAATATTGATATTATCAAATTCGGTCTTCAATAAACAGTTCGATTTATGTATATTAGTTCTCAAATGGTATCTGTATTCATTTCGTGATATTAATATTTGGCATTTTTCACATTCGATTAACGTATTGTCTTCAACAGCTGGTGGTGGGAGCGGTACTGGTTGTAGTGGAACTGTTACATAAATAAAAAAACAATGTTAGATATAAATTTGCAAATGCTTGTATTAATATTAAAGTAAACATGATTAAGAAGTAATTGTTTGAATAGGTATAATTATAAGTTTTATTAGGTATGATTAATATTAGTATGAAATTATTAAGAGGCTGGCACATAATTCAAAGTAAATAAAAATGTTTTTATGAATATCCGGTAATAATTTCTGGCCGACAATCCTTGAACTCTTTACGAGTGGCTTTTATAAAGCTAGTTAGGTGCTCCCATGCCTCAGTACCAGCGTCCGACTTATTCTTTATAGTTATAATGGTATGACGCCATCTATTCATCGGTTGTATATTCTTGATTTCATCGCATTTGTAGACCTTTAACTCTACATAGTGCGATCCCTCTTTCTCCGCATTACTCTGTCGTACTACACCGTGCGGAACCCGTTTAGTAATATATGAATGAATCGTTGCTTGCTTTTTACCGGTTTTTGGTATGTTGAATGCTTCATCGTCGCTGTCGGTGCCGAACACATCGCTGGCAGAAGTTTTTCGGCAGAGTGTAGGCGTATTGGTGGGAAGTGGCTCGGAAGTGTGCGGGTAAATATTCTTCTTTTTCTTGGGCTCATGTTCAGCACTGCTACGATGTGATGATGGCAAAGTCTTGCATATCTTCTCATGTTTGTGCTTCGATGATTGATCTTGAAAGAAAAAGAAAATATGTTTATATGAAAATAACTTATTTCAATGGACTATCTTCTTCCAATATAGAAAATATTGTACATTGCTTCATCTGGCGTCGAGATACTTCAATAAACTTTTTAAGGTGGTACCAAGCTTCTGTATCACAATCTGTTCTATTTTTTACTACAATATCTGCCTCTAGTCGTTTATTCTTCTGATTTGCTTTATTTATCGGATATGTCTTTAATTCTATATAGTATTTTCCAACTTTAGTTTTATGTAATTGTCGACTATATGCCTTAGGGTATTTCATAACAAGATATGAATACATATTAGATGTATTATTACCATGCTTGCTGGGTTCGACTTCATCTTCGCTGTCGGTGCCGAAGAGATCGTAACTAGAATACTTGCTCGGCGTTGCAGGTACGATTGCTGGGGACTTGCGCTTTTTCGATGTAGAAGAGCGTGCAGAAGGTGGCGAGTGCGATTTCTTTGAGGTAGAAGGTGCGGGCACGTTCATCTCTTCCTCTGAGTAGTCGGATGCATCATGACCAGTTGTATGTTTCGACCTGAAAATAAATAATAACATTCAAATGAAAAGATCAAAACATGAATAGACAGAAAACATACAACATGAAAAAAGGAATAGATAAGAAGTCAGATTAAATGAATTACTTACATTTTTTTTTCCTTCTGGATAACTGTGTGTTTGCGGGGACTTAGTAGCTGTATCAGACTGTGACATTTTCCATCTTCAACCCGGCTTAAATATACAGGATTCAAGTACGCATTTTCCATATTCGGAAAAAATACAACGTGGTAGAAAAATCATAGAATAACGAAATAAACAGTATACTAATATCCGCATCGGTGTCGATATATCACTGTAGGTAAACATCTAACTCTGGTTGTGTGGTACGTTAGTAAGCAAAAGTAAACCTTATTTTCTTTCTCATAGCATTCATTCATTGTCAAGGTGTGTGCAAGACAATAAGAATGTAATATCACTGCATGAAGATAAAGTACTGCCTTTATCGGTTTCACTATGACAGCGAAATGCAGCGTAAGAGAAAGATTGCGATCAAAGTTCATCTTCGCCATATTTGGGGGCCAGCCTGCGATGAATGAATGACTTCGTAATAACATTAAGACAAGCAGATATTTCTATCCCAAAATGCCTCCAGTAAATAATGTTTTATTACCAAGGAATAAGGCTCGCTTTGAAAGTAACATGTCATTGACACTACTGTTAAGTTGTTATAAAATAATTAAAACACATAATTTTAAGCTTTAAAGGCATAATATTTGTAACATATAAAAGACACACGAAAATGGTAAATCACAGTTGTGAAATCGATTTCTGACTGCGTACAAGTTTCGTTTGTTTATACCCAAAATTCTGGGAAAAGACATGCCGGTAAGATCTCACTATTTATATTGTTGTTTTTTATTTAAATATTATTCATTCTGTATTTCTTAGAATGCGTACGATTTCAATAAGAAATTATAATTGTTTTCACGTCGTTGTTTCAGGGATCTGATGATATAATTTTTAATAGAAGCTACTCACCAATAATACCAGCAGAACAAACAATCCGTCAAAATGTTCTCAATTATCTCGAGCAGGAAAGACCTTTCGAAATAGATGAACGTCCGAACAGTGGCTCCAGCATCCACACCACCAACGTCGACAATAACAATACTCGACGGAAAAGAAGAGCAGATGAAATTTTGTGTTCGTACATAAAAAAACCGTGTAAGAATAATTCAAGATCTAGAGTAATAAGATTACAAATATTTGAGATCGATGATTTATGTAATAATATCGATTGTAACTGTACAGCTTCTATCTGTGCTCAGCATGTGGTTGAAAATACATTTAGTGATGAAGTGTATAGGGGTGCAAAAGACTTAATTTCTAAGATTAACCGAAAACTAATGTAATTGATTATAAATAAATTTCGAACGTTTATTTTTTGTTTTATTTTTTCAATCCTTTCATTGTATATTAAGACGTCTGTTGAATAATAAGAAGTAAATAGATGATAGTTTAAAAATTGGTTAAAAGAATAACTAACAGTAATAGATGAAGGGGTAAAATTGTAGTACTTGAATAAAAAAAGGTATTTTTTCCACCCGACTTTACCCTTTCATCTATTCACATAATTATTGTGCTGAAAATATGTAAGACATAACATAAATTAGATTAAGTAGGTAGTCGTCAACGACCTCGCATGGTGTGTACTATTCACTTTTCATTACTCTAAAGAGTCGAGTGATGAACAGTGAATACATGAAAACATGAATAAATAAAAGATTAAAATTGGGGTGCCTGGATCTTTTTTTGATCCAGGTGCCCCAATTTTAACCTACTCGAACCAATGTCAATTTTAGACAACTACTCTTACATTTGGCCGTGTGGTGACGGCAGAGTAGAATACAATTGTCACTATCCCAAATCTCTCCCGTGGGTGTCGTACAAGGCGACTAAGGATAAATCAGTCATAAGGAATGGGCAGCAGCGTTCCTCTTATACCACCTAGCAATGTACTGCGACTTTTGTCTTTTGTTTTTGTCATGGGACCTATAATAACTGGCGATACGGGGGTGCTAGTTCACCTCTGCCTACCCCTTTGGGGATATAGGCGTAATTTATGTATGTATGTACTCTTACATTTGACACGATTGTGGCCATGGTGTTTTCACAGTAATAGGTCTGCCCCCGTAGCAAGAGAAAATCGCTCGCTATGATATTTCCTCAGTAAGCTTTATTCGAACAGCAGCGGTCAGTGGTGGCGGTGGCGAGCAGTTGTAACATAAGGACCATAAGGCGTATTGTGTACCGGCGCGGCCAATTCGCCACCACCACCGTCCCGGGACCGCTCCTGTTTCAGTGAGGCGTAATAGGTCGGGGGCCCTAGACTAGACAACTGGCCAATCTAATTGTTCGATAGAAACGTCAGATTCATTTTTATTCTATTCGTTCGATTAGATTGGCTTGTCTAGTTAGGCCAAGTGGCCAATAGAGACAAGACAATTAATAGAGACAAGGGGCCTATCTATTCGAACGCATAGAATAGAAATTTATGAAACTGACGTATTACAAAGAAAACTGGGCGACCGTCCTGTCAAATGCAAAACTCAAGAATTGGCAGTATGGCTCAGACCTTCGCCTGTCCTATACAAAGGACGAATAAAAACTACTACTACTAGAGAAACTGTCAAAAATTGTTTTTGTATTCTATTCGTTCGGATAGATAGGCCCCTTGTCTCTATTAAGCCCTGTATCTAAAAGAATACAATAAATGCCTGAAACTGACGTACTAAAGAGAAAACCACTTGCCGACTAATGTAGGAGAAGCTGTCAAAAATTGTTTTTGTGTTCTATTCGTTCGGATAGATTGTCTAGCTAACCCAAATGGCCAGGCCATTCTATTCGAACGCATAGAATCGGTACAAATGTATGAAACTGACGTATTGCAGAGAGAGCAACTTGGCGAGACCGTCGTGTCAAATGCAAGAGAAGCTGCCAAAAATTGCTGTTGTATTCTATTCGTTCGAGCAGATTGGCTTGTATTCTATTCGTTCTTTCTATTGACATTTGCATTCTATTCGTTCGAACAGATCGGCTAGTTTAGCCCCTTATCGGGCGGCGGAACATTTGTAAGTTCGAAGAGGCGCGCGTAAACGGTCATTTGGAATTTTGGACCATCGATTAATGAGTGCGCATGCCCGGCGGCGTGCCCTCAGTGTCGCGTCGCCGCGCAAACAAGCCGCGCGTCACCGCGAAACCTCCCCAGTCCAACGAATCCCATTGCCATCCAGAAACACGACCCGTTTCGCAGAAATCAAAATAAACTGTACATAGTGGTTTTTCTCTCGCATTTCTTGCCGACGCAGCTGCTGTTGTGATTTTTGGTAAGGGTTTAATTTACTCGGCTCGGGTTTGAGCAATAATAAAATAGATTTGCGCCAATGCAATTCGCCGTTGCCACGGTACATGTATTACAGTGTACATTGAAATGTGCACGTATGTAACTAGATTTTTCGTCGTGTAGACTCAAATTTGTTTTACATATTGTGAAAAGTGAATTTATATTCCGGTCACAGTTTGTCGATTCATCTTACTGGAGATATCCCTTGAGAGTGGACTGATGTATGCTATAAGTTACATCGTACGTAATGTGTTTTTAAACGTGGGCCTGAATCATATGTAGATTGTTTTATATTAGATTTATTTGCGAACATTGTAACTACGTTGTGAGATTTTGCTCTCAAGTATAAGCGTTGTTAGGGTGACGCTACATGGAAGAAAAGAAAGACTTCTTTAAGGATTTTATTTGTACATCCTTTAAACATTTAGGGGAACGCAGTCTAATGTGGGTACTATGGTGCCTAAACGGACATTTTTGTGTACTATACAGTAATAAATTAAGCTTATAAGCCTCATCATCTGCTGCCGTATGGGGCCTGGTACACATTTTAATTCCCACGCCTATACCCTAGGCCCTAGGGTGTGTAGTTTTACACAGGAGAGTGCTTGCTTTAGTCAGTATGCCCGTTTTGGACTGCCTTCCGCTAATTATTTTGTGCAAAGGCTGAACGTGATTAATTTTAATAAATATGCTGTTTTCATATATTGTGTGGTTTTTATTAGTAAAGCACGTCGATCGACACTACTATAAGAATAAATTTAGGATGTTTGTTCTGCTATTAAACATAAGGTTGCTGTATTCTCTGTGGATACACGGTACAGTCAACACTACGCCACGTTACCACAAAAATAATTGGAAAATTTATATAACGAAAAATAGGTAAGAAAAATTCGAAAATCTGGTATTCGAACCCGCGTCTTGCCAAAACCACTCTCTGTATTGTCTGTATTACCTATTGTCTGTAAGAATGATTATCTTGCGGCCCTTTGTAGTACACGACAGTGCTTATTACAAGCTTACCCCCAAATCATCTGTGGTAATCCTGTGCCCAGGGGATTTGTCAACTTTTCGTTGACAAATCCCACGTGCATCGCCATTCATTCATTCAGTGCAGTTCATTCAATGCAGTGCATTCTTACAAATCCCAACATTTTTAATTTTATAATGTCTTCTTATATTTGCACGAGCACTACACATTTGAAATTAAACAACCTTTAAGACTCGCGGATAATTAGGTGTTTGACATTTTGCAATGCATAGAAAAGAGACTGAAAGGACCATGTCGAGAGACCAATGAACGGATAAGAGTGATTGGGATGGCAACATTCCAATCCAATCCTGCTCAAGGTTATTGCTTAGGTTTTACAGCCGGCCGCCTGCTTGACGTCAACCCTCCTTGGGTATTTATCTAATATAGCCAGCAATGCGCTAAGTAATACAATAACCATAAGTAATGCCGTGTGGTGACGGCAGAGTAGAATACAATTTTCACCACCCCAAATCTCTCCCGTGGGTGTCGTACAAGGCGACTAAGGATAAATCAGTGATGAGGAATGGGCAGCAGCGTTCCTCTTATACCAGCTAGCAATGTACTGCGACTTTTGTGCCCGATAAATGGCAATAGGCTCGCCACCTATTACATGGAACCTAACATGATTGGCGAAGCGTGGGTGCTGGTTCACCTCTGCCTACTCTTCGGGGCGTGATTATATATGTATGTAATGCTGTCAAAAACTACAGAATACTCGGATTTTACGTAAACTTACCAAATTTTAATTTATTGGCAGTTTTGCACAGTCAAACAGAAAGATAACAGTTTAATTAAGCACATGGTACAAATATGTATATATAATTTTTTAAAGGATTTAGCTAAACACGTACAACGTCTGCCCAATCTTTCATTTGAATTATTCCATGATACTAAAAAAAACCAAGATCATCACTATAATTTTTCAAACTTTTCTGACCACAACGTTCTTAATTGTGTTTATATTAATTGTTCTCCCAATCTATATTGTTTTGTTTACACAATCACCATATTATAATATATATATAGGCAGTATGTTTTGAAACTAAATAATTCGATGCCCCCAGAAAAGGCGCCTAACTAACTAACTTAACTTGCGTTAATTATTTGTCGTGCTAGCTACCATCGCCATTTACTTTCCCTCCTTTGACACAGACACGCAATAAGGAATGTACCCCAAGCTTGTTAAAAACGCCACCGTTCTGAGTTACTTCGCTTTTCATCACCACCAGCCCTTTAGTGTCCCCACTGTACGGGCACGGGTCTTCCCTATGGATGGTTCGCGCTTTAACGTAATTCAAATCCCTCGACTCCAGAGTTGAGAATAGCTTTGCTTTGTTTTCAAAGGTCTTTTTAAGTTGAGGATAATTGAATTGAATGTTATTTTTATCTCGGCTGTCTCAGACCCGTCGTACGATGAGTGGCTAAAAGTAAATGCAAGAAAACCATTTATTCTCTGTAGGAATGTTAATATTGCATTTTGGTGCCAACTTTTTGAATAAAATACGTATATTTAAAAAAGAAAATTGTAGTTAGATAGAATTCGAAAAGTATTATAAGGTCTCTCTGCAATCCGGGTCAATTGGGTCAATCCGGATCAAATCGTATTCGAAAGAATATGAATACGATATGAATAAATGAATGCTCTCTACCCACAATTGAGTCAGCTCTACCGTCACCACACGGCATTAAAAAAAATCATACATACATACATAAATCACGCCTATATCCCCGAAGGGGTAGGCAGAGGTGAACTTGCACCCGCGTTTCGCCAATTATGTTAGGTCTATATAAGAGGAACGCTGCTGCCCATTCCCCATCACTGTTTTATCCTTAGTCGCCTTGTACGACACCCAAGGGAGAGATATGGGGGTGGTGACAATTGTATTCTACTCTGCCGTCACCACACGGCCAAAATCAGCAACCTTAAAATACTATTAGTTAACTATAACAACTGCAAAAGACTGAAGATTGAGCCATATTTATTAAGTTTATGTATAAGTACGTGTTATTATTACACGCAGTTTACAAGGAAACACAATTTATCAATGACTTTAGTAACCGTTTTCCGTATTGATTTAATTAATATTGGCGGCCGGTTTGGTCCAATAGTTGGCTGTTTGCCGACCCAGCGGTCTCGGATATTATTCTTGGTAGAGCTTGCAATGCTCATGTGATAAGCACGGGCATTTTTTTCAGTCATCGTTGTTTTTGTCTAAGTAGAAAGTTTTCAATGTTTATTTAAATTATTATTGTGTAATTTTGTGTGTATTTATTGTATCATCATCACCGCATCAATAGTATAATTTTTCGATTTTTCTCTAACCACTTTTTTCTTTGTAAAATGGAACAAATGTGGCAGGTATCCATGAATGTAGAAAAAGTGGCAGTAAAACATCGGAAATAGGTCCTGATGCGGAATTTTAACCCGCATCCTGCGCATCATTATCACCTTAAGAGGATTGTGAAGCTGTACATTTTAGTACAAAGGGCGATAACATTTTTCACCCCGTAAACATAGGTAGTCCAACGTTATCACTCGAGACAATATAAAGGTTATGTAGGCATTACTCGCGCCGCGTATCGGCACTTCGCAATCCTCTAAGGTTTTATAATAAACTAGTGGTCGCCCGCTGCTTCGCCCGCGTTAATGACGGTTGTTATATAGCCTATAGCCTTCCTCGATATATGGACTATCCAACACAAAAATAATTTTTCAATTTGAATCAATAGTTTCTGAGATTAACGCGTTTAACCAACCAACCAAACAATCTTTTCAGCTTTATAATATTAGTTAATTTGATTTACAGATCTGTGTCACAGGTCGATGTTATTTAATTGAGTAAAAGACAATGGTAAAGAGACAGAGAACAACAAAGAGTTTTATTAACATCAAAATTCATGAAGCGAAATGAGAATGTTGCCACGTGACAAGAATGGAGAAAGTAAAAAATGAATACACCAGAGGAAGTTTCAGTTTAAGTGGCACCTTTGTCAGAGAAGATAAAAGCGTATTATCTACACGGGAGTCTGCCTTTGCTAATGTTAACCCTAAAGGTACGCGTACATTGGCCCGCGCCGGACGGACGGCACGCACGGCCCGCAACAGATTGCACGGCTGACTCAGGCTGTGTTTCTATAGAAACGGAGCTGCGCGGATCTGTGCGGAGATGAGATGTGTGATTTGAGAAACATCATTGGTCAATTTTTTGTAGCAAACAAAATCCGATGCGTGACGTGCGTCCGGCGCGGGCCAATGGACGCGTACCTTTAATGGGATAAAGTGATATTACATAGGGGTTTCTTCGGGGATATAGACGTGATTTATGTATGTAAGATTTCCAAGTGACAGGGGGCGACCCTATTGTCATCAACAAAAGTCCAATACTGATTGTTGATAATCGATTTTATATGAAACATTTAAAAACTAAAATCAAAAGCAAAATTTTACCAATTAGAATAACTTGATAGATCTTAATTAAGCTACCCATAATGATTCTACTGTATGTACAGTCAGCATCGAAAGTCGATTACCACTTTAGTCCTCTGTCATACCAAAGACAGCGCATGCGCAGTAATAATCGCCACAAATATTGGGTCAAGGTCCTTAAGTGTTATCTACTTATGATGCTGACTGCACCGAGTTGTTACCTAAATTGCGACATCTTCTACTTAAATCTGAGCACCGCGCCGGGCGCCAAATGTACGGACAAACTTTATCGCGACTTTGGCGAGATCCATTTGATTTGCCTGCGATTTGGAAATTAGCTTCGGCCGCCGAGCGTAAAGTTTTAAAACATTCTTAATTGGCAATCACAATTTTAGATTTCACATTTTAAGATTCATCATCAGACGTCATTTTCTTAGTTTTGCAGTTTATATCGTTGTTTTATATGATTATTGCAGGAAAGTAAATTACGATGATCAATAATAATGTTGTGTTCATTATCACAAGACCCAATTAAAACAGAATAATTAGACAGTAGGTTATGTGAGAATAAAGGATAATTTAAATTTAAATTTTATTCAAATGGGATCCGTGGCGATAATGTTTTATTTACAAAACTATAAATATCACAATACAATTAATAATGTTTCCAAATATTTACTTTAAAGAAAGACTTGTATGACAATCTAGAATACAATGAAAACAATAATAAATACTTTTTCATCCCACCATCTCGGAAAAAGCGTTTTTGCTCTTCGATATCTGAGTGCAAAAGCCGTTTTTATCCTCTAGAGGATAAAGTAAATTTGAATTTAGAACATCGTGTGTGTGCAATGAGTTTGTGAATTCAAAACATCATAACACCTATTTATTTCTACCTCCATGGTGCCGAAATTATCAAGCAACCTATTTTAATTTGTTAAAAGCTCAGACTCGGAACCTTTTTGGTGTACTTTTTTTGTAATTTGCTTTGCGCGCGCCATTTTCTTTTCACGTCATAAATTTGTTAAAACCTAGGAGTTCCGTGACGGTCAATCAGCTTGGCGTCAATCTTGCTTAAAACATTTTGATCGCCTACAACGCTTGCTTGATGCTTGAGTCAAGCATTTAAAAGCTTTTAGGTCTGTTTGATTTGTTTACGCTAGCAACGGAACAAAAACATACAGAAAATCAACGTGCTTGACTCAAGCTGATTGACCGTCTCGGAAATCCATTAGGGACGGTAATTTTTATTAGGTACTTACAGGTGTGTCTGGATGAATCTTGCAGGTGTGGCTGGGTGGATGGGTGGGTGTTTGAGGTGTGTCTGGGTAAATGGGTGTTTTGTGGGTGTACATGGGCGAATGGGTGTTTTGTGGGTGTTTCTGGGTGAATGGGTGTTTTGTGAGTGTTTCTGGGTGAATGGGTGTTTTTTGGGTGTGTCTGAGTGAATGGGTGTGTATTGCGGGTGTGAATGTTGTAGGTGTTTCTGGGTGGATGGGTGGGTGTTGTGGTTGTGTCTGGGTGTATGCTGTGGGTGTGTCTGAGTGGATGGATGTGTTGTGTGGATGTGTCTAAGTGGATGTTCTGGGTGTTTCTGGGTGGGTGTTGAGAGTGTGTTTGGGTTAATGGGATGGTGTTGTGGAAGTTTCTGGGTGAAAACAGAAACTGTTGTGATTGTATTTTTTTTTGTATTTTGCAATTTCCTCGTTGGGGGGGATGAAAAGTTACGTGTTGCACTCGAGTGCAAAGATTTTTCACCTTGTGCTCTTTTGATTCCCTCGCTATCGCTCAGGATTCTAATTTTTGATTCACTCGCTACGCAATTTTAGAATCCTTCGCTAGCTCGGTCATCAAAATTGAGCACGCGGTTAAAAAACAACTTTGCACTCACGTACAACAAATAACTATTCTAGTAACTAATTGTAAAGTTTTTTCCAGAGACATAAATAAAATTCCTGTTTCAAGCCTGACTATTAGCTCTCTATATCTGTCATACATAATTTTAGCACTTCATACAGTCACGAAAACGATTGCTTCTTTAGTGATTACCAAACAGTAAATTGATGGGAATAATAAATCGAGTCCTTTTATTGTCAATTTCCGCTAAGTTCCCTACTCCCAAATGATTTATGGTCCGTACAGTAGGTATGGCATGTATGTCTCATAATTCTTAAAGCTTCTTACACCAACACTCATAGGAACCAAGGTGAGGTCCAATCATATGGATAGTCCTAGAAGGTTCCTTCAATAGCCTTCAACCCCTCTAGACACTTTTGAACCATTTGAATCAAAGCCTTTTGAACCACTAGTGGTTCGCCTATTGGAATTACGATCCAGAGGTCCCCGGATTAGATCCCCAGGGGAGTACAAATTTGTACTCGGCTTAGTTGGTGGTAGGACTTTTTGCAAGTCCGCCTGGCAAGCTACGCTTACGCTATCAAAATCTGTCGCCATAATAATAATGTTAACAGCATTATTGTGTTCCGACAATTGTAATAAGATAGCTAGCCCCTCTATAGGTGAAGCTCCATCTTCGGCCCTTATCTTCACTTACCATCACGTGAAGAGAAGTTTTCCCTAGCATAAAGAAGTCGGATCAAATTAATTCAAAAAGTAAAGTGATGACCACATCAAATATTGGCAATTTTTGCCCTTCCAATGGAGACATAGACTGACTAGAAACTGCGAGCTTGACTCAAGCAATAAATGCAACGAGTTGTTATTCTGATCCCGCGACGGCAATGAAATTATACAATCTCATGATGAAGGCCGCGACGGTATTAAATTGTATGGCAATCCCATGGCATCTGTGGGAGCGAGAGTCTATTTGCCGAAATTGCCTTGTCTCTCCCGGGATCTGACATAATGGCATACAACATATTAGGTAATATGATGGGCAGAGCAGAATAAAATTCCCCACCTAAATATCTCCCGCGGGTATCGTACAAGGTGACAAAAGGATAAAACCGTGATGAGGAATGGGCAGACGCGAAAGCTATTCGGGCCCGTATATGGAAATAGGCTCGCAGCTCTTACATTTTTGGAAGGTGGTGGTGTAAACACTTTTTTTTATTTGATGGACCTAGGCTGTTGGCCGCGAGGCCTTTACAGCATCTACCGGGTTTTTTGGGGAAGGCGAAGACCTTGACCTAAAGCCAAACGTGTCCTCAAGCCTTGCAGTCCTGCACTCCCTGTGAGGGTGCCTTCACGGCAGGCGTCCCCCTGCGGGGACGGCATCTCCCGAGGGAGATATACTGCCGCGGAGAGCCTCGCAGGGCGCCCGAGTCGGAGCTTGGATCGGCAGGCCTGAGGGCGCCTCTAAAGGCGCGGACCTTGGCTCAGGCGTGCCGTGTAGTGGGGGGATTGGTGTAAACACATCTAAACCTACTCATTTAGGCATAAATAGCCACGCTTTAAATATGTCTGAAAAATTGAGAAGAAAGGATCAGAATGTTTATTTATTTATTTATTTATAGGTACAACTACAGAAAACAATTTGATACATTATTACAAGTTAATATACTAGGTCACATGATAAAATTGATTTCCTATTAATGTTGCACACAGCTTTTACATAAAAAGAATTGGAAAACTAACCAAAATAAAAAATAAAAAATGGCTGGAACACAATTACACATAAGTACCCTACACCAAATTCTCTAAGATACTATGTGGTGCCGTATTATAATTGTTATCACTATCTCCGTTTATTATGTCAAAAGAATACAATTGTTACTAGGGTAGTGTCTCTCTCGTGTGCGTCGTACAAGGCATCTCAGGTGCATCGTCTAGCAAATTACTAGGATTTCAGGTCCTAGTGAATGGCACTAGACTTGCCTATTGAAGTAAGCTGGCGAAACGCTGGTGCTAAAACACCTATGCCTATCCTTTCAGTGACAAATAGTCACGATTTATGTGTGTATGTAAGTAAGTCGGTGTTGCCTAATCACTAAAACCTGCCGTCCTCCCTCGAATACTACAAAAAGCGGTTAGCCATATTTATTTAGCGAAAATTAATTGGTTGTTGACTCACGAAAGCTTCAAAAATAGACCCAATGGAGTCGTTTACAAACATGCCTAACAAATCGCCTCGGTCACAGCTACAATGGCAATGGGCGTTCTATTTGCGGGGTTTTTGTTGACTGTACCTACTTTTGTTGACTGTGCCGAGTACCGTCGACAAACAAGACCCGGCTCACTAAAGAGTTGAATCGATTACGGTACGACCGGAATCCATGTGTCGCATTCATTGAAAAATGACCACTAATTACCATTTTAATTTCAACATTGTATAAATTGCTAGTGCAGTGGCACAGCGCGCTTGGCCTGCGATTGCGTAAACTAAGCAATTTCGCTAAGGCTGGTCATTGGATGGGTGACCAAAAATGTATTATCTCGAGTTCCTCCGTGCTTCGGAAGGCACGTTAAGCCGTTGGTCCCGGCTGCATCTGTAGTCGTTAGTACTCACCAACCCGCACTGGGCCAGCGTGGTGGGTTATGGCCCATTCTCCCTATATTCCATCCATAGGGAAGGCCCGTGCCCCGCAGTGGGGACATAAAGGGCTGGGGATGATGATGATGATGATAAATTGTTAGAAAAAATTGTACAGAGACTACTGTGGTTAAAAAAATTGTCTGTCATCTTCTCATTCATTCATATTCACATGCAATTCTATCACTTCCCATCTGTGCGTGTGTCTTTTTCTCATCATATCCATCCCTCGACATTCACATACCTAAATGAAAAAAAAAAATACCAATAATACAAATGCATATTATAGACAGAGTGGATGAGAAATTGGCCGTGTGGTGACGGCAGAGCAGAATACAATTGTCACCACCCCAAACCTCTCCCGTGGGTGTCGTACAAGGCGACTAAGGATAAATCAGCGATGAGGAATCGGCAGCAGCGTTCCTCTTATATCACCTAACAATAGTACTGCGACTTTTGTGCACGATAAATGGCAATAGGCTCGCCACCTATTACATGGGACCTAGCCTAATTGGCGAAGCGTGGGTGCTAGTTCACCTCTGCCTACCCCTTCGGGGATATTGGCGTGAATTATGTATGTATGTATGTATGGGTGAGAAACTGGTGAAGGATAGAGAGGAGTGGAAGAAGAAGACATGTCGTGCCGACCCCGCCTAGAACGGGATAAGGGTAGGAAGAAATCAATGCATACGCTTATTCTGGTAAAGGCTTAGGTTTAGAGTAAAGTTCAGCTTCCACTAATGTCCCTAATGGCATTCAGATTATTCCTGCTAATATTGGTAGCATGTAATCAAATTTGTACTTGTCAGGTTTTTACTTTCGAGTGTCGAAAATGATCAAACCACTTACGAGCAGGTAATAAAACCTTTTATGCTCACAACAACATGTACCTACTTAACAGAAATATCGTACACCCTGAACTAGGTACCTACCGATTCAAACTAGTCATATAAAAACTGTAGTGACACTTATAAAAAAATCCAAATTGTAAAATTTATTTTCGAATTTCCCATTCCTATATTTCGCTTTACTAGCCGAACAATTTGTATGAAGGAAGAAGAAAAAATGTAACAATTTCGATTTTGAATAACACCATCGTATTTATATGACTATGTTAACATGCGTAGTATTCAGTTTGTCAGTCATTTCTATTTATATGTTGAATTTGCACGAGCACTACACACTATTTTACATACATACATAAATAACGCGTATATCCCCGAAGGGTAAGGCAGAGGTGAATTAACACCCACTTATCTTCAATTAAACTAGGTCCCATGTAATAGGTGGCCAGGCTATTGCCATCTAGACGTCACTACACGGCTTTACTTTTTACAATTTCATGTATTTAAAACACCTCTGCTTACCTACTCCTTAGGAAAGGAAGGCGTGAATTTTGTATGTATAATTATTAAATCTAGCGTTAACATAGTTTTGTAGAGTAGTTCCCGATGATATATGACTATAATAGAACCCAAGAGGAAAACATTGTTTATCTCTTCCTGATCGATAATGTTCTCAACAAACAAGGCAATTTGTAACAGAGGATGTCGTGTCGGCTTGTTAGCTAACGGCTATGGATCACACGTTCTGAAGCTGATATAATAGATAATATTCGAGTTCATAACACCTACTGATTAGAAATTCTAGGACGGGCAAATTTAAACTCTACATTAATTATTGATATAATAATGCCGCGTGGTGACGGCAGAGTAGAATACAATTGTCACCACCCCAAATATTTTTCCCAAATAAGTTTCGTACAAGGCGACTAAGGATAAATCAATGATGAGGAATGGGCAGCAGCGTTCCTCTTATACCACCTACCAATAGCAATGCACTGCGACTTTTGTGCCCGATAAATGGCAATAGGCTCGCCACCTATTACATGGGACCTAGCATGATTGGCGAAACGTGGGTGCTAGTTCGCCTCTGCCTGCCCCTTCGGGGAAAATAAGCGTGTTTTATGTATGTATGTATTAATTATTATAAAGGTGAAAGTTTGTTGGCGAATCTCTGGACGGTTTTTGGTGAAATCTGTAACAAAATGAACGTTATTTTTGTCTTGAATCAAAACATGGATACAATCCCCAATATCAAATGTATATTTAAATAGATAAATCACGTCTTTCTCCCACAGGGATAGGCAGAGATCACTGCTTTCCACTTGCTACGATCCTTTCATACTTCGTTCGTTTCATCTAATCTCAATAATGTATTATGCATGCCCGTCGGTTTCGGGTACCTACTAATAAACTGGCCCTTTTTTAATAGACTTTTGATTTGATTATGAAAGATTAAACCTTTTCCTTCCCGTATCTCCATTCACTTCCATCATTTGAATAAATAAATATTTTTACACTCACACCTATCATCTAGCCCAAAGTAAGTAGCATAAGCACTTGTGTTATGGATACTAGATGACGGACATATTTTTAATATAATTATGTATATAAATGTTGAAAATATACTACGTAAACATATACACAACCATGACTCGGAAACAAACATTTGTGGTCATCACAAAGTTTGCCCCTACCAGGATTCGAACCCGGGACCTCATGGCCAATACCCAGCAATCTGAGCATTCGACCAAGGCGGTCGTCGTCAAATAATTTTTGTCATTCTCATTTCATTTATTCTTTCTACGCGACCAAACTATGCGAGCATCCTTTTCTTAATTCTTGCCATTACGTCTTCTTTCAAGTCTTCCATACTGACCTGGGAGCAAAAAAATAACGTAGAATGTGCCAGCCCGAATCATTCTAGGGGTGTCGTAAAAGTCGAGTAAGGGAGATTGCCCGGTGTACACCAATAGGCACCTTAGGACACCCGACTCAGGGCCCAGTTTCAATCACTCTCTCCGTTCATCGATCTCTCGACATGATCTTCTTTCCATCTTTTTATACATTTAATTTTATTCCTCACTAGCACCTTTCCGGTGGAATGGATGATATGAACCAAAAGGAGTGGATGGTCTGATTACGTCTGACCGATGGGAATGGAAGAGGAAACATACTGCGCTGACCCCAGATGGACTGAGAACAGGGCGCGGAGAAGAATCATTCTCAATATGAATAATACATTTTCATATAAATTATTAACAGTGTCAATTTCATTGTTGCAGATCGTAAGCAAGTCGTGCTATGTGAACAAGAAAACAGTGCCAGTAACGATGTCTGAAAGCGGGGCGTTAGTGTGCGCGCGCTCCGATTCATACTCGCGTACGCTCGGGTGTTTCCGCCACAACTGTCAGTGAGAAACCAAAATGGCGGAGAAGGTCAGCTGATCGGAGATTTGCGCGCGCAAGCCACACAGCAAGCGGCGGATTAAGCGCATCATGGTATGATTTTTTATTTATTAATGTACCTACATACATACTTCAATCACACCTTTCTCCCATAAGGTATGCAGAGGTGTGTAAATACCCGCGTTTTGTCAGCTTATGTCACTTTAGGTATGAATGACGTAGTAGAGAAGGAAGATTAGAGAAATAGAGGATAGAGAGGAGTGGAATAAAAATTCACTGGTAACTTTATTCCCAGTTTTGTAAGCTGTTGCACCAGAAAGGCTGCTGCCCTGAAGGTGGTAGAATAAGGAATAGAAACCGGAGGAACGTGGAAAATTATTCAGCATACATACATAAATCACGCCTATATCCCCGAAGGGGCAGGCAGAGTTGAATCAAACATTAAAAAAATTATTTAGCCGATGCAAAAATTATCCCGCTAAAATAAATAGGCTCGCCATCTAAATTACATGGGCATGGGACTTAGCTTAATTGGCGAAAAGTGGGTGTTAATTCACCTCTGCCTACCTCTTCGAGGATAATTAAGTGTGATTTATGTATCTATGTCTGTAAAAATCTTCCCTCTATTCCGGGTCACAACTAGCGCATTGACCGCGCCACCGAATAGGCGAAGTTTTGTGCAAAGCATTAACCCAGAAAGGATTTTTCCTCAATACCCAGCGACAATAGTTCCCGACTTCTAGCTCGTTTTGGTCCCTTACTTCCTGAGTACGGCCGTTAACGCCCCCAGGACTTATCTGACCGCTTTGGGATACCCTTTTAGCGAATGTACTTGCTTTATCCTGGTTGATGGGAACCCCTTAAGACTAATAAATTAACATCTAAGTACGTAGGGAGAAATCTATCGGCGAAATCTGAACTACAATTTCAGTCATAGTTGTCGACAACGTTTATTGCCTACTCCACGTTCTATCAGCTTACATACATACATAAATCACGCCTATATCCCCGAAGGGGTAGGCAGAGGTGAACTAGCACCCACGTTTCGCTAATTATGCTAGATAGATACCATCATGTGGCATGTAATAAGTGCTATGTAATAGATTCGGGGTGGTGACAATTGTATTCTACTCTGCCGTCACCACACGGCATCTATCAGCTTCCATTCTAATAATACTGACATAATAATATTCTTTGCAGTTTTTCAATGACTTATTAAAATATGGGCATCAGTCAGAGCATTGAATAAATTGCATAGAAATAGAAGAAATGGCAATTGTCTAGTGGAAAAATACCTCTGCCTCAGGGGAAAAAGGCGTGATTGACGCAAGTATCTATCTATCCATTGAAATAAATACATAAATAATTATCTAAGGATCTTGTTCTATTTTGGGACCATTATTTGGCATCCATAATACTCACTCACCGTAGTAAATTCTATCACAATGATATAGTACTCGAGTTAACAAGTATTCAAACGGACCTTTGCGGCTTAAAAGATCCCACGGGATTCGCCGGGCATTTGTGAGATATTACAATTGTAATGCGAATTTAATATTACCTAGTAAAATTGTTGAATAGGGTAGTTCAATACGATCTAAAGAAATTTCACTAGTAACGGGCGGCATTTAGATATTAAATAGGTAATTTTGTACCATTTAATTCATTTAATTTGGTACTTTTTACAGAAATGACAATTCAAAACTAGTCGCTATTCTTGCCGGGTCTATGGTCTAGATTTAAAAGAAGTTTTTTGACATTAAGTACTCATTAAAGTTAATTGAAGTCTTTAAGTGCGGCAGTTAAACGTTATACGGCAAAGTAAAATTAATATAGACCAACTAAAAACAAATGGCTACATTGTGGGTTTGTATTGTGTTGAGGTGGAAGTGATATTATATAGAGATTTAGCCCGTAAACCGCAGGCTAAATCGCTATATACATTAAATATATACAGTAATGTAGTCTAGAGCTTTCGTAAGTTCTACACTAGAACGTGTGTCTAAGGCAGCATCTTACCAAGCCGGGCAGAGAAAGAAGTCGGATGACGAAGTGTGTTGACTGTGTGTGTGTTGACTGAGTGTTGACGTGTTGTGATGGGGCCCCGTAAAACTACCCTTAGGTCACAAGTCACAGGCGCTGCTCCTGACTTCCCTCTCTGCCACACTATGGACCCGGCATACGCACGATGAATCCATGGAATGCTATGATACGAGTAGTACATAACACATGGGTTCTGTCTGTTGGTGCGTGAGTGCGTGTTAAAAGTAGAAACTTTGAATTAATGATCAAAAAGTAGTTAAGTAAAAGTATCAAAATCACATTGTCTAACTATCCTACACATGTTCTAATGATCAGTGTTGCTACAGTAAAAAACCGACTTTTGACAGTTCAAGGCGATAAATGGCTAATCAAATAGCCTTTAAGGCCAAGCATATACATAGGCATTTATCGCTTGGAACTCTCAAAAATCCAATGATTTTTGACCGTTCAAAGCGATTAATGGCTTTATCATATCGTGTTTTGGTGGTCATGCTATAGTCTGACAACTTCGTGCGCGACTCTCCTGCGGTATGAGAGACGGTGGAGGGGACGGGGCACTCCAGATGCCGGCGGGGGCGGGCTGTGCGGGGAGGAAGGAAAACTCGATCCTCGCCTCATCACCCGCCCCCGCCTACATCCATAGCGTCCACCGCCCCCCTCACCGCCTCATACCGCAGGAAGGTCGCACACGAACTTGTCGAACCATAGTAGCAACATTTGCGAACCTCTATGGCAATATACAGGCGGCTACGCAAGAAATTCGCTAGCAATTTGAGTTTGTAACCAGTTCCTCTTGAGTAGCTTTATAACATAGAAATTAAATTTTTCTTTCTTTTCCACAGCAGGTGTTCGGCGAATGGGCGCAGGTGGAGGTGGTGGAGCTGGTGAACGACGGGTCGGGGCTCGCGTTCGGCATCGTGGGGGGTAGGTCCTCGGGCGTGCTCGTCAAGAGCGTTCTGCCGGGCGGCGTTGCGGACAGGGTCAGTTCCAAAGCTTAGGTTTATTATGCTAGACAGGGAAGCTTTTTATACATATCGTTATAGAGATCATCTCATGTTAAAATGAGCGCCCCTCCATTTTCTTACTCTTACATGAACAATCAGTGTGCAGATACAAAACACTCAAATTAGCTAATCATTGGTTGATTCAGTCGCTTCGATGACTCTTTAGAGTACCTTCAGACACTTTAAAACGATGACGTTGTTGTTGAGGGGCATTCATTTTTAGATTAGACTATCTCTACCATGTTTATTTATTTATTTAAGGTACTTACAGGAACAGAATACAAATCATGATGTTTTTTTTCTATTATTTGTGTACATAATACACAAATAATAGAAAAAATCATAACAAGTGTAGCACTCCAATTGTAGCTGAACACAGCATTTGCATAGTATAAAACGCAGTTATAACAACGAGCAACGAGATTTCACTATGTTTTTTTCCTCCATGCGCTCCTGTTAACTGTCATCACATCATTCCCTCCATTCAAAAAGTCATATTGCTTGCAATCCACCCATCTCTTCTGAGGTGTTCCTCGTACTTTCCACGATACCACATTCAAGTTTTTCACTGTATTAGTGAAATGCATATCGTTTCTTCTCATATCATGTCAATACCAAGCAAAACGATTCCCTTTTATCATCTTTGTCATATGGACCATGACCATAATAATAATAATAATAATAAATAATAAAAACTTTATTGCCAAAACACTTAAACACTAGTACATTTCTTGTGAGATCCACACTAGGCAAGCCTGTATCGTAGGTCTCAATACGAATTCCAAAAAATAAAAAAGACGGCTCTTATCTAACTACTAACATATTCAGGCTTAAATTTAATTGGTTTAATTTATTTATATATAATAATATATAGGTACATAGACACATAAATATACATAGTAAACATAAATAAATAATAGATACAGATACAAAATAAATAAAATATAGGATAAAATAACTTGCAGGATAAATACAAATTTTTGTATATTTTATGTCATCACGCGATCACAAAGTTACTAAAACTATGACCAAATGGCCAACAAGTTCTCCGTATCCAAGTAACTTAGTGAAGTCAATAAACTGAAGATAAGGTTCTTAGCCTCAAAGACTGAACATGTTTTTATGTCACAGTACTTCAGTATTTTATTGTATACAAATATACCTATAAAAGGCTGAAAATGTTGCGCAAAACGTGTGTTCACATATACAGGAGGCACTTTAAAAGTTCTTTGTCTCAACATATTCCTGTAATCTCTAGAGTTTAGTACACTTCTGTGGGTTAGAAGTAATACTCTAGAGATAAATAACTGGCGCACAGTGAGAACTGTTGTCTCCCTGTATACAGAAGAAGTGGCGTATCTAAACGGTTTTTTTAACATAGTTTTTAAGACTGATCTCTGAGCTCTCTCGACTTGTATCATATCTGTTTTATGCGAACCACCCCAGACTGCAATACAATAATTCAAAAGTGACTGGCACAGTGCGTAATAAATAGTTTTTAGAGTGTCAAAAGAAGCGACCTCACGCAATTGTCTCATAATATTAATAATTTTACGTACCCTACCTGATAAACTGCTAATATGTTCTTTAAAATTTAAATTTTGATCAAGAATAACCCCAAGATATTTAATTTTGTTTTCTCTTTGTATAAATTTGTTACAAAGTTGATCAGAGTGCATTTCGATGGAAAGCAGACTTCGTGGTGGTGCAGAGTGAAGGGTCTTATGAAAACATATGAATTTAGTTTTTTGTGTATTGAGTGTTAGAAGATTTTTTTGAAGCCATTCAAATACCTTGTTCATGCCAAGCTCAGCAGTTGAAAGAGTATCCTTCCAGTTAGTCCCATGAAACAAAATTGCTGTATCATCGGCATAACATATTAATTCGCCCTTATTCAAGGGCAAAGTGTGGATAGTATCCATATATAGAGCGAATAGTATTGGTCCTAAGATACTGCCTTGAGGAACGCCAAAAGACACTTCTCGCAAACCACTAACCCTACCATAAACTCTCACACCCTGTTTCCTATTTTCTAGGTAACTTTTAAACCAGGATAGAGGAGTTCCTCTGAAACCAATATTTTCAAGCTTTTTCAACAGTAATGAAAAGGAAACAGTGTCAAAAGCCCTGGCTAGGTCAAGAAAGACGCCTACGCAGCATCTTTTATGGTCCAAATGTGTAGAAACTATCGATGTAAGGTGTAATACTGCATCCTCTGTAGATTTGCCCTTTCGAAAACCGTATTGCCTAGCTGATATTAGGTTGTTTTTATTTATATACTGCAAGAGGCGAATGTTAACAATTTTCTCGAGTAATTTAGAGAACACAGTTAATAATGAGATAGGTCGATAATTCTGTGGCTGGTCGCGAGTTCCAGATTTATATATTGGACTGATGGTAGCAATTTTCCAACAATTTGGAACAACGCCACTTTCTAAGCTCATGTTAAATAATATAGTTAACGGTTCTACTAATGCTTTTCTTATATCCTTTATAAAATCATTCTTGAGTCCATCAAAACCAGGAGATTTTCCTGACTTCAACTGCAAAATAAGAGAATTGACTTCTTCATAATCTGTTGGTTGCATAAAAAATGAATGTGGAAATTTTGTATTATGCTCAGTCTCAGATGCCAACATGTTTTCATCTTTATTAAGGTCTGTCAAAATTTTATCTGCCAAATTCTGACCCACGTTTGAGAAGTAGATATTACACGTGTCCAGGGAGTTTATGGCATCACTTGTACCCCTCAAAGATAACAACTCCACTGGTTCCCTATTGGTAGTACTTATGTTGCAGATATTTTTAACAGTACTCCACATTTTTTTCGGATTATTTTTATTATTTTCCAATTCTCTTTGTTCATGTTGATTTTTGACTTTACGCAGTATATCATTACAGTAATTTCTATACCGAGTGTAAGTGATCCAAGCTACTGAGTCTTTTGAGCTATTTCTACTCTGCAAATGAAGACGATCCCTATTACGCATACACCGAATTAAACCCGGCGTAATCCATGGCTTGAGGTTACGGCGCGATCTGTTAATTCTTATTGTGGTAGTGTGTATGCTCGTAATATTAATCAATTTCCTAGTGAAAACATTAACAGCTTCATTTATATCTTGTGTGTTTAACACTTTAGGCCAATCAATTACACTCAAGTCCCTTATTATATATGGAATATTTCGTTTTAATTTGCAAAATGATGCGCTATGCTTTGTTGGGTTCGTTAAATTTAATCCGCACAAAGCAATATCATGATCAGTGATATCAGAAGCACAAACTAAGCCAACCGCCCGATTTTTGGTTTTTATGAAGATGTGGTCAAGACAGGCCATGTTCCTAGTTGGTAAAGTTATACATGGCACTAGACCATATTCAGCCATTAAACACGAATAGTCTCCGCCACCATCTGGTGTCAAAATGTTGATATTTATATCTCCAACTACGAGCAAGTGATTCATACCTGAACACTCACCTAGTGTCTCATTGAGGGAATCCAAAAAACGACTGTAGTCCCTACATGACGGAGAACGATAAATAGCCAAAATACATATTTTACTACAAATATTAACTTTTAAGCAATTTGCATCACAGAAATCCGGTTCACAAACCAATGCACTCCACCTGTCATGAACATACACTATAACTCCTCCATTTTGATTAGTAGGTTTTTGAGTATTGTAAGAAGTAAACTGCGGAATCTGGGGGATAATAGACTCACTATTAATCCAACACTCGGTCATAACTATAATATCTATAGGAAGGTTAATACGATGCAACGATATTAAGAATTTGTCGAAATTCTTTTGAACACTTCTGATATTTATATTCAAAATTTTAAAATTATATTCGGATGTTATCATTTTACTACAGTGCTCTAATTCGTGCAAATCATGACAGTTAATATCTAATCGATCTATTTCGTGTGTAATTGTGTCTACATTCATTTTAGAGACATGTAAACTTTTTCCTACAACAAGGAATAATAATAATAAAACAAACAATTAAATCCTTTTTTGAAACCGTCATGGTAGAATTAATGTAATGCAATTTCATAAAGCACTTTATTTTTACGTTTACTTTAATTATGACCCCTTTCAGAAGTGAGCAACTATGCACATCATACACCGACATAAACAACAATACGTGTCCGAACATCATATTAATATATTCATGAATAAAATAAATAATAAATAAATTATACAATGATATATAATAACACTTAAAACAATATGAAGATATAATCATATGAATAATATACTTATAAACATAATACTTAATAATAATAGAATGTGTTTCACACAAACTGAATGCAATTATAATTATTAACATTTTACCATTAACAAATATCAGGACTTGAAGTGATAGTAAACAAAATTTAAATTTTAAAAGCTCACAGACAATTTTCGAAAAGATATCAAAGCTTGGTATAATTTGAATTAAGACTATATTAAACAATGATTTGTGATTGCGATGCACATGAGTCAGGAAAAATACGAAGAAGGTCGTCATATGATTGAATTAGCATCGCGGTTCTTCCTTCACGTTGACGTACATATATCTTTCCTTGGGTGCACCAGCAAAATGCGTATCCTGCAGATTTAGCTTTACCACGCGTATCACGGAACAATAACCGATTAGACTTAGTTAACCGCTCATTATAGTATATCTTCTGCGGTGCACCTGGAATATCCAAGTCAGTGCTAGTAATATTCCTACGTGACTTGGAGGCTCTTATCAACTCGTCCCTCTTTCCACGCCGCAACATCCGCACTACGACAGGTCGTGAATGTCTCTTCTCGGTTTCCTGTAGGTTTGCGTGTTTAGAACGGGAACCCACTCTAGATACCCAATCGATATCGTGGTCACCCAACTCCACACCTATCTTTCGTGCCGCGAGTAGAGCGATATGATGAAGATTCTCATGAGGTCCTTCTGGGATTCCTACGAGTTCAAGTTCATTTTGTAAGGACAACTGAATTTGAGAGTTCAATTCGACCTTCAAGGTAGTCACCTCTGCCTTCAGCAGATCAATATCCTGTTCGCGTCGTTCTATATTTGCAATACGAACGTCATTCACCCTCACTTGAGTTCCAAGTTCATCCAAACGCTCGTTACACCGAGATAAAGATTTTGTAGCTTCTTCCAATTTTGTTTTTAAAGATGAGATTTCCTGAGTTAACTGGCGAACCTCTGATGTAAGCTCTTGAATTTCAGTAGTAGAAGTTAGAGATGGAGTAACAGGTTTTTTACGGGTTGTAACATGGGATTCGTTGCCAGCGGATCTCACGGGTGTATGGCTATTATCCCCGCCTTTTTTATTCAAAGAACTACAATCAGGGCATTTCCAGACTTTCCTTTGGTCATTAGGTACATTAGTTATACATTGATTACAAAAATGCTTTCCACAATCAATTGATGTGCATTTGATGCAGCCCGACTCCTTAAAAGTCCCAAGGCAACCAAAACACTTCATATTGCGAATTATTTTCAACGTATTAAGTCAAGTAATTATGCAAACGAATATAAAAAATAATACGTACTTAGTTGCCTCTGAGAGACAAACACACTTGTGACCGTTCTGTAAGCGTTTGCTCTTTGCCCAGTAATGTTTACACGAACAGCTGCGCGGTGAATCTTCTCTGCAACGCAAAGTAGACCGTAGTCCGATAGCGGAGCCACGAGAATAGCCCGCACACAGCTCTCACGACGAGTATTCAGTGATGGCGGTATCGGAATAAAACGTTCACACTAATTTTAATTCCACACTGCAATTCCTTATTTTCTGATAACACTGCTTTATGCGATGATTAATACAATTTTATACAAGCATAATAGTTTATAATTCACTCAAAAAACACCGAATCAAAACCACGTAACTGAATTATTTTGCGGAGCTCGTACAAAAACAGTCTTAACAGATAACTAAGCCGTCAAAGAATCGAATATATGGTAATACTTTATTCCTCATAAATACTCATTCCTCACTTTATCCATTTTTGTCATCTATAATTTTCTTTCATCAGTCTTTTTCACAGCTTATCATCTCAATCACTCTCTCCTTTCGGTCTCTCGACACGGTCCTTCCATCATTTTTCTATACTTTCATTAATTACTAGGACCTTTTCGGTATGATGGATGATATGAATCAATTGATGACGTCTGCCCAATATTAATGAAAGAGAAAACATACTACGCCGACATCATATAAACTGGGAACAGGGACCTTACCACCAACTCTAAAGGCGAGTCAATTCCCATTGTTAAAGTGAGACCACGCTATAAGCCGAGTAGAGCGGCGTCCCGTTTAGTCACCCGCGTTTGGATCGCACTAATACTTCATGATACGGGCACTTGGCTTGAAAATTATGACAATCAAACATGTATGTATCTTTAGTTATTTTCAAATGGTTATGATTTCTAAAGAGAACCGAACGATTGTAAAGCTACAACGGCATTGAAATCTTGTCACATAATCGCCCAAGTTAGATTCCTCCAAAGCCAGGCATTCTGAATAAGGAATTTTAATTATGATACCTATCTAAAGCAAATTCGCAATACCGTGGAAAGTGAGTTGATCCAATAAATTAATTACAGACTAAATCACTAAACGAATTACGCTAACTATCTCCAGATCATGAATAACTCATTTAAGCAGTGGACTTGACGGTATCTTCTAAACTTGGTGAAAATAGGATTTGATATAATCTCGGAGCCCATTAATTAAGCTACGACAGCCCCCATTTATCCTAGGCTTTTACGAATGTTAATTATTCAGTAAAGATCGCCGACGCATCCGTGGTCTAGTGGTTCGCCCACCGGAATGAAGATCCAGAGGTCCCGGGTTCGATTCCCAGGGGGTACAAATTTGTGTTCGGTTTGGTTGGTGATAGGACTTTTTTGAAGTCCGCCTGGCTAGCTACTACCATCTTATCACAATCTGTCGCTATAATAATATAGCCAGCCCCTCTGTGGTTGAGGGTTCCAGGTGAAGCTCGATTCCATCTTCAGCCCTTATCGTCACTCACCATCAGGTGAGATAAGGGGCAAGAGCTTCCCTGTCTAACATAAAAAAATGAATTTAATCATCGCTGTATTTGCCGTGCGGTGACGGCAGAGCAGAATACAATAGTTGTCACCGCCCCCCATCTCTCCCGCGGGTGTCGTACAAAACAGTGAAGAAGAATAGGCATCAGTAGTCCTGATTATACTATGTAGGATTTTACTGCGATTTACGTGCCCGATAGATGGCATAGGTTCGCTCCTAATACGTGGGACCTAACATAATTGGCTAAACGTTACTGTTATACACTTGGTGAGTGTAATACACTTCTGCCTAGGTGTTCTACATATACATAAATCACGCATATATCCCCGAAATGGTAGGCAGAGGTGAATTATGTGTCTAGCTAAAAGGAAGGCACATAGAACTAGGTGTTCTACTTGTACTACGTGTACTTCACATAGAACTAGGTGTTCTATGTGTCTTCCTTTTGTACAAATAAATTTTTAACCGAATTATAAAGAAGTGGTCTCTGCCTACCCCTGTGGGAGAAAGGCAACAGCCGAGAGATTGAAGGTGATGACAATTGTATTTTGCTCTAATTTGCAATCGTTATTACTGACCAATCCGCACTGGGCCCAATCTTTCTCATTTTATCAATCCATAATGAAGGCCTTAGCATTAAAAAAAAGACATGATTTCACAGACGCAAACATAGAAAAGATCCAAGAAAAACATTCGTTAATTTTCTCTGGAAAAAGTAAATTAGAATTGCAAGTCACCAAATTTCTGAAACAAACAATAAATAATAATTATGTATTATAAGAAACACGCAAAGCCAAGCGGCGAGAACTCATTTCGGGTCGCAATCCTCTCAAAACCTCTTAACATTTGTTATTATTTTTAAAGCTAGCTTTATCCCGAAAAAGCTCGAATGATTAAATTAATCCAAAGATTGCGTCGTCCCTTAATATTTAACAGAAACCTGTGCTCTCTCCGCATCAGAGATTAACATTTTAAATCAGGTGTTGTCGTATATTTTTCTGTTTCTAGAATGAATCCTGAGGACCTTTATAAACACTCATGCAGATTTGTTTTCTACGAGCATTTTCGTTTCGATCTGACTTTCGGGATTCGCGAAATGTGTTTAGTCTGGCACCAACTCTCTCCTCTCTTTTAACTCCTTCACTAGTATTTCTTCCTATATTATTCGATGAGGGAAAGTCTGTACTCTTGCAGTGACATCAATAGGCTTATGAGGATGACAAAATACGAGGATGATTTTCATTCGGTCCAGAGTTCATCAAAGGTCCAAAGTTTTCTATAGTTAGACTTAAAATAAGCCTTAAAAGAAAAAAAGACGTTAAACATTTATTGGTTAATTTCAAATGCTGTATCTTATGTTGGTAATTCTGAATCTTATGTTAGTAATTCTGAAAATAATAGTTATTTGTTGTACGTGAGTGCAAAGTTGTTTTTTAACCGCGTGCTCAATTTTGATGACCGAGCTAGCGAAGGATTCTAAAATTGAATCACGAGCGTAGCGAGTGATTCAAAAATTAGAATCCTGAGCGATAGCGAGGGAATCAAAAGAGCACAAGGTGAAAAATCTTTGCACTCGAGTGCAACACGTAACTTTTCATCCCCCCCAACGAGGAAATTGCAAAATACAAAAAAAAATACAATCACAACAGTTTCTGTTTTCACCCAGAAACTTCCACAACACCCTCCCATTAACCCAAACACACCCTCAACACCCACCCAGAAACACCCACAACATTCACACCCGCAATACACACCCATCCACTCAGTCACACCCAAAAAACACCCATTCACCCAGAAACACCCACAAAACACCCATTCACCCAGAAAAACCCACAAAACACCCATTCACCCAGAAACCCCCTTAAAACACCCATTTACCCAGAAACACCCAAAAAACACCCATTCACCCAGAAACACACACAAAACATCCATTCACCCAGAAACACCCATTCACTCAGAAACACCCACAAAACACCCATTCACCCACAAACACCCACAAAACACCCATTAACCGAGAAACACCCACAAAACACCGATTAACCCAGAAATACCCAAAAATCACCCATTCACCCAGAAACACCTACAAAACACCCAATCACACCCAAAAAACACTCAATCACCCAGAAACACCCACAATTCTCACCCATCCATTCAGACACACCCACAAAAACCCATTCACCCAGGCACACCCACAAAACACCCATTCACCTAGACACACCCTCAAAAACACCCATTCACCCAGACACACCTCCAACAGCCACCCATCCACCCAGCCACACCCGCAACATTCATCCAGACACACCTGTAAGTACCTAATAAAAATTACTCCGAGACGGTCAATCAGCTTGAGTCAAGCACGTTGATTTTCTGTATGTTTTTGTTCCGTTGCTAGCGTAAACAAATCAAACAGACCTAAAAAGCTTTTAAATGCTTGGCTCAAGCATCAAGCAAACGTTGTAGACGATCAAAATGTTTAAAGCAAGATTGACGCCAAGCTGATTGACCGTCACGGAACTCCTAGGTTTTAACAAATTTATGACGTGAAAAGAAAATGGCGCGCGCAAAGCAAATTACAAAAAAAGTACACCAAGAAGGTTCCGAGTCTGAGTTTTTAACAAATTAAAATAGGTTGCATGACAATTTCGGCACCATGGAGGTAGAAATAAATATGTATAATGATGTTTTGAATTCACAAACTCATTGCACACGATGTTCTAAATTCAAATTTACTTTAACCTCTAGAGGATAAAAACGGCTTTTGCACTCAGATATCGAAGAGCAAAAACGCCTTTTCCGAGATGGTGGGATGAAATAGTAGATTTTCCATCAAGTGCACAAAACGGATCATTTTTGTCCGAGACTTTTAGCAGCCCGAGCCGAAGGCGAGGGCTGATAGTAATGTCGAGGATAAAAATGGTTTTGTGGACGAGTTAGAAACTCTGCTTTTCACTTCGATTGCGAGGAAATAAAACAGTAATTTATCATAACATTTCTTAAAATTCAAAACAGTTTTGAATACAAAAGGAAATTGTTTTTCCCATTGATATTAGGCTTGGGCTACAGACCTATACAGCCAAGTATTAAATTAATTTGAAATAATAATTCTTATAATAATAAATAATTCTTAAATTAATTTAATTACCTACCGTACCTACTTGAATTAAAATTTTAATATCTTTTATGTCTTAAAAAACATATTAGGCAAATAAATTTAAGTAAATATTAAAAAATAACAAATTCTGTCTGAATTTCTTATTGAGTTTGGCTGCATAGCTCATTTTCTTTGCCTTAATATAGATACTTTTATGATTAAATACGTTAATGCTCTAGAGCACAAAATTGGATTTTGTGCAGCCTATATCCTGCACAAACAAGCACTTTCAGAGCATGAGAAGTGAAAATAAAATTACTTGTAGATATTTATTCTACTACGAAGGATGAAACCAAGAGAGCAAAAATAGAATGGACAGAACCAAACTTTTTTAGTAATACTCATGAATGATGTGACCATGAATGTAGATGCATGTGACTCCTGAAAAGATCGATGAATTGTGTGAGGTATCATATGCATGTGTGGATGAGGAGATAACGAGTAACAGGAGAGAGTGGAGAAAGAGACCATACTGCTTAAGATGATGGAAGCAAGCCTAAAATAAACATATTTTATTTAAACCACGCAAGGATTTAAGGCTGGTGTTCACCAACACACAAACAGGCGATTATTATTTTACCTTCAGTTTTTGACATACCTCTGTATGGACGAATTGTCACAAACTGCCGGTCATATTTTAATCGTTTGATTTACAAGTGGGTGAACTCGGGCCCTAATAAGATATGACTTGATGCTGATAAAGTACACCTAGCTTATAAATATAAACAGCGTAACTCATGATAATGAAGACAACATTTCAAGGCGCGGAAAATCTCCCGTGAAACCCCCTAAATATTAAAAAGAAAAATCCGCTCAACTGATTTTATGTAAAATGACACAATTACGTTGCGCATCAAGACGGGTAGGTTACTTTTTGCGCTTTTTTTTGTTAATTTGGGTGACACCTTTGTGAATCGGGAAGTCGCTCACGAATAGGGTTTGCCTTTTGCCCGACCTTAGTTAGATGGAATTTGAGTAAAACTACATATTAAATAATAAGTTATATCAAATTAATCAAATAATCTTTATTAACTTCTCATTAATTAAAAACAAAATATTAATTATCTTTGAAAATTAACAACAAGATCAATCAATAACGGGGTGCTGAATCCATTCTGTGACAAAAATGTCCAGACTTTTATCGAATTTTTGCCAGGAGGCCTTACTTACCACCAACGAAACTCTAAACGCCACTCAATTCCCATTGTTTAAAGTGAGGCAACGCTATAAGCCGAGTAGAACGGCGTCCCGTTTTGTCTCCCGCGTTTGGATCGCACTAATACTTAATGGAACGACCACAGGACTTTTAAAAATTGTAAATGGTAACCCTACTCGCGAAGTCCAACGAAGTTTAAATTCAAAAGGGCTGGAGTCGTTGATGCCGCTTCGTTTTTAATTGGCACTATAATATTCTATTTATTAACATTGAGTTATAAAGTAAACAGTAATAGTAGTTCAATGTTTATTAAAGCCTTCGCAGTCTTACGGTGTATACGCATACACGGCCGCCTTGGTCAAATGCTCATATTGCTGGGTATTGGCCAAGAGGTCCCGGGTTCGAATCCTGGTAGGGGCAAACTTTGTGATGACCACAAATGTTTGTTTCCGAGTCATGGTTGTGTATATGTTTATGTAGTATATTTTCAACATTTATATACATAATTATATTAAAAATATGTCCGTCATCTAGTATCCATAACACAAGTGCTTAGACTACTTACATTGGGCTAGATGATAGGTATGAGTGTAAAAATAATTATAATTAAAAATAAATAGTTATTTGTTGTACGTGAGTGCAAAGTTGTTTTTTAACCGCGTGCTCAATTTTGATGACCGAACTAGCGAAGGATTCTAAAATTGAATCACGAGCGTAGCGAGTGATTCAAAAATTAGAATCCTGAGCGATAGCGAGGGAATCAAAAGAGCACAAGGTGAAAAATCTTTGCACTCGAGTGCAACACGTAACTTTTCATCCCCCCAACGAGGAAATTACAAAATACAAAAAAAAAAAAAAAAATCACAACAGTTTCTGTTTTCACCTAGAAACTTCCACAACACCCTCCCATTAACCCAAACACACTCTCAACACCCACCCAGAAACACCCACAACATTCACACCCGCAATACACACCCATCCACTCAGACACACCCAAAAAACACCCATTCACCCAGAAACACCCACAAAACACATATTCACCCAGAAACACCCACAAAACACATATTCACCCAGAAACACCCACAAAACACCCATTTACCCAGAAACACCCAAAAAACACCCATTTACCCAGAAACACCCACAAAACACCCATTCACCCAGAATCACCTACAAAACACCCATTCACCCAGAAACACCCACAAAACACCCATTCACCCAGAAACACCCACAAAATATCGAATCACCCAGACACACCCACAACAGCCATTCAGACACCCACAACTTCCACCCAGTCACACCCACAATACTCACCGATCCATTCAGACACACCCACAAAACACCCATTTACCCAGACACACCCACAAAACACCCATTCACCTAGACACACCCACAAAACACCCATTCACCCAGACACACCTCCAACACCCACCCATCCACCCAGCCACACCCGCAAAATTTATCCAGACACACCTGTAAGTACCTTATAAAAATTACCGTCCCTAATGGAGTTCCGAGACGGTCAATCAGCTTGAGTCAAGCACGTTGATTTTCTGTATGTTTTTGTTCCGTTGCTAGCGTAAACAAATCAAACAAACCTAAAAAGCTTTTAAATGCTTGACTCAAGCATCAAGCAAGCATTGTAGACGATCAAAATGTTTAAAGCAAGATTGACGCCAAGCTGATTGACCGTCACGGAACTCCAAGGTTGTAACAAATTTATGACGTGAAAAGAAAATGGCGCGCGCAAAGCAAATTACAAAAAAAGTTCACCAAGAAGGTTCCGAGTCTGAGTTTTTAACAAATTAAAATAGGTTGCATGATAATTTCGGCACCATGGAGGTAGAAATAAATAGGTATAATGATGTTTTGAATTCACAAACTCATTGCACACGATGTTCTAAATTCAAATTTACTTTAACCTCTAGAGGATAAAAACGGCTTTTGCACTCAGATATCGAAGAGCAAAAACGCTTTTTCCGAGATGGTGGGATGAAAAAATAATTATTATAATTATTATAGTAACGCCCGGTTTTTCTGGTGGACTAACTGCCGCACTCAGAGACGTCAAATAACTTTAATGAGTACTTAATGTCAAAAAATCTCATTTAAATCTAGACCTGGCAAAAATAGCGACTAGTTTTGAATTGTCATTTTTTGACATAAAGTACTCATTAACGTTATTTGACGTCTCTGAGTCCGGCAGTTAATCCTACTTCTTTATCCCGTGCCTATTTGACAGATATCTATCAAAGTTGAAGGTTGTATACCTATAACGGCACTAGCAAAGAGTATTAACACACTACGTTGCTGGATTTCATGATTTTCTTTTCAGGATTATAAAAATATGAGTGAAAAGCCGCGTGGTGACGGCAGAGTAGAATACAATTGTCACCACCCCAAATCTTTCCCGTGGGTGTCGTACAAGGCGACTAAGGATAAATTTGAATATGATAAGGAATGCAGCAGCGTTCCTCTTATACCACCTAGGCTAGCAATGTACTGCGACTTTTGTGCCCGATAAATGGCAATAGGCTCGCCACCTATTACATGGGACTTGACATATTTGGCGAAACGTGGGCGCTAGTTCACCTCTGCCTACCCCTTCGGGGATATAGGCGTGATTTATGTATGTATGTAAAAATATGAGTAGTTCCTGATCTTTGATTTAAATGAACTTAATATTCAGCTATCAAATATACTGAACGGTACAATGCATACATTTTCAATATAATTTAGCCAATTTAGCCATGTCCTTTATATTCATACAACTAGCTACTTAAAAACCTATCTGGTGTTTTATTTTAATTTATTACATCACGCCTTTTCCCCCACCCACATATTTTCGTCAGCTTATTATATTTTCTAGTCCTAAGTAATAGGAACCATCGATCTCTCACGTTAGTGTCTTACAAGGCGACTAAGCTAAGACAGCGACGAGTTGAGAATGGGCAGCAGCGTTCTTCATATACCACCTCACAATATACCGCGATGTACCTATCCGATAGCTGGCAATGGGCTCGACACATATAACATGGGACTTAAACTAATTTGCTAAACGTGGGTGTTAATTCGCTTCTGCCTTAGGGATAAAGTATATCAAATAATGTGTATCAATTAATTTTTCATCCCACCATCTCGGAAAAAGCGTTTTTGCTCTTCGATATCTGAGTGCAAAAGCCGTTTTTATCCTCTAGAGGATAAAGAAAATTTGAATATAGAACATCGTGTGCAATGAGTTTGTGAATTCAAAACATCATTATAACTATTTATTTCTACCTCCATGGTGCCGAAATTATCATGCAACCTATTTTAATTTGTTAAAAACTCAGTTTGTTTTGTGGGTGTTTCTGTGTGAATGGGTGTTTTGAGGGCGTTTCTGGGTGAATAGGTGTTTTGTGGGTGTTTCTGGGTGAATGGGTGTTTTTTGCGTGTGTCTGAGTGGATGGGTGTGTATTGCGGGTGTGAATGTTGTGGGTGTTTCTGGGTGGATGGGTGGGTGTTGTGGTTGTGTCTGGGTGTAAGCTGTGGGTGTGTCTGGGTGGATGGATGTGTGCTGTCGATGTGTCTGAGTGGATGTTCTGGGTGTTTCTGGGTGGGAGTGTATGTTGAGAGTGTGTTTGGGTTTATGGAAGGATGTTGTGGAAGTTTCTGGGTGAAAACAGACACTGTTGTGATTGTATTATTTTTTTTTTGTTTTTGCAATTTCCTCGTTGGTGGGGATGAAAAGTTACGTGTTGCACTCGAGTGCAAAGATTTTTCACCTTGTCCTCTTTTGATTCCCTCGTTATCGCTCGCGATTCAATTTTAGAATCCTTCGCTAGCTCGGTCATCAAAATTGAGCACGCGGTTAAAAAACAATTTTGCACTCACGCACAACAAATAACTATTTCTGAGGCGAATTCTAATTTGGTATTAATATTGGGTCACGCTAGGATTCTCTATCTCTAGTTCTGAACACGCTTTGTGTGTTCGATAAATGTGTTTAACTTTGATCTTGGCAACACTCCAGAGCAAATAAGTTTTGGTCACGCCTATTCTCTGGGCTGTAGCAGAACAAGTATTTATCCGTCCATAGGCATTTTGCAAGTCTGGTTATAACAAAATATTAATATACTTGAAAGGCGTGCCTGTATAATAAATTACCGCGTCGTATCAAGAAATGAATGCATATTATGTATACATACGTACTTATATTACGCCTATATGTCCGAAGGGGTAGGCAGAAGTGAATTAAACACCCACTTTCGCCAATTATGTTCGGTCCCATGTAATATGTGGCGAGCCCATTGCCATTTATCGGGCACGAAAGTCGCAGTACATTGCTAGGTGGTAATAAAAGGAACGCCGCTGCCCATTCCTCATCATTGTTTTAACCGTTAGTCGCCTTATACGACACCTGCGGAAGAGATGGGGGTAGTGACAATTGTATTCTGCCCTGCCGTCACCACAAGGTACATGTTGCAATGCAATGAATTCAACATGTACCATTATTGATTAAAAGTCGAGATCAGTCGAGATCCTCGCTTCACCGCAGAATTTATCATTATTTATGTTGAAAATAAATCAACTCACGCTTGTCCAAAAGTTATTGTGTGGCAAAGTTGTTTTAATAAAAAACATCTAGCGGTTCCTCAGATAGTCATCCTGTAACTTTTGCGGTTTCAAGTTTTCTCATATTTTCCCAGTTAAAAGGGGATGAAGGGGGAAGGGGAGCACAGGGGAAAGTAATATTGGACCACTCGCCAAATTGAACACGTTTATTCTTGTGAAGTTTTCTAGGAAATGTCAGTATCTTAGGTACGACTGGCAACATTCTATAAATGTATTTTACCGCCTCCGTTTTTGGTTCGCCCCCCGGAACTAAGGCACGGAGGTCCCGGGTTCGATCCCCAGGGGACTTTATAATTGTACTCAGTTTGGTTGGAGGTAGTATTTCTTTCCATAAGTCCGCCTGGCTTGCTACCACCATCTTATCAAAAATCAATCTGTCGACATACTATGAATGTTAACAGAATATTATTGTGTGCCGTGTGGTGACGGCAGAGCAGAATACAGTCTCACCCGTGGGTACACTACAGTATACAAGAGTAAAGACAGCAATGAGTAATGGGCAGCAGCATTCCTCTTTTACCAGCCAGCAATTATATGGCAATAGGCTCACCAACTATTGCATGTGACTTAACCTAAATTTTTTTTATGCGAGGTCAAAAAAGGTACTTCTTTCTTTCTAAATGGCGAAAAGTTGGTGTTTAATTCACCCTTATTAAATTACACCGTCTACCCCTTCGGGGATAGTATGTGTAATTTATGTATATGTATGTGTGTAACTAGGCTTTCCTTCTCGCATTGGTCCAATCACGGTTCCCGGGAAACAATACGTCAGCCGAGGGGAAATGATGGCGGCTCGGTTTCGACGCCGGAAACTGCTGATTGCGAAGGCAGCTATACGACTACCTAGGGTTGGGTGACGGAGTTGTGGGTTAATTTTGCCTTTTGCTGCGCTTAAAACATAGCGTTTTAATTTAAAAACCTATCTCTGTCAAACATTGTGTCAAAATTACATAGAATGTCTTAAACGCCCGTCCTACTTTTATAGACATCCTCAACTCACCAGCCCTTTTAATGTCCTCACTGCTGGGGCACGGGCCTTCCCTATGGATGGAAGAATATAGAGATATTGGGCCATAACCCACCACGCTGGCCCAGTGCGGGTTGGAGGGTATGTTTGTACGTCTGCAGACGCAGCTGGCACCAACGGCTCAACGTGCCTTCCGAAGCACGGAAGAACTCGAGATAATAAAATTTTGGTCACCCATCCAATGACCGGCCTTAGCGACATTGCTTAGTTTACGCAATCGCAGGCCAAGCGCGCTATGCCACTGCGCTAGCGAGCTCCTCACTTTTAAAGACATAACATAAATAAATTAAATGAGACTGGGCGGGACATGTAAGCCGTATGCATCCAGATTGCTGGGCATAGGTGCAGAGTGTCAGAATGGTCAAAGAAAGAAAGAAGAAAGAAATTTATTGACCTCGCTTAAAGTATAGGTACAATTGTAGATTACAAGTATAGAAAACACACAAATAAAAGATAATAATTATAAGGTCCATTGTAAAGTTGTGCAAAGCCAAAAGGTCCGAGTCTCAGCATATTTTGCTACAGTGGCGATGAGTCCATCGACACAGTAGCGCTGGTATTCTGACTGAGACTTATTCAATACAGTCAACCAGTGAAACAGTACCGTAACTACAAAAACAACACAGCTAAATTAACACAATAAACAACACATAGGTATGGTCAGCATCACATGACGATCACCACCTTAGCCCTCTGAGATACAAAAGATAGCGCATGCGCAGTAATAATCGCCATAAATTTGTATGAACAACCATTGTGACAAGGTACTAAAGTGTTAAGCCACTCATGGCGCTGACCGTACCTAAAATAAAACAAACAATTATTATCGACATAAATAAATGATTTACTCTCATCAATAAAATTCGTTTGGCAAACACGTCGAGGTCGACCTAAAAAGAGGTGGAAAGACGATCTAGAGACAGGTACTATAGACAAGGTCGGCTGCGGGGGAGGCATTTGTCCAGCAGTGGGATCTTGTAGGCTAATAAAAATAAATTGCTATGACCTCAATAAAATTCTATCAAACAATTAAGCTACTTAACGTCCATTTGAAATTCTACGAGCATCATAATCCCCTAGTACCCTTAGGAAATGTTTGTATTGGCGTGATCACGTACATCAATATTGGCTGTACAAGAGAGCTATTAGTTCTTGCTCCAGGTCAGAGGTGCTCAAACGGTCGATAAAATAAAAAATACATATATACATACATAAATCACGCCTATATCCCCGAAGGGGTAGGCAGAGGTGAACTAGCACCCACGTTTCGCCAATTATGTTAGGTCCCATGTAATAGGTGGCGGGCCTATTGCCGTTTATCGGGCACAAAAGTCGCAGTACATTGCTATTGCAAGGTGGTATAAGAGGAACGCTGCTGCCCATTCCTCATGATTGATTTATCCTTAGTCTGCCTACTCTGCCCTCACCACACGGCTTAAAATAAAAAATAAATAAAATAATAGTTATTTGTTGTACGTGAGTGCAAAGTTGTTTTTTAACCGCGTGCTCAATTTTGATGACCGAGCTAGCGAAGGATTCTAAAATTGAATCACGAGCGTAGCGAGTGATTCAAAAATTAGAATCCTGAGCGATAGCGAGGGAATCAAAAGAGCACAAGGTGAAAAATCTTTGCACTCGAGTGCAACACGTAACTTTTCATCCCCCCCCAACGAGGAAATTGCAAAATACAAAAAAAAATACAATCACAACAGTTTCTGTTTTCACCCAGAAACTTCCACAACACCCTCCCATTAACCCAAACACACTCTCAACACCCACCCAGAAACACCCACAACATTCACACCCATCCACTCAGACACACCCAAAAAACACTCATTCACCCAGAAACACCCACAAAACACCCATTCACCCAGAAAAACCCACAAAACACCCATTCACCCAGAAACACCCACAAAACACCCATTTACCCAGAAACACACACAAAACACTCATTCACCCAGAAACACCCACAAAACACACATTCAACCAGAAACACCCATTCACGCAGAAACACCCACAAAACACCCATTCACCCAGAAACTCCCACAAAACACCGATTAACCCAGAAACACCCACAAAACACCCATTCACCCAGAAACACCTACAAAACACCCAATCACCTAGACACACCCTCAAAACACCCGTTCACCCAGACACACCTCCAACTGCCACCCACCCACCCAGCCACACCCGCAACATTCATCCAGACCCACCTGTAAGTCCCTAATAAAAATTACCGTCCCTAATGGAGTTCCGAGACGGTCAATCAGCTTGAGTCAAGCACGTTGATTTTCTGTATGTTTTTGTTCCGTTGCCAGCGTAAACAAATCAAACAGACCTAAAAAGCTTTTCAATGCTTGACTCAAGCATCCAGCAAGCGTTGTAGACGATCAAAATGTTTAAAGCAAGATTGACGCCAAGCTGATTGACCGTCACAGAACTCCAAGGTTTTAACAAATTTAAGACGTGAAAAGAAAATGGCGCGCGCAAAGCAAATTACAAAAAAAGTACACCAAGAAGGTTCCGAGTCTGAGTTTTTAACAAATTAAAATAGGTTGCATGACAATTTCGGCACCATGGAGGTAGAAATAAATAGGTATAATGATGTTTTGAATTCACAAACTCATTGCACACGATGTTCTAAATTCAAATTTACTTTAACCTCTAGAGGATAAAAACGGCTTTTGCACTCAGATATCGAAGAGCAAAAACGCTTTTTCCGAGATGGTGGGATGTAAAAATCTTTATTGCAGTTAAATCAGGTTTTAACATTACATTTTTATGGAGGTCTTCTTTTTGGTATGGATTTGGTATGGATACCTGTGACAAAATACCTCATTCTTCCATAGCCAGTTCTATACTAATTACTAACAAGAGATTCTCGATCGCGAGTGATTTTTGAGAATCTCGAGAAAAAATTCTGCTATAGAACTAAAAACTAAAAAAAATAGAGCACATATTTGTTTAGCCCCTCATCTTTCTTTTATCATTACTTTCCTTTAAAAGGCGGCTTGCCTTTTGCTAGCGGAAAAGGCAGCTACACTTACCTTGTTTATTAATACAGATTGTGCGGAAAAACTAATCACTATCTATAAAATAACTATCTATACCACTCATAAACCCCAGACGACAATGAGAGGAGGTGAATTAACACCCACGTTTTGCCAATGAGGTCACAGGTCAGGTCGCATGTAATAAGGTGCGAGCCTGTTGCCATTTATCGGGCGAGGAAATCGCAGTACATTGCTAGGTGGTCTAAGAAGAACGCTGGGTTGTTTCAATTTTCACCCTTAGTTGCCTTTTACGACACCCGCGGGATGGGGGTAGTCACAATAATTGTATTCTGCTCTGGCTTACATAGTTCAACAAGTTTTTTAGTTAAAAAACAATATTTTGTACACTTCTTTTTTGTCCCAAATAAAGAGAAAAAAGAAAACAATATTTATTGTTAAAGGTTGAGCACCCCTGATCCAGGGTCTCGCTCAGTGGTAATTCATTAAACAGGTCGGCCCTGCTGGCTGGCATCGGGTAACGTTGTGACGTCACTTGATGAGGCTGTGTTGTATTAGAAATTGAACTGTGTGCTTTGTCCGTTAAGGTTCATAAGCTAGACGGCTACCAAGTCCACCAGAGGCTAGTCTTTTGACCTTCAAATGGTGACAAACGATCTGCGTAGGAGGAGTGATTATGTAAACTAAGCAATGTCGCTAAGGCTAGTCTTTGGATTGGTGACCAAAAATTTATTATCTCGAGTTTCTCCGTGTATCGGAAGGCACGTTACGCTGTTGGTCCCGGATGCATCTGCTGTCGTTAATACACACCAACCCGCACTGGCCCAGCGTGATCATATTAGGGCCCAATCTCCCTATATCCTTCCATCTATAGGAAAGGCCCGTGCCCCAGCAGTGGGGACATTAAAGGGCTGGTGCTGATGATCTGCGTAGTAGTACCTACTAGAAAAGTTTTGCATTTATTATAACAAAATTATATTGATCTATTATTTTTGGATGATTAAAAACTGGACTTTGCTGTGTGGTGCCGGCAGAGCCGAATACAATAGTCACCACCCCCATCTCTCCCACGGGTGTCGTACAAGGCGACCAAGAGGAATGCAGCAGCATTCCTCTTATACCACCTAGAAAAATAGGTACTGGGATTTAGAATTCATTTCTTACTCATATCTATCTCAAATCACAGAATCCATCCGCTCCGATCCGTAACCCTGCGAGGCTCTCCACGGCAGTTGGACTCCTCATCTTGGTGCTCGAAGATGTGAAAGGGCAACCCTCCACGGGGAGAGTGGTGGAACGCTACTGCTTTCAACCCCGAGGCGTCTCCTGCCCGGCTAGCATGATTATCGAAACACGATATGATATAAATAGAGATAGCCATTTATCGCTTTGAACTCTCATAATTCATTGGATTTTTGAAAATTCTCAAATGTTTCGGTGCCCGTGCTAGCCAGCCTGGGGGGATATGTCGGACTTTCACCACCCAAAACCACCTTTCTGCCTTACCCGGGACAGGTCTATAGGCGTCATCTGTAGCGATAACCCCCTAGGAAGAGCTAATACAAATTTTAAACAAATGTTAATGGCTGTAGTGCCGTGTGGTGACGGCAGAGTAGAATACAATTGTCACCGCCCCAAATCTCTCCCGTGGGTGTCGTACAAGGCGACTAAGGATAAATCAGTGATAAGGAATGGGCAGCAGCGTTCCTCTTATACCACCTAGTAATGTACTGCGACACTTTTGTGCCCGATATATGGCAATAGGCTCGCCACCTATTGGGACCTAACATAATTGGCGAAATGTGGGTGCTAGTTCACCTCTGCCTACCCCTTCGGGGATATAGGCGTGATTTATGTATGTATGTTAATGGCTGTAAGAGTTGACCAATAATAATAATAATAATTTATATTTTTATAATAATATAATTTAATGCATGAAATTAATTTGATAATGTGATTTAATGAAATGCATAAATTCAGTAAAGATATTTTTTTTTTATACATGTACCTGTACCAGAAATAAAGACATTGCTGTGCACTTGCAGGGTCATGTTTGATTCTCTTCATTGTTAAGATATATGTAACAACATGGTGCAATAAAATACTTTGACTTTAGAGGGCGACGCAATGGGACTCCCCCGGGAGATACCTACGCTAGAGGAACTCTCACAGGGAGAACCTCAATTAACATTCAACGTATCCGGCTTTCCAAAAAACCCGGTCGAAGCTGTAAAGGTCTCTCTGCCAACAGGTCTGTGCCGTAGGCACATGACTCGTTATATGTTTTTAGATCATGTTTCTAATAAGATCTCTGATGTAAGACGAAATGTGGGTATGCGGTAATGTCGCCGCATACTCAGCGAAAAAGGGATGATCTTCCTCCGAGCCAGGTGTGCACTCGGGGACCGCGGTCCAACTGTACTTCGTCGGATCTTGTATATATTCTGAGTTCCTCCAGAAACTTTGTAATCGTGATTCAGGACTTGCTAATCTCGTTCTGCCTTAACACCACAGTCATTAGGTCTACAGTTGGTTTGACTCCATTGTTATCTTGAGCTATCGTACTTTTTTGTTGATCAACCATTTCTCGGTTACACGACGCTTTGTTTATGTAGCGCTCTGACGTAGCCGCTACATCACAGAAATGGTTGATCAGCAAAAAAGTACGACAGCTCACGATAACAATGAAGTCAAACCAACTGTAGACCTAATGACTGTGGTGTTAAGGCAGAAGAGACCAATTTCTCATCCACCCCTCTCGATATCATATCCTCCATTACACAATCCATCCATCTTGTCTTTGGTCTTCCTCTGCTTCTACGTCCTTCCACATTTATACTCAACATTCTTCTGCCAACATAGCTTTCATAGAATAGAAATACATCATGTGTGAAAATTCATCTGTGTATCACTAGTTCATGAGATACAGTCTGGTGACAGACGTACGGACGGCCAGCGGAGTCCTAAGAATCCAAATGGGATCTTAGTATTAGGATCCTGTTTTACCCTTTGCCACGGCTCCCTAAAAACGCAATCCATATATCGCTTCTTCAATCTTCCTCTCATTCTAGGACCGCCTAAACATTCGGTCTTCGTCTAAAACATTTCTGTACTGCTCAAGAGATAAATCTTTCTTAAGATATTTAGAGCAGATGAAGATTGTACAACATTCATAAGCATTGTACTTTATTTTCTAATTTATTACTTCACAACTTCCAAGGAGGTATTACGAGAGAGATGAATTATTGTATTACAACTTTTCGCTAGTATTCATTTCAACAAAATTTACAACAGTTTGTAATTTATTTCAAATTAATTGCGTCGCGTGATGTTTGGAATTAATAAGCAGGTAATTAGTGGACTAATAAACTTATTTTATGTTTTCCTTGGCACGCGATCGGTACAAGGGACGCAATGTCTGGCTAGACACATAATTGGATTCGGTCTAGGGTCCCACAAATCTTTTAGGAATGATTAAAAGTATTGAATAAATGTTTAAACTTTCTTTTATGGTAGACAAGGAAGCTCTTGGCTTTCATCTCACCTTCCCGGCTAGTGTGACCACAAAACACGATATGATATAGCCATTTATCGCGTTGTACAGTAAAAAATCATTAGATTTTAACACTTTAATAAGCCTGAATTTTAAGCCTCTAAGGCTTTAAATATCATTTATCGCTTTGACCTATCGAAAATCCAATGATTTTTTACTGTTCAACGCGATAAATGGCTATATCATATCGTGTTTGGGTGGTCATGCTAGCCGCGGGCTGAAGTAAGTGACGATAAGGGCCGAAAGTGGAATCCAGCTTTACCTGGACCCTGAACCACATGTGATAAGATAGCTAACCCAATGTACTCGCTTGGGGATTGAACACGGGATCTTAATTCGGTGCTCTAACCATTAGACCACGGAGGCAGTTAAAAATTGTACAATAAAAAATGTTTAATGAAGCTTTTTTGGTTTTTCGGTATCATCACTTCCGCAGATAGAACCTCTTGGTGGATTTTAAATTAGAAAAAAAAGATAAGGAAAATGTAAAGACTATTTCTAAGAACCACAAAATAATTGTTTGAAGACAATAATAATAACACCCGCTGTCTCCCATTCCTTGGTACAGTCAGCACTGAAATTAAATTGCAGCTGGCACAACTTATGGACGAGCTCGCTAGCGCAGTGGCACAGCGCGCTTGGCCTGCGATTGCGTAAACTAAGCAATTTCGCTAAGGCCGGTCATTGGATGGGTGACCAGAAATTTACTATCACGAGTTCCTCCGTGCTTCGGAAGGCACGTTTAGCCGTTGGTCCCGGCTGCATCTGCAGTCGTTAATACCCACCAACCAAGGCCTGTGCCCCAGCAGTGAGGACATCAAAAGGCTGGTGATGATGATGATGGCAGAACTTATAACCCCTGAATCAATGCTCAGGCTATCTGGGGTCAATGTAAGCTAGCCATATGTTTCCATACATCTAGGTCGGTATGTTTTTTCTTCCATTCACTTCTGTTAGCTTTCATTTTCTCATTCACTCCATAGATCTATTCATTAGTGGATATTGAATGACTGATTATATTTTGTATCCTTATTATCAGAACATTTCTACTTCTATCAGTTATTTTATACACAGCGCCGATGCTATAGGATTATGATCATAAATTATCTACTAAAAAATATATGGTTTATTATGATGAGGAATGGGCAGCAGCCTTCCTCCGATACCACCTAGCAATGAACTGTGGTTTTCGTGTCCGATAAATGGCAATAGATATAAGCTCTCCTAGCTACTCCTCCCTTCGGGCTTCGGGGATATAGGCGTGATTTATGTATGTAAGAATCGTCAAAGTTAAGTATTAGAATCGTATGACGTATGCCAAAGTCAAAAGGTTTCCAAGAGTTAAAGTGATAAGCTATGCCATCCGTTGGTAAACTACCAGGAGAGGCCTTGTTCTGAGAAGAACGGGCAAGAATATTCGTCTGTACTCGTTGCTGACCGTACCAGTCGCCCCGCTGAGTCGTTCAATAATCATTAAGCTGCTAACGATAGCCAGTTTACCGCTGTGAACGGTATTACCGTGGTCCCTGAACAACATTTGTGTTGTTCTAATTCAGAACTCTCATTCCAACAGGACATGCAATTTGTAATAGAGACTCCTGTACTGTCGTCAGCACGCCAGGCTATACAAAGCTGTCATACATACATACAAAAATCATGACTATTCCCGAAGGTGTAGGTATGATTTATGAGGTGAATTAAGACCCATATTTCGCCAATTAGGTTAGGTCCCATGTAATGTGTGTCCCATTTATTGTGTGTGGTGAGTGGCGAGCCTATTGCCATGTATCGGGCACAGAAATCAATCAATCATGTACAGAGCATTGCTAGGAGGCCTCAGAGGAATGCTGCTACCCATTACTCTTTGCTGTCTTAACCCTTAGTCGCCTTGGATTACACCTGCAGGAGATGAGGGTGGTGGCAAATCTGCTCTGCCGTCACCACAAGGCATTGCATAATTTATCAAGTTTGTTAGAGAGATTTCTTTCATATAATTGACCCAAACGATCGATGCAATAAAAGTACAGAATGTATTTTTTACAAATTTTAGTTGGTTTGGTCCCGGGTGTGGCAAGCGAATTTTCGAAAATCTCTGAATGCAGTTTTCGTTCTTTTCAAAAACAAAGGAATGTTTCCTTTTAGTAAAATGTTCTATCTACAGTATTGAGAGTACTTTCCCTATAGGTGGCATTACAAAATTCCACCCTGTACAATAAGAACAATTTTGTGTCAGATTAATTTACAGCTCTCGAAAAACATCGAGCTCTCACAAAAACCTTCTCGATTGTTCAAGAATACCACAAAGTGCCGATATTAAATCTTTGGAGGACCTTCTCTGCAGCGAAGGATTCTTTTAAGTCTCGGCCAAGCCTATTGTTATTCTTCAAGTGCACTTCGGATCAGGGACTTGGCGATTTCTTAAATTACGTTGGCGGAATAGCCTTGAGACCCGGTCTGCGATTGCGTGAACTAAGCAACGTTCGATAAGGCCAGTCATTGGATGGATGACCAAACATTTATTATCTAGAGTTTCCCCGTGTTTCGAAAGGCACGTTAAGCCGTTGGTCCCGGCTGCATCTGCAGTTGTTAATACCTACCAATCCGCACTGGGCCAGCGTGGTAGGTTATGGCCCAATCTCCCTATATTCTTCCATCCATAGGGAAGGCCCGTGCCCCAGCAGTGGGGACATTAAGGGCTGGTGATGATGATGATGATGAATACCTACCAATCCGCACTGGGCCAGCGTGGTGGGTTGTGGCCCATTCTCCCTATAGTCTTCCATTCATTCGGTGGGGACATTAAAGGACTGATAAAGATGATAAATATAGCCCTGAATTCTGAAATGAATTTTTGATTTTTATTTTAACATTATATATTATTAATGTTAGAAAAATTATCACAAACAAAGTGGTTAGAAAAAGTTTGAAAAATCATAGTCTTGATGCGGGAGTCGAATCCGCGACCTCCGCATTCCGTGCAGGTGCCTAAACCGCTCGGCCTACCAAAACGTTAATTAGCTTCAAATTTCAAGCTTTACACTCCACGTTGAAGCCAACTGCTACGCTCGCATTGCAGCGGAAGCGGGTTCGATTTTGACTTGTTGACTGTAATGTTGTTGTTGACTGATTGAAACTTGATTCAAACTTGAACTTGATCCGAGATCACCTCTTTCCACTTGTTACGATCCTTTTCACACAATATTCACAATATTCTGACCATGAAATGGACTTTTTCGCTTGGTACGCGTACGAAAAATCCCACTTTCTGGTCAGGGGGTGACATATAACTATGATATTACCTGGGGCGACAAAAAAAGAAGTTTTGCCTTCAGGTTCTACTTGAGATCTGAGCCATTCTTTGTTTTATCGCACTTGATTTTTCTTCATAGTAAGATTTATCTATACTAATATTATACGGCAGGTTGGTGACGGCAGAGTAGAATACAATTGTCACCACCCCAAATCTCTCCCGTGGGTGTCGGACAAGGCGACTAAGGATAAATCACTGATGAGGAATGGGCAGTAGCGTTCCTCTTATACCTACCAACCATTTGCTGGTTGGTGGTTGGTGGTACTGCGACTTTTGTGCCCGATAAATGGCAATAGGCTCGCCACCTATTACATGGGACCTAGCATAATTGGTGAAGCGTGGGTGCTAGTTCACCTCTGTCTACCCCTTCGGGGATATAGCCGTGAATTATGTATGTATGTAATATTATAAAGCTGAGGAGTTTGTTTGTTTGGTTGGTTGGTTAAACGCGATAATCTCAGAAACTACTGGATCAAATTGAAAAAATATGTTTATGTTGGATAGTCCATTTATTGAGGAAGGCTATATAACAACCGACATTAAACGAAGACGCGGGCGATCACCAGTAATATCATTTATAAATGTTAAAGTTATGTATGTCTTAATTTATATTTACCAACTTGTTGTATCACAGTTTTAAGCAATAAACACCTATTCTGTTCGTTCTCAGGATGTAGAGTTTGTGACTTGGACTCAATGTAGCTCATTGTTTCTCAGGATGGGCGCCTCCGCAGCGGGGACATGCTGCTGCGCATCGGCGGGGTGTGCGTGGTGGGCATGTGCGCGCGGCAGGCGGCCGCGGTGCTGCGCCAGTGCGGGGCGTGCGTGCGCCTGCTGGTCGCCAGGCCCGCCCCCGCCGTGCCGCAGCACCAGGTAACTGATGGGACGGGCCTTGCTCCGTGGGAGCAGTTAGGAGGCAGCAGGTCTGGCTGATGGGAAAGGCCTTGCTCCGTAGGAACAGCTAGGAGGCAGCACCAGGTAACTGGCTGATGGGAAAGGCCTTGCTCCGTAGGAACAGCTAGGAGGCAGCACCAGGTAACTGGCTGATGGGAAAGGCCTTGCTTCGTAGGAGCAGCTAGGAGGCAGCAGGTCTGGCTGATGGGAAAGGCCTTGCTCCGTAGGAACAGCTAGGAGGCAGCACCAGGTAACTGGCTGATGGGAAAGGCCTTGCTCCGTAGGAACAGCTAGAAGGCAGCACCAGGTAACTGGCTGATGGGAAAGGCCTTGCTTCGTAGGAGCAGCTAGGAGGCTTGCTCCGTAGGAACAACTAGGAGGCAGCAGGTAACTGACTGATGGGAAAGGCGTTTTATTTTACTTTATTCTAGACAGGAAAGCTCCTGGCCTGCATCTCACCTGGTGGTAAGTGACGATAAGGGCCGAACATGGAAAAGTGCTTGCTTCGTAGGATTAGCCAAGAGGAATCTCGGGCGGTGAATCCTAAGGGCCTGTTCAGATGGAGCGAAATACGCGCGAATTCTTTTGTGTTTTCGAGTATATTACTGGTTTGACATTACACAATTTTACTAAGGCTCTATATAAAGAGCAATGCATAACGAATTACGTCTCAATCGCGCGTACATCAGTACGGGGTATAAGTCTAAACTAATATATAAAGAGGTAAGCGTTTATGCGTTTATGAGTTTTGATGTTTGGGACATGCAGGTTTGCATTATTGTAAACCTAGGTTTAAGTATTCAAATGTCATTTTCATTGTAAATTAATTACTACTGAACACGTATATGTACGTAAGTACACATTTAGTTCGCGTATCGATTGATCGGGAAAGGCAAGTCCATCTTTAATAACTTGTTCCAAGCTACTTAAATACTTAAGTGCCAACTTCTCAACAGGAAGCTCCAAGTTCTTAAAGTGCGTAGAACACGATAACTTTTACAATTCCGGTGGCTAGTGAAAGTTTGGCGAATTTGTTTCTCAGGCGAGGTGACCCTCTAAGCCCATTTGTATGCAAAGAAAATACCGTTTCATCCGATAATCCAGCTCGCTCGAGTTACTGCGAGCCTGCGCCTAGGGCTGCCACTGATCGTAATATTAGAATAAACTATTGCTGTCAACCCTTAGGCTGGAGATCGTCACTTACCATCAGGTGAGAGGAAAGGCAAGAGCTTCCCTGACTGTTGCTGTTAACATTATTATTATGGCAACAGATTTTGTTAAGATGATGGTAGCTAGCCAACTAGCTTGAATGAAGTCCTACCACCAACAAACCGAGCACAAATTTGTACCCTTCTGGGGATCGAACCCGGCACATCTGGATCTTAATTCCGGTGGGCGAACCACTACACCACGGAAGCGGTAATAAGGTGTACCTTAAGATTATGAGACTTACGAGCTGCCTACTATGCTACCGTGGCTTGTCTAAACAAGTCGAGAACTCGCTATTTATAGTAGGGTTCAGCGCTAATTGGAGGGCCTCAGAGCCACTTGATGCTGCGCTGCTTGGACCACGGCGTAATGGGTCGAGGGTTAGTGGCTCGAATATTTCGTTCGCTTTGTCTTACACACGCAGCGACTTAATGCTTTGGGTTTTTGTGAGAAACACTGCTTATTTCGAAGAATCGCTTCTATCTTGGAGAATCGCTGCTATCTCGGAGAATCGCTTTTATCTCAGAGAAAAGCTTCTATCTCGGAGAAACGCTTCTATCTCAGAGAAAAGCTTCTATCTCGGAGAAACGCGTCTATCTCTATCTCAGAGAAATGCTTCTATCTCGGAAAAACGCTTCTTTCTCAGAGAAATGCTTCTATCTCGGAAAAACGCTTCTATCTCAGAGAAAAATTTCTATCTCAGAGAAATGCTTCTATCTCGGAAAAACGCTTCTATCTCAGAGAAAAATTTCTATCTCAGAGAAATGCTTCTATCTCGGAAAAACGCTTCTATCTCAGAGAAAAATTTCTATCTCAGAGAAATGCTTCTATCTCGGAAAAACGCTTCTATCTCAGAGAAAAATTTCTATCTCAGAGAAATGCTTCTATCTCGGAAAAACGCTTCTATCTCAGAGAAAAATTTCTATCTCAGAGAAATGCTTCTATCTCGGAAAAACGCTTCTATCTCAGAGAAAAATTTCTATCTCAGAGAAATGCTTCTATCTCGGAAAAACGCTTCTATCTCAGAGAAAAATTTCTATCTCAGAGAAATGCTTCTATCTCGGAAAAACGCTTCTATCTCAGAGAAAAATTTCTATCTCAGAGAAATGCTTCTATCTCGGAAAAACGCTTCTATCTCAGAGAAAAATTTCTATCTCAGAGAAATGCCTCTATCTCGGAAAAACGCTTCTATCTCAGAGAAAAATTTCTATCTCAGAGAAATGCTTCTATCTCGGAAAAACGCTTCTATCTCAGAGAAAAATTTCTATCTCAGAGAAATGCTTCTATCTCTGCGAAACGCAGATATCTCAAAGAATCGCTTCTATCTCAGAGAAAAGCTTCTATCTCGGAGAAACGCTTCTATCTCGGATAAAAGCTTTTATCTCAGACAAACGCTTCTATCTCGGAGAAACGCTGCAATCTCGGAGAATCGCTTTTATCTCAGAGAAAAGCTTCTATCTCAGAAATGCTTCTTTCTCGGAGAAACGCTTCTATCTTTCATCATTCGGTGTTGCGTAAGTTAGCTTAAGTATGTTAGTCGATTGTACCCAGTTCTGTAAGACAAATATAAAAAGTACGTACAAAAACGTAAAATGCTTATCCCAGAAAATATTTTGCTGAAAAAGCCCAGCCATTTTCCCACAGAGCGCAACCGAAAAGAGAAAATGTCGCACAAATTGCGATGCACAAAACGGTGGCGTTTTTTTGTTTGTAACAATAATATATGCAAACTGGATGCACTCGCTGCCGGCGTGTTTGGTCGCTCGCTTCGTTAGCTTGATCAAATTCTGCTGAGTCGGCGGTCATTAAAGCGACCGGCTGCAGTGACCACGGTTCTAACTAAAATAATACGGACATCTGTTATTTATCTGTTACTAAAAGTTTATTGATGAAAACACTACAATTTACTTGCACTAACACCTGACTTCCCGTTATTCCGGAGCGGGTATATCCGCTTAACGCGACTGCCTGAATCTAACTGAACTAAAATGTAATATTAAATGGAATAAAGAATATGGTGGTTAGCTTTTTCCGCATTCGAACTTTTTCGAACCACCATATTCTTTGTACTAATTTTTGAAACATTATATAACGGTAAAATTAAAATCAAAAATAGAAATGGAATAGTAAAACAAATGCAGCGTTAACGAAAAAACACAGTGTATATCGTGATTAAGCTATTATTACTTAGAATATTGGCTTTTAACAGTACGGTCAACGGCACTTTACACTACACAATACTCTCAAATTTCTCCAATCGATTGTCATCCTTAACTTGTTTCTAGTAAGGCACAAAGTCTATTGAGAAAATTTGACACTTTGTGGTAGCCTGGCGTGCTGTTGACTGTAGAGCGCTTTGAAAATTTTCCTAAAAAGTTCATTCATTGGTAACTGAATTTTGAATTTCTAACATTAATGACTAATAATAACTGGATGTACCTGTTGTCAAATACAAGTCGGCAATTCCTAATACCTCTGCATAATACAGTAGGGACAAGAATGCTGTCTGAATAATAATAATATATAACGAAAACAATTTGGTACTAAAATAATTATATACTGATGCTGGGATAGCGGGTACTGAATATTTAAACATACATACATAAATACATTACGTTTATTAATCCCCGCAAGGGAAGGAAAATCTAGCTGTTTATCTTAGGTCAAACTATGTAGTTATTAAATATTATTACAATTTTAACTATTAGTACCGGTAACACCGTTTTAGTGTTATTCTATTAAATTAAGAACACACAATGTTTATGTTTTATATATACTAATATTATAAAGCTGAAGAGTTTGTTTATTTGGGCAACGCGCTAATCTCAGGAATTACTGACTCAAATTGAAAAAATATTTTTCTGTTGGATAGTCCATTTATCGAGGAAGGCAATTTATATAGCGGATTATATAATAACCGACATTAACGCGAGCGAAGCCGCCGGCGACCACTATTTTATATAAGTCGCGTCTAGCTTGAGCAATATGTAGCATATATATATATATATACGATGGCAAGCAATTAACCGTAAGGGTAGGCCAACAGGAAGCTATGACGCCGCCGTACGTTGCCTAGCAACTGACCGCAGCTCCCCATCTCTGATTAACCTTTAACATAAGTTCATTAATGTGGAGAGAACTCAACCTAATATAATTTAAGGTACATTTTGTGCTCTCTGAAGTTAAAATTGAAAGGAAAGTTCAGATGATTAGGTTAAATATTCTTTGAGACGGTTTACCCGCTGGCTATCGGCCGCGCCAATCGATGCGGCGTGGTGACGGCAGAGCGGGATACAATTGTCACCACCACCGTTTACATGGGTGGGACATAACACAATTGGCGAAACGTGGGTGTTAATTCTCATCTGCGTACCTCTTCAGGGATAAATAGGCTAATTTACGTAGTGTGTAACTAGGTATCGGGCATATTCATTTATAAACATTAATGTCATTCTAGACATATTTTGATTGGATTGGATTAATGAGATTGGATAAAGCGAAAGAAGCATGTAGGGACGTAGCGAGTGGAAAGAAGTGATCTCTGCCTATCCCTGTGGGAGAAAGGCGTGACATATGTATGTATATTTAACAGTACTCTAAGATCTGCCGTGGTGTTGACTGTAATACGGCAGAGAAGTATACAATTGTCACCACCACCAATTTCTCCCGCGGGTGTCCTATGGTGACTCAGTGTTAGCAGTGATGAGGAATAAAGAGCAACATTCTTCTTTTCCCACCTAGAACTATAAAGCGATTTACTGATCCATACATGGCAATAGGCTTGCCTCGTTGGATTCTAACATAGTTGGCGAAATACCACTTCGGGTATAAATGGGCGTATTTATGAAAGAATGAATGACAACGTTTATTTGGCAAAAAAAGAAATACAACATTAAAATAATAAATGTATGTGCGACAGATATAAATCTGTCGCACTGCCAAACAGAAATAAACACAATCTCCTACACACGAAAAAACCCATAAACTGCCCCTATGTATTAGGTGTTATGGAAAAAAAGTACTTATTTTTCTTATGATGTCATCTTGCTTTACAAAGGATTTGGGTGACATTGATTCGATTCGACACAATTCAGGAAAGTCCGCCCTATTTTCCTCATAGCTGCGTCCCGAATTCTAAAAGCCTGGTCACCCTCTTCCTGCTGTCATCTCAGTTGCAAGAGGGGTAGCGCGGAAATGGAGGTGATTGGGCCTTCCGCGGGCGTATTGGATAAATTGTGATACGGGGTAGTACAGTATAGGGAGAGCCTGCGCCCGGGAGTGGGGGCGACACTATGTAGATATATTCTATACGACATATAACAGAAATAACGCACACCCTGAACACTACCCGTGCTAACTGCCGCACTCAGAGACGTCAAATAACGTTAATGAGTACTTAATGTCAAAAAATGACAGTTCAAAACTAGTTGCTATTCTTGCTGGGTCTATGGTCCAGATTTAAATGAAATTTTTTGACATTAAGTACTCATTAATGTTGATTGACGTCTCTGAGTACTGCAGTAAATAGTGAGTGTAAAAAATATTTCGACGGTCCCTACTTATAAAAGGGCATGTCTAAGGGCGCTCGCCCACGGCGACTTTTTGTAGCGATGCTGTCGCGAGTTCGCATCGATACCCTCGCGATACAGTCGCGACTCGGTCGCTAACTCTGTGCCCTCGCCCACGTAACCATGATTTAGTCGCGATACAGTCGCGCTTTCCTTCGTGCTCGGTTTTCACTCACACGGCACCCTCCCCCCGTTCGTTCTCATCCCGATGTCGTCTGACACGGTCGCGCGTTTGCATCGATACAGTCGCGATGCGATGCATGAGCGATGCAATCGCGCGTTGACGAAACGCGTGACTAAGAGACTTTTTGTAGCGATGATGAAAGCGACGATACAAAAGGTCGCCATGGGCGAAGGCCCTAAAACTAAGGTTTACAGGAGAGGTGAAATGAAAGTTCAAATCGCCCCAAAAAAATCTTAAAGTTATGAATATTAGTTCGTGTAATGTTTTGCTATATTCCGAAGTTTTTAAAAGTTTTATACACATATTTCATTTATGCCGTGTGGTGACGGCAGAGTAGAATACAATTGTCACCACCCCAAATCTCTCCCGTGGGTGTCGTACAAGGCGACTAAGGATAAATCAGTGATGAGGAATGGGCAGCGTTCCTCTTATACCACCGTCCTGGCAATGTACTGCGACTTCTGTGCCCGATAAATGGCAATAGGCTCGCCACCTATTACATGGGTCTTAACATAATTGGCGAAACGCGGATGCTAGTTCACCTCTGCCTACCCCTTCGGGGATATGGACGTGATTTATGTATGTATGTCATTTGTGGTGAGGAATGGGCAGCAGCGTTCCTCTTATACCGCCTAGGAATGTGCTGAGATTCGATTTCGTGCCCGTGAGATGATAATAGGCTCGCCTTGTGTTATACAAGGGACCTAACATCGGCGAAACGGGATAAACGGGCGTGATATATTGAATGTATGTAAAATGATGTTTGTAAACTCTTCGTACTTAACTCAACAATGCACATTTTAAATTCGTCTCAAGAACTCATCTCGGCACAAAGCAACCCTGTGTCAATCGAGAGATCTCTTTGTAACGGAATCCGTGTCCTTTGAGCGCCCATCTCTGCATTATATCGGGTTCTTGCAAAAAAACCATCCACTTTCTTACTTTACCCGATAGCTATTTTTTTTTATGCTAGAGAGGGAAGTGAGGTATGATATGAAGGTGATGGATGTGAATGAGGAGATGACGAGTGACAGAATAGAATAGAAAAAGAGGACATACTGCGCCGACCCCAAATAGGATGGGATAAGGGCAGGGGCGATGAAGATGATGCTACACAGGGAAGCTCTTGCCCTTCATTTCATCTGATGGTAAGTGACGATAAGGGTCGAACATGGAATCGAGCTTCACCTGGAACCCTCAACCACAGAGGGGCTGGCTATCTTATCACAATTGTCGGCACACAATAATGCTGTTAACATTATTATTATGGCGACAGATTTTGATAAGATGGTGGCAGCTAACCAGGCGGACTTGAAAGAAGTCTTACCACCAACCAAACCGAGTACAAATTTGTTACCCCTGGGGATCGAACCCGGGACTTCTGGATCTTAATTCCGATGAGTGAACCACTAGACCACGGAGGCGGTAATTTATTCCAAATAGCCTTTCAGTGTTTTGGCTGCCATTCAAGGTTTCGCTTATTGTTTTGCTTTTGGCAACTCCCAAAGAGTCCGGAGACGTTGTCATATAAAATGTAACGTTAGAGGGTTTTCATACGAAATATTGCCAACAAAAACTAGGGTTTATTTGACAAGCAGACCAAAACGGTGTTATAATAAACTAGTAGTCGCCCGCGCCTTAACTCGCGTTATTGTCGGTTGTACATACATACATATGTCACGCCTTTCTCCCACAGGGGTAGGCAGAGATCACTTCTTACCACTTGCTACGATCCTTACATACTTCTTTCGCTTCATCCAACCTCATCAAGCTCTTTGAGCATTCCCGTCGGTTTCGGGTGCTCTTGACCTGGCCCTTTGTAAATAGACTTTCAATTTGATTATGAAAGATCCGCCTAGGCCTTCCCCTTCCCATTTCTCCATTCACTTTCGCCATGTAAATACTTTTTGTCATTCTCCTTTCATCCATTCTTTCGACGTGACCAAACCATGCGAGCATCCCTTTCTCAATCCTTGTCATTACATCTTCTTTCAAACCACACCTTCCTATAATCACACTGTTATACAATCGGTCGCTCAGCATTACCCCAGCCATGCTCCTCAACGCCCTCATTTCTACTGCATTTATTCTACTTTCATGCTTCTTCTTCATAGCGTTCCTAAATAAATGGACTATCCAACACAAAAATGATTTTACAATTTGAACCAGAAGTTTCTAAGATTAGCTCGTTTAACCAACCAACCAAACAAACAAACTCTTCAGCTTTACAATATTAGTATAGACCAGTATAGATTATCTTCTTCTTCTTGCCCTGCTCCCAGTTTATCTGAGGTCAGTGAATGTTTCCTCTTCCATTATAACGGCCAGACGTCTTCAAGCCATTTACTTCCTTTTGATACATATCATCCGTCACACCGGAAAGGTGCTAGGATTAATGAATTTATAGAAAAGAGACGGAAAGGATCATGACGAGAGACCGATGAACGGAGCGAGTGATTGTTATGGCAACATTCCAAACTGCTCAAAGCTTAATAGATGGCAAGCTAATAGATGGTAAAAGGGTCGCTCCCGATTACACTGGAACTAGCTGACATGGCGAAACATGAGAGTTAATCCACCTCTGCCTACCCCTTCGGGGATTTAGGTGTGATTTATAAATGTACTACAGTATTTATATGACTATTAGCTTGGGTTGTATTCAGGGTGTGCACACTACGGTACTAATAAGGTGTTATTAAAAATCAAATATTTTTTTCTTCCCCATACTAATTGTTCGGTCAGTATAGCAAAATGTGTGGAAAATCGGAAAACATTATCACAGTATACTGTGATATTATACAATACGGCCACACACTATGTCTCAAAATGACTATTTCACGTGACGAGTGATTAAAGAGCAACGTCTCCCCAGTCGCTGGGGGCGTCTCAGGCGCCGGTGGTGCCGTCGCGCCTCCTCACCGACCCGCAGGAGCTGGAGCGGCGCCTGGCGGAGGCCGGCCACGACGGGTTCGGCGCGCTCTGCGAGGACTCCACGCCGCCGTCGCCCCCGCCCACCTTCATCGAGGAGCGGCTGCATCATCGGGTGAGTTCGCTGTTTCACATCCGATGCGAAGGCGCGATTCTCACGATGCGACGTCGCATCGCAGTTTTTTTAACTGATCGACTCTACTACAGTATGGGAAAGGACAAAGATTATTATATTAAGTAAGACATTAGTGTGCCACCGTCTCACAGAGCAAAAAAATAAAACGTTATGTAACTTATGGTTATTTAAAACGATGATAAAGCTTAAGATGAGATAAAGATTAGACGAAGAAAGAAGACTATACGCTTATCTAGAAGAGGGGATATAAATATAGGCTAATTCTATTGGAGAAAATTCCTTTACTAATTGGGAGATGGCACCTCCACATCTCAGGTGGAAAGCACCCTAAGAGATGATTTTCATTCATCATGCATAACGACTTTAACATTCAATTTCCCTTTCTGATTCTAGCCAGTCGCATCTATAGTGGCGGTGGTGCCCAGAGGCGCGCTGGCTCCATCGCCCAGGCCTCCGCCCCTCATCATACCACCGCCAGAACCGACGCCACCACCTCTAAGGTCAGTTCCAATCTAATAAAAGGCAATACCACCATATTATTATTGGAAGGGGAATTTGAAAGTAGCGCCAGTGACTGAGAGACTGCGGAGTGTCATGTTATGCAAAGAGATCTATGTTGGCAGATGAGAGATCTATGTTGGCAGAAGAATGTATGAACGTGGAAAACGTAGAAGGAGAGGACCAATGAAGAGATAGAGAAAAGAGGATTAACGTGTAATTAGATAGTGTAAAGGATTACCGCCAGTGACTGAGAGACTGCGGAGTAACTGAGAGATGATGCAAAGAGATGAAAGCTAAGCAAGGCAAGGAAGACCAAAGAAGAGTTGGATAGATTGAGTAAAAGAGAATAATATGATAGTGAGAGGAGAGGATGAGAAATTGGTGAAGGATTGAGGGGAGTAGAAGAAGGAAACATGTTGTGCCGACTAGAGCAGGATTTGAGCAGGAAGAAGAAAACCGGCATATTGGAAGTGGATTTAACTGAATGACTGGTGTATTTAAACAAAATTACACCCGTATTCATAAACATTACTATGAGGTGCGTTAACGCACAGCGTCCCAAAAACCTATTCATAGGCAATACTTGAGTGACAAAACACATTGAGAAATGTCTTACTTCGCACAGTGTTGCTTCTTTACTTATAAAGTATTGTTTGTGAATACGGGTGTTAGATTCTTGTCCACAAATTTTTCGATCCCTAGAGTTTGCTTATTTATACCTTAAATATTATTACTTACTGACATTTAGCGAAAAGCTTTTAATGTTATGAATGTCGAGGAATATCAGAAACTGTCATCACGAGAAAGGAGCGGAGAAATCTCCAGAGGGAAAATAAAATACGTCGCTCATTCTAATGCAATAAGTAAATGGTTTTTTTTCCATAGTATCCTGTAATGTTGGCAGTAATCCAGTCTGAAATAAAACAAGTAATCCAGTCACTAATTTTTGTTATGGTACTATAAACATTGCTGTTAGAATAAAAACAAGAACTTAACTTAAATCTTTCATGATGTGCCGATTCGTTGTTTTATTGATTTTGCTAACTAGGAAATGGTATGAATGTGGATGGACCTAGAATGAGAAGAAGACCGAATAAGCGATGGATCGATTGTGTGAATGACGATATGAGGAAGAAGCGAATTGCTGCATGCTGAGCTCACGTCTGATAGAAGTTAATTGAAGAGGATGATCATGTATACCTATATGTTGTGTAAGGGCAGAGGTATGAGATCTAGAAAGTAGTAGGTACCGTTACCTACTTTTATTAATATTTTGGATAAAGTAATCCAACAATAAGTCATTTTTGACTAGCATCTGTCGGTGCTTGGATGCGTATAATCATTTCATGGATTTTCCCTACTGATGACTAGGTTCCTTGTTTTGTAGAGAAAGGAACTTACGAGTATTACCCCCGAATACAGAAACGCTACTCAAAATTTGAGTCTTGCTTTTAAGCACTGTCAAAATTACAATTACATCTATACAAATTCTGACAGATATTGTCCACTCAACTTTATAAGCAGCGCTCAAACTTTGAGTAGCGTTTCTGTAATCGGGGATTAGCGAAATTATGCGAAGTTCTGGATTTTTTTTCTCCTGACACAGGCTACCCTTGGATATGGCTGTACGGGGTTCTGGGGAGCCGGAGACTTTGAGTTACGAGGTCAACCTGAGCAAGGACTCTGCGCTCGGCCTAGGCATCACCGTCGCCGGCTACGTCTGCGAACAAGGTTAGTCTTTCATTCTTATTGGCAGTACAGACTCCAAGCAATCATATTGAATACAAACAACGGAGAAAATAAAGACGTATAACGCTCTGGTTAATTGAATTTGTTAGTAACGTAAGAAATAACGAAGAATATACCTAATGTTCTCATAAATTTGCACGAGCACTACACATTTGTAAGACTGGCGTATACTTAGGTATTTTTACGGATAGTACTAGCACCTTTGCCGTGTGGTGACGGCAGAGTAAAATACAATTGTCACCACCCCATATCTCTCCCGTGGGTGTCGTACAAGGCGACTAAGGATAAATTAATTATGAGGAATGGGCAGCAGCGGTCCTCTTATACCACCTAGCAATATAATGCGACTTTTGTGCTCGATATATGGCAATAGGTTCGCCACCTATTACATGGGACCTAACATAATTGACGAAACATGGGTGCTAGTTCACCTCTGCCTACACATTGAACTACTATTACTGCTACCTACCTGATATAGGCGTGATTTATGTATGTATGTATGTACTAGCACCTTTCCAGTATGCTGGATAGTTATGAATCAAAAGGGAGTCATCAAGCCATATCACTGATATTAACGGAAGAGGAAACATACTGCGCCGACCCCAGATAAACTTTGAACAGGGAGCAAGGGCAGGGAGAAGAACAACAAGAAGAGTAGGAATTTATTTTGTGTACAATTCTATCTGCATCTTTATCTCCCTGCCCTGTTCCCAGTCTATCCGGGGTCGGCTCATTATGTTTCATCTCATATCGGTTTGGCGTCATCAAGCCATCCACTCCCTTTTGATGAGATCTAACCGTCTCTGTGGTCTAGTGGTTCGCCCACCGGAATGAAGATCCAGAGGTCCCGGGTTCGATCCCCAGGGGGGTACAAATTTGTGCTCGGTTTGGTTGGTGGTAGGACTTCTTTCAAGTCCGCCTGGCTAGCTACCACGATCTTATCAAAATCTGTCGCCATAATAATAATGTTAACAGCATTATTGTGTTCCGACAATGTGATAAGATAGCCAGCCCCTCTGTGGTTGAGGGTTCCAGGTGAAGCTCGATTCCATCTTCAGCCCTTATCGTCACTTACCAACAGGTGAGATGAAGGGTAAGAGCTTCCCTGTCTAACATAAAAAAAAATCATCCATCATCCATCATAAGGTGCTAGTGATGAATGAATGTATAGAACAGCTCTTTAAAGAACAATTCCATCTGCATAAAAATGTTTTTTTTTCACCGCCCTTCCGCCGAGTAATCCGCGATTCAAAGTGGAGCCTTTAACAAAGCGTTCTTTACGCTCGAGCGCGCCGCGCACTCAGCCGTGCCGCTGCCGGAGAGGCACCGGAAAATATTTTTTTAAAATATTTTTCTGGACGTCACAAAAGTTTTAAAACAGTATTTTTAAAGGGTTTTCTTTAGAAAGAAAATTGTGGTTAGAAAATTCTAAAAATTATTGTCTATTTTTGACACCAAGATTCATCAGGTGAGATAAAGATCTAGAGCTTCCCTGCCAAGCATAAAAAATACATTAATGTCCCGATTTGGGATTCGAACCCGCGCTCTCAGCAATAAAAAACTAATTTTATTGTTTTCCTTGCGATGAGTCTACGTTATTTCTTCGCTTACATGCTAGCTTGGAATACATGTATAAATTTTTACTTAACACGGCTTGGTGTAACGCTCCCATGTTGAAACGAGAGGCTTCGGATTCAGTTGCATGGATTAATGAGACTTAGCAACCTTCAGTGTCTGTTTCCAAATGAGTCCACTTTAATGCAAAGTTTTTAGCCTGTCCCCTGCTGCCTGAAAGAAGAATATAATAGCTGCATCCACTTTTATTTGTGAAAGTAGAACAAAATTAAGAGATGCATTTCTCCAAATATTTTATCAGAAATGTTCTTACAAACGTTTGGAGAAATGTTCTGTTTTTGAACTTAAAGGAGAACTATGATTTGATTATGAAAATTTGAAGAAACATTATTATTACAAAGAAAATAAAGTCTTGTACGATGTACGACGACCCGCGGTAGAGATGGGGGGTGGTGACAATTAATTGTATTCTGCTTTGCGGTCACAAAAATAGCGATGTTAAGAAAAACAGAACCACATTTCGTTCCGTTTCAATTAAGGGCGGTTTCAGGTTAGCGTTGTATACGCGCGTTTATGCTCGTTTTTGGAAGCGCATTTAGGCGCGAATGGGCGCGCCTTTTGCCACACGCTCACCTTGTACGAGCGCTGACGCTCTTCTTAGCTCGTATAAGCGCGGGTAAAGTGTATTAAAGTGACCAGTTCTCAGTCTTGATGCAACTATCGGTGACACCCAGCATCTTTTTCGTCTTCTCAGTCGACTGAGAATGTTCTTCTCCCTGCCCTGTTCCCAGTCTATTTGGGGTCGGCGCAGTGTGTTTCCTCTTCCATTCATATCGGTCAGACGTCATCAAGCCATCCACTCCCTTTTGATTCATATCATCCGATAAATTAATAGAAGAGACGGAACAGGCCATGCCGAGAGACTGATGAACGGAGAGAGTGATTGGAATGACAACAAATTCTTACTGCTCAAGGTTTTGGCTTAGATTTTACAACCGGCCGCCTGCCTGACACCAACCCTCTTTTGGTATGCTGTTGTTGGTGGTTTGCCCTCCACTATTCGGGTGCCCCAAGGTGCTTATTGGTCTACACCGGGCAATCTCCTTTAGTCGCCTTGTACGGCACCAGGGAGAGATTTGGGGTGGTGACAATTGTATTCTACTCTGCCGTCACCATACGACAAGTTATGTAGCGCGCGTGTAAGCGCGTATGCTGAACCGTATACGCGCAGATAAATACGCTATTCTGTAACCGGCCTAAGGCATTCCGATCACTTTCTATTCAGGTAGTTGCGCGGCTTCACTCGTCAATCCCACGTCGACACATTGACGTTCCCGTGTAATGTGTAAAGTAACAAAGGTTTCGCCTCGCCAGCCAATGCCGAGTCGGGAGATTAGTTTGATCGAGAATGGTCCCGTGACCTAGTTTCGCGGAGAATGGTTACGTTCCCCCGATATATTATTGTTTTCTATTATTTCTTGGGGTTTCTTGAAGAATAAGCTTGTCTATTGGTATGAGAAGGCTCAAAGTCACTCAGAGGGCAACGGAGAGGACTCTATGCTCGGTGATTCCCCGTGGGATCATATACAATACAATACTTTATTGCACAAGAAAACACAAAATACAGGAAATAACAAATTTAACAAAAAGCGCAATGGGCGGCCTAATTGTTGGACATCAATTTCTTCCAGACAACGATGGGAGGAAGACGAGATATATTAATTAGATATATTTATTACGCACCCTTCTTGAATACTGCTCATCAGTCTGGTCCCCAATATACAAGATCCATGTTGATAGGATAGAAGCCTTTCAAAGGAGATTTGCTAGAGTGCTTTCCATGAAATGTGGAATAAGAAAAAAGATTGTTGCCTACTCTGATCGCCTAGGTCATTTCGATATGTGTTCACTAGAAAAGCGTCGAGCTTTATGTGATCTTTCTTTGCTTCGTCGGATTGCCAACGGAACTTACGACAGTGATTTGCTGATGAAACTCAATTTAAGGGTATCTACACGATCTGTGCGTGATCCTAAACTATTTAGTATCCCTTTGTCAAGAAATAATGTTTCAAAGAATAATCCTCTGCGTAGAATGTGTACTAACTATTATATAATGAAATTTGTTCAGAGTGTGACATATTTGGCGACAGTCCTCTCATGTTCAGGAGGTCAGTGTGTGACCTCGTTCCTTGATAAAATTCAATTCTTTTTTTCATTAATATTGTCAACGTGAATTTTATCCTTTATTAATTTTATTTATTTATTATTTATTTATTTATTTATTGTGATAAAAACGACATAAATCTATTACATTTATCACACAATTATAAAGTCACAAAATGATTATAAATACAATACAATGTCAATTAAGAATAATATTATTACAAAATAGTCATGTCATTCAGATTCACTATTTTCACTGTCATAGTTACATGCATTACTCCATTGATCTCTTAAATTTTCACAGTAAGTCAATAAGGTTGGTTTTATAGTAGACCAGTTGTCAAATGGAAAGTCTAAATCAGCGTTCGCGTCACGGAGTGCATTGAGGTGGCCCAGAGGTCGGACCAGGGGTGACATCGCACGCGATACAGTACGGCCTTTTCTTACGTGGAAGAAATTATGTTGACGAGGAGGACCGCGCCTGCGTGCCGAGGGGAGCTCGGGCTTATCCGGAACCAATAATACACATACTAGATTGTGTAAGTGTATGCAGTCAACAGATCCCTTTAGCGTCTTGAGGCAGATGGTAAGCTGGTCAATGATTCTTCTCACCTCTAAAGAGTTGAAGCCGAGGTGCCCGAGTAAGAACTTAGTTGGATAGCGAAAAGGATAATAGCCGTACATCTTCTTATACAGAGCCCTTAAAAATGCCTTTTGGACCTTCTCAAGCATCCGTACATAAGTGATCTGATGTGGATTCCAGATACATGCACTCGATTCAAGCTTGCTCCTAACTAACGAGTTATAGAGGATTGTGAGAACTCGTGGATTTTGGAAATCTTTAGCATTCCGCAAGACAAAGCCCAGACGCCGATAACACTCCTTAGAGAGACAAGATATATGATCGTGGAAAGTTAAACTGCGGTCGAACGTTATTCCTAAGTCTTTAATACAATTATTAGTCCTATTAATAGATAAGTTGTTCATATTATAATTATAATTTATTGGATTTCTTTTTCGATCAAACGTCATAACATTACATTTATTGTGATTAAATTGCATTTTATTTATTAAACTCCATTCATAAACTCTATTGATGTCATTCTGTAGGCTAACGCAATCAACAGGAGATTTAATTTCGTGGAAAAGTTTCAGATCATCAGCATACAAGAGACACTTAGCGGTAGCAGGTACCCTCTCCCGTGGGTGTCGTACAAGGCGACTAAGGATTAATCAATGGTGAGGAACGGGCAGCAGCGTTCCTCTTATACCACCTAGCGAGTGCACTGCGACTTTTGTGCCCGATAAATGACAATAGGCTCGCCACGTATTACATGGGACCTAACATAATTGGCGAAACGTGGGTGCTAGTTTCACCTCTGCCTACCCCTTGGGGATATAGGCGTGATTTATGTATGTATGTATGTATTTATATCCCCGAAAGAAAAAGGGTGGGTGCTGTTAGGTTTACCCACATAACAGTAAAAGAGGTACTTTCTCTGTTCTGTGGGTTTACCCAAAGAAGGCTAGTGTCAGGCAGCCGGCCGGCTGTAAAACCTAAGCCAAAACTTTGAGCAGTATGGATTGGAATGTTGTCATCCCAATCACTCTCTCCGTTTATCGGATGGATCTTGATGTGGTCCGTTCCGTCTCTTTCCTATACATTCATTCATCACATCACATTCATGAAAACAGAGAGTTTTCATCGGTCTTTCGCCATTGTCGATTCACATCAGGAGTGAAAGTATAGGAAGGACACGGCTTCCTATACTTTCACTCCTGATGTGAATCAAAATTAATATCTGTCCAAACAAGAATGTTGTATAGATCGTATTCCTATTATAGTGGAATATCACATTCATCATCATCATCACCAGCCTTTTAACGTCCCCACTGCTGGGGCACAGGCCTTCCCTATGGATGGATGAGTATAGAGGGAATGGCCCATTACCCACCACGCTGGCCCAGTGCGGATTGGTAGGTATTACCGACTGGAGATACAACCAACGGCTTCACGTACCTTCCGAAGCACGGAGGAATTCGAGATAGTAAATTCTTGGTCACCCATCTAAAGACCAGTCTTAGCGAAGATTAGTTTACGGAGGAACTCGACACTTTTGGTCACCCATCCAATAACCGGCCTTAGCGAACATTGCTTGGTTTACGCAATCGCAGGCCGAGCGCGCTATGCCGCTACCCTAGTTAGCTCCTCCTGTCCAAACTGAAACAAAAATCGGAAATTATAGATCGGTTTCCTGTACAGTGGGAATATCGCATCGCGAGCAGCCAAATAGGTCAGATCCGCCACTCAAAATGAAATGGATCACCCCTCGCCGAGTGCGGCCCTGTCCAACCTACTTGAGTGCAATTTAAAATCTTGGCTGGGGGTGGGAAGAGGTCTCGCGAATCGAGTCTTGACATTGTGACGACGGAAATAAAATAGTCCACGGTCCCTTGCACACGCCAGCGTCTCGTTGAATATTTTTTTTTTAGTCGTAGCTCTTAGTTATAAGGCTACAACAAAAAAAAATATATAAGTTATAAGTATTACAAAGAAAATGAAGTAAAATTTTTTTCGCAACATTAGTGGTCTTTCCGATTTTAATTTCAACATTAAATAAATACGCCGTGTGGTGACGGCAGAGTAGAATACAATTGTCACCACCCCAAATCCCTCCCGTGGGTGTCGTACAAGGCGACTAAGGATAAATCAGTGATGAGGAATGAGCAGCAGCGTTCCTCTTATACCACCTAACAATGTCCTTACTGCGACTTTTGTGCCCGATAAATGGCAATAGGCTCGCCACCTATTACATGGGACCTAATATAATTGGCGAAGCGCGGGTGCTAGTTCACCTCTGCCTACCCCTTCGGGGATATAGGCGTGATTTATGTATGAAGGTATGTATTAAATAAATGTTAGAAAAATTAGTACATAGATTTTGGTAGTTAGAAAAATAATTTCGAAAAATTAAGGTCTTGATGCGGGAATCGAACCCGCGTCCGCTGCTATCCGGGCAGGTGCCTGACCGCTCGGCCAACCAAGACACTAATTAACTTGCCGAAATTCTTCTAACCTTTACACTTCACGTTGTAACCCAACGGATTACCCTCACAATGTAGAAATAAATTTCAAACATTCCAAAGCAGATATTTTTACAAATACCGTTCAGGGTGTCCGTTTATTTCTGTTACATATTGTAATATATATTCCACTGTTTCCCCCTTTGCTAAATCTAATTCTCACCGCCCTTGACATCATATTAGTGAAGTTAAACACTCCACGTCCCAGAGATTCCCTATTGGCTGCTGTTATACGGGATAATAAGGATAATCCGGAAGATAAATCACACACTAGTTCATTGGGGTTGGTTGACAATAAGAGGTTTACATGCGTACTTTCAGAATGACAGCGTGATACAATGTCCTACTAAACTGTCATATTATACCTTAGAAATGGTTAATGTGCTTGAATAAATATTTGAAAGCTTAAATTATCTGAATTAAGTACATTTTGTAAGTCAGACCGTTCGTGTCTGACTTTTATTAGAGTCACAGATGAGTGTGAGGGTTGAATGAATCAAAATCGTTTAATTTAAGAAACAAACTGAACTTGGTAATATTTTAGTTTATTGAGGGTAAAAAAAATGGCGAATTCTTTTTCGATTCCGAGTACGATTTTTTATGCTAAACAGGCAAGCTCTTGCCCTTCATCTCACTTGGTGGCAAGTAACGATGAGGGCCGAAGATGGAATTGAGCTGGACCTGAAATCCTTCACCACAGAGGGGCTGGCTATCTTGGTCTTCTCCCTGCCCTGTTCCCAGTCTACCTAGTGTCGGCGCAGTATGTTTCCTCTTCCATTCATATCAAGCCATCCACTCCCTTTTGATTCATATCATCCATCACACCATAAAGGTGCTAGTCATGAATGAATGTATAGAAAAGAGACGGAACGGACCATGTCGAGAGACCGATAAACAGAGAGAGTGATTAGAATGACAACATTCCAATCCATACTGCTCAAAGTTTTGGCTTAGGTTTTACAGCCGGTCGCCTGCCTGACACTAACCCTCTTTGGGTACACAGAGGGGCTGGCTATATCGTATTATAAATAAGCAAGATGACTTAATTTAGAAAAACTACACCACGTTGTTTATCCGTTACTTTACCAAAACACGTAACTTATATTTTTGTAAGAAATTAAGATTTTCATAGAAAATTAATATTTTGCATAATGCAAATTAAAATTTTCGCCGAAACGCCAAAACAGCAATGGCGTCTGTGTGACGTCACTTATTTTTCTATTCCGTTCCATACCATTCCATTCCATGCTATTCTAAACAGCCAACACAAGGCAGCTACAGCGCCCCGTCACAAGCCCTTTGCCATTTAGTTTCCGTATAGAGGTTTGCGCGAACAGAACTCAATGTGATGCCCGCCTTCCAAGGTCTCACGTATTTCTTCCCGGACGCCCGTTCCAGGCGAGGCCGATTTATCCCTTGTCAAATTAACGATGGCCGTCTTTCTCTGGTAATGGCGGAACGCAGGCGACCGGCTGAGAAATCGCCACGACACAGCTACCGGTGTCCTTGAATTACTTTCGCGAATTCTGCTTCATTTTCGGTTGATACTACACGAGTCACGCCTTTTTCACCTAAGAGGTGAGTAGAGGTAATTAGAAAGAAACAAAGAAAAAAAAAAAGAAACAAAGAAACATGTATTGAGACATAACATTAGACACAACAACACGCACAAGATTAGGTCCCATGTAACTGGTGGTGAGCCTATTGCCATCTATCGGGCAGCATACGTTGTTATGGCATAACAAAGCATGTCGGGTCAGCTAGTTTATAATATATATATATTTTTTTACTTACATTAGTATGAAAAGTGAAAGGCGTTTCTCTCTGTGCTATCGAACGGCTCACACTATTACTCTTGCCCCCTAATCTAGTTACAGCGCCTTGTCGGAGTTTATCTCCGACAAACTTCGTTAGTCTGCGAATATCTGAGCGCATTCTCTTACAAAGTCCAATTATATTCGACATCGCTCCAGATTCCCGACGCTAGTTCAAACCGGGGTCAATCTTACTGAAATCTCCATTACAAAGCGTGAATCAAGTGCTTTGTTCATTCCAAATCGGAAAACGAAATAACTGGGTTTTAGTTCCATAATAATTACATACATAAATCACGCCCATTTATCCCCTAAGGGGCAGGTAGAGGTGACTTACGCCGTGTGGTGACGGCAGAGCAGAATTCAATTGTCACCCCATCTCTCCCGTAGGTGTCGTACAAGGCGACTAAGGGTAAAAAGACAGCTATGAGTAATGGTAGCAGCATTCCTCTCATACCACCTAGCGATATACTGCGATTTATGTGTCCGATATAAGGCAATAGGCTTGTCATCATAGGACCTAACATAATTGGCGAATAGTGGGTGTTAATTCACCTCTATCTATCTCTAAAGGCGTGCTTTATGTATATGTATGTAGATGTAAATTACCATCCATGTTTCGCTAATTATATTAGGTCCCATGTAATAGGTGGCGAGCCTATTGCCATTTATCGGGCACAGGAAATCGCAGTACAAGAGAAATGCGGCTGCCCATTACTCTTCGCTGTGTTAACCCTTAGTCGCCTTGTACGACACCCGCGGGAGAGATGGGGGTGGTGAAAATTGTATTCAGCTCTGCCGTCACCACACGGCTGACGACACATATAAAAGTCTGAAATTCCATCCGTACATGCAAATAATGCAATTAGTGCCTAATTTGCATTTACTAGGAAATAGGTACTAGAGTTAAACGCAAAATAAACAGAATGCCAGTGAAAGTATGGTAGTGTGTTGACTCGCAGCCTGCGTTTCGTATAACAATGAATCAACATGAATAAATGCCGCATTTGCGATATTGAGCTCATCAAAATAAACTGAACTGCACACTAAATGATTACTAAATGTTCACCAAATCGGCGATTTAATATATTTGATGCGCTTTTTAGGTGTTTTGGTCAGGTTAGGTTAATCTGGTGATTAATGAAATACAAACCAATAAATACAAGCAGAGTTTGGTCACGAACATAGAGCAAACAGTAATGGTGCTTCTACACGCATGTAGCTTGCGCATGTTGAAGCACTTGCGCAGGTTATGTGCATCGTGTAAACGATTCTAGCGACTCGAGGATGCCTGCACAAGTAATATGCGCAAGTATCCCGCGCGCGCATCGCATCGCGCGGGCTTACATGCTGACAGCTGAAACGAACAAGACCCATACAGACATAAAGTGCTCGCGCGGGCAGAATGCGCGTGTAACTAAGTAACTTGCGCAAGTACCCGCGCCTTTGTTTATACACTGATCAACTAACTTGTGCATACTGCTTGCGCAAATAGCTCGCGTCTTTACTATAGTCACAGTGTAAACAGTAATATGTCTTCATACATACTAGCCGCTGCCCATTAGAATGTGTGCTTTCGTACTCGGCGCCGCGTATGCACACATTGACATAAAATACGGGGGAATACGGGGGTCTATGGGTTCGGTGTGATCGCGCGTGTACAAGGTGATTGCACATTCGCGCTCACGGCTGCCGATTTAGTTACAAACCTAGTGTCAACGCAAGTAGGCTGGTAACTCGCCGACAGGCCGCAGATAAACTACTGGTTCTATACTGTGCTTTAGTCCAGCTACTAGCACCGTTTAGAAGCACCATTACAACAGTTACATAATAACGTAGCAACTACGGCTAAGCTACGATATTTCGTAGCGCTTCATGGCGTCGTAGCATCTGTAACGACACTCGCCCACCACAAAGCCAAAATTTTAGGGGGCTCGGGATCTCACTGGATTTTTCCATAATAGGACAATGCCTCATCATCCCCAGGCCTTTAACGTGCCTGTGCCCAGCAGTGGGCTGGGACATAGGCCTTTTCCAATGGATAGAAGAATATAAGAAGGATAGGCCGTAACTCACCACGCTGGACCAGTGCGGGTTGGTGGGTATTAACGACTGCAGATGCAGCCGGGACCAACGGCTTGGTGTGCCTTCCGAAGAGGAATTCGAACTAATACGTTTTCGGTCACCCATCCAATGTCTCATGAGTGGGGATATTAAGAGAATGGCGATATTAATATAATAGTATTTTATAGTATTTCACGTCGTGTGGTGTCGGCAGAAAATGAAAATGAAAATAAAAATATGGTTTATTCATATAAGGTATGATTACATACACTCATGAATCGTCAAAGAAATAACGTTAAACACTGGAAACGAAAAGAAAAACAGTTTCCAATATTTAACGTTATAAGCTACACCATCCGTTCGTAAACTACCAGGAGGCCTTGTTCTGAGAAGAACGGGCAAGAAACTCAGCAAGTTTGTTCCTCCCTTTACATGAAGTTATGAGTTAATGAAAGATGTCATAAAATGTTTTAATATATTAGATATCCTACTATATTATCCTACATATTATATTCTATCTTATCATATTAGTTATCATATTTTTTTTTTTTTTAGAGTGGGTTTTTATTTTTAGAGTAGAATACAATTGTCACCACCCCAAATCTCTCCCGTGGGTGTCGTACAAGGCGACTAAGGATAAATCAGTGATGAGGAACGGGCAGCAGCTTTCCTATTATACCATCTAGCTATGTACCTACTGCGACTTTTGTGCCCGAAAAATGGCAATAGGCTCGCCACCACATGGAACCTAATATAATTGGCGAAACGTGGGTGCTAGTTCACCTCTGCCTACCCCTTCGGGGATATAGGCGTGATTTATGAATGTATGTTTATATTTTGTGTTGAAGACGTATTCTTTTTATTGGGATTTTCTCGTATTTATGACTTCATTGATTTTTTTATTATTATTGTTTCAGAGGAATTGAGCGGTATTTTCGTGAAGAGCATTAGCAAAGGCAGTTCTGCAGATCTCTGCGGGAAGATACAAGTCAATGACAGGATTGTTGAGGTGAGGGTGTGCAGCAAATTGTATGTTAGCGTATAAAAAGATAAAAATTATTAATGCTTACGAATGTGTCGAATGAATGCGGCAAAGATTGGGGGCGGTGACAGGTGAGAATTGTATTCTACGGTGACGTCACGCCTATTTATCCCAGAGACAGATTCACGAATAATTAACCCAGATACACATTAACTATTGCGAAGACAAATAGGTCAGATATTGTATTCAAAATACAACTAAGGCTATTAGAAATTGTTTTCCGAATAGCGACGTATTTTCGTCATCGTAGTGAATCATTAGTGAATATTTATAAATCGTCGATGGTCTGCTTTGGTTCGCAGTGATAGAAAACACAGCTTGAATGTAATACATAGTTGGCAAATTTAGTTTCAATTCCATTTCATTTTATGTGTCAGTAATTGCATTGTCACCTAACTGTAATACATTCGTCATCATCACCAGCCCTATAATCTCCCCACTGTTGAGGCACGGGCCTTCCCTGTGGATGGAAGAATATAGGGCGAATAGGCCATTATCCCACCACGCTGACCCAGTGTCGGTTGGTGGGTATTAACGACTGCAGATGCAGCCGGGACCAACGGCTTAACGTGCCTACCGAAGTACTGAGGAACTCAAGATAGTAATTTTTGGTCACCCTTCCAATGACTTAGCGAACATTGCTTAATTTAAGCTATCGCAGGCCAAGCGCACTATGCCACTGCGCTAGCGAGCTCCTCTGCCTACTCCTTCGGGGATAAATAGGTAGACGTGACTTATGTATGAATACGTTAGTCGAGCTACAAACAAAGTCAGTGCTGCGAAACTAAAGACAATGATGACGCCGCCGGGCGCACTGAATTCGTAATTATGCTGACTGTAGCACTAGCGTTTGAAGTAGCGACAGCAAGCGACGACTTTTATAGTTTCACAACGCCAGTTGTCCTTAGCCTTTATATATCTAATAGAAACAAACTTAACTAAATCACGCCTATTTATCCTAGAAGGCGTAGGCAGAGGTGAACCAACACCCACGTTACGCCAATAGGCGGATGGACAATTTTTCAGGAAGTATTTTATATTAATCTTCACCAGTACCTGTTTATTCCACAAAAAAAAAAAAATTTACAGCCTTGTAGGTACAAAGGATATTGTGATTAGAAAAAGTTCGAAAATTATAGTCTTGGTTCGGGAATCGGAGCCGCGTCCTCTGCGACCCGAGCAGATTGTACCACTACCAACCTAGACTTGCTCTTGGTTTTTCTAAGTATAATATTCCTTGAACTAATTTTTCTAAATTATCAATAACAAATTCATTAAAAAAAATTGTAGTCATATTTGAAATCAGGAACCTTTTTCTGCTGTCCCTCCGCCCTGAGCTCTCCACAGCATTGTATACCGGATCACCTATTTACGGCAATGCCGGACGGAGCGGGTAATTGCCCGCTCTATTGGGCAGGTCGCCTCGCATCTGCGGCATCGATTTGGGCAGCAAAGGTCACGATTAGGTTTCCAGTTTCCAATTAAATTATGTTTAGGCGAGGCCGCTCGTTCGATGGCATTCCAAAACGCTTATGTGGGCTAAACGATTTTTTTTTGAGGGCTGTCAATATACGTATAATAAGTTACAGGTGGTAATAGAATCGCTTCCTAACTCTTAGCATTCCATGGATTACGGTGCCGGGTCCATAGTATTTGAAGTAAAATTTGTGACAAGATAGCCAGCCCCTCTGTGGTTGAGGGTTCCAGACGAAGCACGATTCCACAGCACTTACCATCAAGTGAGATGAGGCTTCGCTGTTTAGCATAAAAATAAATAAATATGTTAGGGAGAAGTCCTCTCGCTTTCAGATGAGAAGTTGGTGAAGGATAGAGAGGAGTGGAAGAAGGAAACATGTCGTGCCGACCCCGCCTAGAGCGAGATATGGGCAGGAAGAAAGAGATCTATCACGATGTAACCGTATTTTATTTTCAGACCACAGATTACATCATTCACTTAAAAAACATCACAAAATACAGTAGTGAACCTGAAGTCCAATTATAATAGTGTACATCATATCCAATTATCCAGATTTAATTTTGATGTATAAATAGTTAGGTACCTAATGAGAATATTTTTAACTCCCATAACAAAAGTATTGAAGACGTTGTCTATATTAAAATACTTATTTTGATTACTAACGATAAATCAGTGATGACGAATGGGCAGCAGCGTTTATCTTACTACCACGCAATGTACTGCGACTTTTGTGCCTGATAAATGGCAATAGGCTCGCCATCTATTATTGTGGGTGCTAGTTCACCTCTTCCTATCCCTGCGGGGATATAGGCGTGATTTATGTATGTATGTATAATAAAATACTCATTTTAATTACAGGTGGACGGAGTTCCTTTGCATGGCGTGACTAACCACCGTGCCGTGGCTCTGCTTCGAGATGCCAAGGGTCCCGTGGTACGCCTTAAGGCGTTACGGTAATGTTCTGCTAACTCTATAGGTTTTACAACATCGACAGTCTAAAATATATAATCTTTACAAAGAAATTTGTGGTTCAATTCCACATCTAGACTATAATTTTTGAACTTTCTCCAACCACAAATTTCTTGAGATACATTTTTCTAATATAATTATAATTTTTGTTTAAATATCATTGGATTATATTTCTATAAATATCTTAAAATTTCCAATTTTCTATAAAGCTTATAATTATCATTTAATTTCAAATTCAAAATAATTTTTCACTAAATAGCTATCAACTGTTTGATGTTTCTATGTTACAGTTATTTAAGGGGGGCGGGGTTTGAGAAGCTCCAGAAGGCTTTGGCGGCTCAAGATGGTAGGAAGTCTCCGATTGCACCTCCAAGTCCGTCTGTCACCTCGCTTGCCAAGTATAGCTTTAGTGTGGTGAGTATACGACTTTTAAGAGATAATATTATATTCTTATATTCTCATTTCTTCTTCCTGTCGTTCCGTACTACTTCAAGGTTAGGTTTTACTGCCGGCTGGTTTGTACTCCCCCTTTCGGGTGCCCCACGGTCTATACCGGGCAATATCCCTTAGTCGACTTTTATGACACTCCCATGCCATCATGGAAGACTAAAGAAAATAGTCATTATTTTAAGTCGTTTATCTTTTGTGGTGTGGTGACGGCAGAGTAAATTACAATTGTCACCACCCCAAATCTCTCCCGTGGGTGTCGTACAAGGCCACTAAGGATAAATCAATGATGAGGAATGGGCAGTAGCGTTCATTATAAACCATCTAGCAATAGCAATGTAGGTACTGCGACTTTTGTGCCCTATAAATGGCAATAGGCTGGCCACCTATTACATGGGACCTAGCATAATTGGCGAAACGTGGGTGCTAGTTCACATCTGCTTACCCCTTCGGGGAAATAGACGTGACTTATGACTATATGTATGTATAAAATTTGTAGTGACCCCGAAATGCGAAGCGACTCCACGTGTAGACACCGATGTTCATAGTGTGATTCTGGTCATAGAAAACTGATACAATTGATTCGACTCAACACGCGTCGCGTTGCATAGGGTCGCCTCGTGTTTTAGAAATGTGTTTCTGGCATAAACCTCTCGTCCTGTTGTTCCAGTACGACGAGTCAACAGTAATAGAGGTAGAACCGGACTCGGAGATACAGCCGCACCTCCCGTCCCCCACCTCGCCTTCGGAGGAGGCGGAGATCGTGATCGGGCGCGAGGACGAGGCGACCGAGGCGGAGGCGCGGCGGATCCAGGACAAGTGGCGGGAGATCCTGGACGGCGAGCCCGACTGGCCGGGCCATCAGTACGAATACGATGTCATCGTGAGTATCGGATGATGTCGTTGAGAAACTATAGCGTACGAGCGGATTGTTTTCTGTGAATTTCATTCATGACGCCGTATGGTGACGGCAGAGTAGAATACAATTGTCACCACCCCAAATCTCTCCCGTGGGTGTCGTACAGGGCGACTAAGGATAAATCAGTGCTGAGGAATGGGCGGCAGCGTTCCTCTTATACTTGTACAACCTAGCAATTTACTGCGACTTTTGTGCCCGATAAATGGCAATAGGCTCGCTACCAATTACACGGGACTTGATTTAATTGGCGAAACGCGGGTGCTGGTTT
>OZ008362.1:9975026-10058926 GCA_963931975.1 Cataclysta lemnata
AAGAAGGTAGAATGTGAAGGCTGTAAGAAGAAAGAGTGTCATGAAGAAGACGAGAACGAGAATTGTTTTTAAGAATACAAGTGTTGAAGTCGCCCATTAAGAGGATGTCTGAATAGATTGGACACAAATCGTTTAGTAGATTATCTAGTGTGGGAAAATAATGAATGTTTAGATTAGGGCTATAAAGTACGCCAAGAAGTATATTCTTGTGATTAATATTGATTTCAATAAACAGGTATTCAGCAGATTCCGTATACACATTTGGAGAACAAATAATAATTTTATAGGGTAAGTCTGCCCGTAAATATATGGCTACACCGCCACCACCCTTACCGGTTCTGTCGTTCCGAATCAAGACGTATCCAGGAATTGAAAAAGAAGTTGAAAGAAGAGATGGTTTCAAAAAAGATTCCGAAATCAGGATAGCATCCACACAACCATTTGAAAAGGTTGCCATCAAGTCATTATAGTGGGATGGAACGCTTTGCGCGTTTATGTGCACCACATTGAAGAACTGAGAAACTTGCGTAAATACACATGACAACTGCTCGTTCAGTGGCAATGGATCAGGCGACTCAAAACCATCCGCACTGGCAAAACTATTTGACAGAGAAGAGCACGAGAAAAAACTATCCTCAAAATTTACCAAATTATCCATACAAAAACAAAATAAATAAAAATATAAAAATAATAATAATAAAAATATAAACTTTAATATTATAAAACCTTAGCTTAGAAGACTAATGAGCCTTGCACTAACCACAAATATATATATATATATATACTCAATCAAATTTTATAATTAAGAAATTATAAAAGAAATATAAAATATGAACAGGAAAACATTTTATAAGCAAATAAAAAAAATCCATCAATATAATCTTATCATAACAGTATTAAACGCGCGCGAAACAATATGCAACACAGGTACATACAATTCGCTCCCGCTCTCTAGATTCCTTCAACTAACTCGCTAAATATCGAGTTATGGACGCCTGCTATACAGCGCCTGCACGCACACAGACAAGCGTAGTCTTGTCAGGCGCACGCAACGCGAAATAGTACCTAAAGTTTGCCTACAAGCCGGCATTAAGCCGGCATTTCGGCAGCCTACGCGCTTATGCATCGATACACTACGACACACGCACACATTAGTAATAAACTCCCACGAAAACAAGTTCCGCCAAAAGTAAATATTTTAGATCTTATTGCAATAGCCATAAAAGCGGAATTTCTTTTGTGAACTGCACTCAATATCGCGGTCGTGCGCCGCTCCTGCAAGCCGCTCCGGACCGGGTTGAATCGTCCTTCCCTTATTAACACGGCTTTTGTTTGTATAATGATCTCTCTTTCTGGCTGTATAAAACAAAGCACAAGCACGCAAAAGTGGCAACGTAGATCTCCGCTTCGTCACTAGATGGCGTTGAACAGTTGTAGCCGTGTCCTAGCAGGCGGTGTTAAAAGTTAATGCTTAAACCATAAGAGGCTTCATATAGTTGTGGCTTGCCTAACTTGTTTTTTCACGCCACGCCACTGGTACATACATACATACATACATACACAAATCACGCCCACATCCCCGAAGGGGTAGGCAGAGGCGAACCAGCACCCACATATCACCCACCATGCCAGGTCCCATGTAATAGGTGGCGAGCCTATTGCCATTTATCTGGTACAAAAGTCGCAGTACATTGTTAGGTGGTATAATAGGAATGTTGCTGCCTATTCCTCATCACTGATTTATCCTTGTCGCCTTGTACGACACCCAAGGGAGAGATTTGAGGTGGTGACATTTGTATTCTACTCTGCCGTCACCACACGGCTGTCCGCAGTGTAGTGTTTTTATGACACTACACTAGGAATAGTGTTCTATCATAAGAACGCATATAGATAGGGAAGCGGGCGGGTGTGCCGTTTCCCCAGCCACCGATTCCTCAAAGCTTGGCAAAGTTGCTTTATCGTTTGAAACGCTGCATAATTTTCTTCCAGAGTTCTGCACGGAAGACCTAGAAAGGAACAGGTCTCGCTCGCTGGAGCCCTTGAGCGGGCTAGCCATGTGGAGCGACCACATCGAGTACATACAACTGCTCAAGGAGGATCGGGGGCTTGGTTTCTCCATCCTGGACTATTTGGTAAGAGATAACAGTAGATTGTACCAGGGCAACACAACAAAGCATGCCTCTGAACGCAAGTTTTTGACGCTCGAGCCGAAGGCGGCGAGGGTGATAAATATGCGATCCGAGGCATTCTTTTTATCGCCCGAGGGTGGATACAGGGTGGAAAGTTGCATTGGCCATTAAGGGCAGCTACCAGATCCCTGGCTGTCACGCGAAAATGGTTTTAGGAGACCTTTCCCAACTTTTTCAGTGAAGACAATCGACATGCACAGATTTTTGATGAAAGGTATAATCAGCCAACACAACTATACAATTAAAAAACCACTAAATACGATACAAACTTTTGGCTACTGCCCTCAATGCCCCATCTGAAGTTTCCACCCTGTATATGGTTACCGTGAGACGTGATTCATGTGTATATGTGTGCGAGCAGGACCCGTCCGAGGCGGGCAGCTCGGTGATCGTGGTGCGCTCGGTGGTGGGCGGCGGCGCGGCCGCGGCCGACGGGCGGCTGGCGCCCGGCGACCGGCTCGTGGCCGTCAACGGGCAGGACGTGGCGCGCAGCCCGCTGGCCGAGGCCGTGGCCGCCATCAAGGCCGCGCCCAGAGGTGGGTGCCGACCCTAATGATACCGGCTCGTGTAGGCGCGCCTAGGTGCTAAATCCTGTTTCACAATTGACGGATAAGTTCTGGATAGCTTACTTGGCAGTTCAAATGACATGTATTTCATATTACAACTGTCAAATGCCCAGTAAGCTACTTAGAACTTACTTGTCGATTGTGAAACAAGCCCTTACTGCCGCACTCAGAGACGTCAATTAACTTTAATGAGTATTTATTGTCAAAAATTTTCATTCAAATCTAGACCATAGACCCGGCAAGAATAGCGACTAGTTTTGAATTGTCATTTTTTGACGTTAAGTACTCATTAACGTTATTTGACGTCTCTGAGTGCGGCAGTTAAACTAACAAAAAATAGGGGTGCTTGGCGCGGTTTCATTGACGTCATTCGTGGAGCAAAGGACGTGGACGTTATTTTAACGCATCTATAGAATATTTTAATGTAAAATTCAAGAAAAGTAATACTAAACACATGGCTGTATGGGCTAGATCTGAGGGCTAGAGATGTTCGTTCGGCTTGGTATCCAATGGACATCATGTTATTGAGAATAAAACAAATCCATGTGACAAATGATGTGAGTGGAGTGAATAGATAGTCACTATTATTGTGTCAATGTCACCCGTTTAATACGACATAATCTATTAAAGTCATAATTAAACTAGCAAATAAGATAAAGATCCAGAGTGTTGTATTATCACAAATGAAATACAATAATATAAATGAGCATGTTTTCATATACCGAAGAGTTTTGACGCGATCGAACGTCACGTGAATGCACCAAGAGTTTTTACCTGGCTTATATTAACAGTTTTGAAATAAAAAGTGAGAATTGATTGGTTAATTAATTAATTAATTGATTGTGCTGTTATTGAATATCCAAGTTTTTACAAGTAATGGTCGAATAGCCTACATTGTTAAATGAAGTCAAGTCAACATTTTAGTTTTTCACAATCGAAACCACATACAGATCACACCCCGTTTACGAATCGTGAACCCCCATTTTTTTGTCACCACAACGTAACCCCCGTGGATTCTCCCGTGGGCCCCTGGGGGTTCATTTTGGGAATCTTGGGTTTTTAAATTTCGTATTTGTTACAGGCATAGTGACGATCGGAGTGGCCAAACCCCTCCCCTGCAGTACTGTGGTGGGGGGAGAAAAGGCTAACGTGCACAGCATACAAAGCAGTCAGGTATGTTTCCTTATATTACTTAAAAAAACACTATACATTTTTTTTTAATTTGTAATCTTTGTACGTACAAAATGTATCTAATGACATTGACTGGTATCGGCGGCATAATTATTATGATATTATTTAAATAAAAATTAAAGTTAGAAAAAATTGCGAAACATTAATTGTCCTGATGCGGGAAACGAACCCGCATCCTCTGCAGTACGGGCAGATGCCTACACCACAAAATATTTATTTGTTGCCGACATATATAATTTTATTAAATTTTTCTGACCTTTTTCTTTTCAAGTTCTGATTGGATTGATGGGTCTGATTATCATAATGTTTTAACGTAACAATTTTGTCGCAGTGCTGTTTCAATAGTTTTTGTAACTCTTTCAGAAAATAACTAAAATTAAGACAAAAATATGAAATAAAAAAATACATAAATCTGGAATTTGATCATAAAGGTTCAATCAACAACATGTCACCCAAATCCTGATAATACTTCTGAATAGATTTTGAATTTGAGGTCAATTATGATTTAGGTCAATTGTAGCCTTCAAAGATCAGCGTAAGGTATTTAGTAAAATATGTTATAAAAAATAATTCAAAACGTACTCCTTATCTTTAGTAATCTGGATGTGAAATTTCGATTAAATTCAACGCAAAAATAAATATAATGAAAACCAGACGACCATTTTTAATGGGTATGATTTAAGCTATCACCAATTTAAATAGTTTTGTGTTGCCTAAATAATAGGGTTTGTCCCCAAAATAGTAGATCCGTCACCAGATTGTAGTTACCAAACAATATTAAATCAATTTCACTATAAATCACATAAAATCATCGAGATATACAGGGTCAAGTGCCAAATAAATGTTTTTGTATATATTATAATATGTTTGTCCTAATAAGTATATAACCAAACAAATTTGAATAGATCGCCAATAAATCAATATTATGTCACCAGACATAAAGTTTTAAATAATTTTGGTTTGTCGTCATCATCGTCCCAACCAAAAGAGCGCTACTAACCCGTCAATACAGAAACGCTACTAAAATTATGAGCATTGCTTATAAAGTTAAGTGGACAATATCTGTCAGAATTTGTATGGAAAAACATCAATTTTGACAATACCTAAATGTTAAGTAGGACTCAAAAATTGAGTAGCGTTTCTGTATTCGGGGGTTAAGTGGACAACACCTGTCAGGATTTGTAGGTATTAAAAAACGTCAATTTTGACAATACTTAAATGTTAAGCAGGACTCAAACTTTAACTGCCGCCCTCAGAGACGTCAATTAACTTTAATGAGTATTTAATGTCAAAATTTTCATTAAAATCTAGACCATAGACCGGGCAAGAATAGCGACTAGTATTTTTTGACGTTAAGTACTCATTCACGTTATTTGACGTCTCTGAGTGCGGCAGTAAGAAGCGTTTCTGTATTCGGGCGCTACACAAACAAAATATTAGGCGGAATTTTAGTTCTAATTTTGACCAATTTGGCTCCGCCCGTTTGAGCATATTTTCATTAAAATTGGATATTGACTTATTAAAAAGGTAACGAATAAAATTATTTTAGTAACTGAACGAAATAAAATGTAACTACTATATTGGTGACAAAATAACAAATAAAAAGGGGTCGCAGTCAGGGATCGATAATCGATTTATTTGGTGACAGATCTACTATTCTGAGGACAAAGCTATTATTTATGAAATAAAACTATTATTATAAGAACGAAGTTAATATTCATGTAATGTTCTAATATTTTATTGGTAACCCATCTCTTATTTTGGACATATAAAACATTAATTTGATAATTCATACCTGGTAACACTTTTTGTTTATCTGATACCAAAAATATTTCTTGGTGATAGATCTATTTATTTGGTGATACAATTTGATGACAAATATAAATTCTGGAGACAAAAAATATAGTTCCCTTTTTTAATTAACCGTCAATTATTAGGCTGAGCGCAGACTAGGGAATAGATAGACAGTTTTAAGATAGACTTATCTCACATAAACAAATTTACTTCAAAATACACAAAAAAAATATTATCCTTCATGTTTCAATTATCTTATGCTATTATTTTAGCATGAAATATAATGTCAGAAGTGTGTGCACTCGTATAATAAGATTAATTTGACAACAGTTTTTCTCTTTCATTCTCAATACAGAATGAAGAGGAGAGACTGATCTTAAATTTAGTTTTAAGTTTAGAGAATCATATCGGAATTGACCCTAAAATATATCTTAAAGGGAATGGGATAGCCGCTTTCACAGAATTATTGTCGCCATGCTTGTCGCAATTTTTCTTGGTTTATGACGAAATGTGCGCGTTATGATATTTTTTTATAAAGCAATAGACTTTCTTAAGACCGCCGTATCTCTAGTCTGCGCTGAGCCTAAATTCTGTTAAGATGTGCCTTTTTTATTGATCGTTGTTGTTTTAAGTGTCGTGTTTATTGTACACTGAGGGGAATATGTCAAAGTAAGTTAGATTTCCTTCTTTTAAGCTTCAGCTTAGAGCAGTATTTTGAGTGCAGCATGCTGTTTAACTTACCTACTTAATCACTTACCTATTTTCTCATTGACTCTTTTGTACAATAAAGGGAAGAACAGAACTACCGCTCTAAGAAGATTTTGATTTATGAATAATTAAATACTGTTTTTATTATTATTTTTTGTGTAAGCAATTTATTGTTTTTAATGAAATCCCTTTAGTGTACAATATGCATGCTTTATAAATCTTAGACTATTACTTTAGACGCTTAAGTATATAACTCTGAATTATATTTGAATTATGCACATACTATATATGTACTATTCGCCCTAGGGACCTTTGCAACATTAATGTCTATGTTGTTTTAATTATCCGAAACGCTTCTGAGAGTGACAGTATCCAAAACACTCCCATTGTTTATCAAATAATGTCATTCAAATATAGAAGCCTTACTAGGCTTCTATATTTGAATGACATTACACGTTTCTACAGAATGGTTACAGGAGAGCTAATCAAACACACTGATTGCTCAGAATGTGACTAGCCAGATATTATGTCATTTTTATGAGACAGTAACGTCACACAGACGCCATTGCTATTTTGGCGGAAATTTTAAATTGCTTTTTTTCTATCAAAATCGAAAGTTTTCACAAAAATATAATGTATTTTGGGTAAAGTAGACACGTAAGAAAAACATGGTGTAGTTTTTCAAAGCTAGTCATCATGCCTTTTGGCGAAACAACTCGTACATTTTTTGGCGAGAAAATTGGCACTTTGTAGAATAATATGGTTTCGGCATGATTTCTGCAAATGTTCGATCTACAGTAGTTTCCAAAACCAAAGAACTCAACCAGAACCAATGACCGTCCAATTCCTTCGTTCCAGAAGCTCGAGTACTTCACCAAGATCTTGCGCCTCATCATGTCCCTCCACCGGGACATCCTGGAGCTCCAGCTGCAGTGCGCCCAGGGGTACGACCCCTCCCCCCCCTTCGGGGTGCCGCACAAGATCAAAGCGGAGATCACGATGAAATGACAAGAGGACCGGGTGCGGTATTCCGTGTCTGTTGAGGTGCCAGATAAAGGGAGCTGTGTCGACGGGGGGTTGCTCGAGTTGAAAATATGAAAATACATACATACATAAATCACGCCTATATTCCCGAAGGGATAGGCAGAGGTGAACTAGCACCCACGTTTCGCCAATTATGTTAGGTCCCATGTAATAGGTGGCGAGCCTATTGCCATTTATAAGGCACAAAAGTCGCAGTACATTGCTAGGTGGTATAAGAGGAACGCTGCTGCCCATTCCTGATCACTGATTTATCCTTAGTCGCCTTGTACGACACCCACGGGAGAGATTTGGGGTGGTGACAATTGTATTCTATTCTGCCGTCACCACACGGCCAATATGAAAATACACACATATTATTATGGCTGGTGGTTGGTAGAACTACTTTCAAGTGGCTAGCTACCGCCATCTTATCAGAAATCTGATGCCATAATAATAATGTTAACAGTATTATTGTGTCCTGACAATTGCTATCTTAGCCAGCCCCTCTGCGTTTGAGGGTTCCAGGTGAAGCTCGATTCCATCTTCGGCCCTTATCATCACTTACAATCAGGTGAGATTAAGAGCAAGAGCTTCCCTGTCTAGCATAAAAAGAAATACACACATACATACATAAATTACGCCTTTCTCCCCTGTACACAAAACTGCAATGCGACACATCGTAAAAATCTACGAGCTCCCACGACGCATCCCAAGAACTTGTGAATTGATTCGCATCGCGCATTCGTTCCGTTTCATTCTTCTTTGTTTCGGCTCTTTGCCGCACCAAATCGCATCGCAGCAATTAACGTTGTTGTTTTCTGTGTTGCGAAATCGTATCGCGCCAATTTGCAGTTATGTGTACGGACTCTTGAGGTTGGGGCAGAGATGTTTTAACACCCACATTTCGAAAAGTATATCCTGATGCGAACCAAGTATTTTGTGTATACGAACTACTGACAAAAGCAATTTTAATTTATTAAGACTGAATTATGTAAGGTACTTATTTTAAAGCTTCATTTACATTTTATGTATAAGTACAACCAACAGCATGTCAGGTTACCACAATATAATTTAGACAATCGACATTATGTTTTACATCAAACATGATACGATTGACAATCGATTAGAGATATTTGACAGCATTTTGTTGCCTCACGTGCTGTTGACTGTACCATATGATAAAAAACTGTCTATGGATGCAATGATAGCTTTTAGTATGTTTGCGAAATGAATTGAACTGTAACCTGCCATAGTTTTTAAAATACTTATACCAAATTAATTTTTATTTATTTAATTTTAAAAACCGAATTATTTTGGTAGGTTTAAATGGTAAGGTAAATGCTGTGACCTCTTGCCTTTATATTAATTATTTATTTATAGTCCGACAAAGCCTCTTATACGACGCAACATAAATACTTTATTATTTACTTGGTTTATTCTCACTGGGCCTATTCAAATTGTAATTGAATATTAACTGTGGTAATTTGACTGTTTATATTAAATAATATAATGTTTAAGTTTTAAGCAATACTAAATACATATTGTATCTAATAACATATTGGTCTAGTTAGTCATCGAATCTTTTTCCTTGCTGTCTTCTTTAAGAGATCTATCTTTCCTTGAAACATGCGTTTATTGTGTTAGTAACTTAGGGCCTTCTGCTTTTAGGAGCATAATAATAACATTAGAGTATTTACCACCTGAAAAAGGTTTCGTAGAATTATCTCTTCAATGTGAGCTATCTTTCTTACAAGATTGACATTTGTGTTCTATTCATTTGAATAGATTAGCTACAGTTAGTAGTAGTGTAGACGGGCAGCGATGTAAAATGTGAATATGCTTACACTGTACTACTGACTGTATCGGACTCACATTATAATAGTGTGACAGGTACTTAAGGAGATTTGAGCGAAGGAACTTTTGTCAATTGTGATGGTGTTTATGAAGATGTCTAATTGTCAATTGTAAGGCTTTGCGTGACAGGTAAGATGGGTGATAAAGTAGGCTGCAATTATTGTATTACAATTTTTAATCAATGTGTAATAGAAATAAAATTATTAGACGGGCAGAGGAGATAATTAGAGTGACCACCATAATTTCCACCAAGAATTTCATCATAATTGGTGATAAAAAAAAAAACTTTGGTACTTACGTGTATAAGCATAAACGTGGAAAGTTAGTTATTATGGCCTAAAATACATTAAAAAATGGCTTCATCATTCAGCCGAGAGACGCCCACTGTTGGGCATAGGCCTCCCCCAAGGATCTCCAAACCGGTCGGTCCTGCGCTGCCCGCATCCAACGGCTTCCCGCGACCTTCACCAGATCGTCGGTCCACCTTGTGGGGGGCCTTCCAACGCTGCGTCTCCCGGTTCGTGGCCGCCATTCGAGGACCTTTCCGCCCCAACGGCCGTCAGTCCTCCTCGCAATGTGCCCTGCCCACTGCCACTTAAGGTCCGCAATTCTTCGGGCTATATCGGTGACCTTAGTTCTCCTGCGGATCTCATCATTTCTGATATGATCACGCAGGGAAACACCGAGCATAGCCCTCTCCATTGCCCTTTGGGTGACTTTGAGTCTTCTTATAAGGCCCATTGTAAGCGGCCACGTTTCGGTGCCGTAAGTCATCACTGGCAACACACACGCATTGAAGACCTTTGTCTTTAAACACTGCGGTAGATGGGCCGAGAATATACCGCGTAGCTTCCCGAACGCTGCCCAGCCGAGTTGGATCCGTCGATTGACCTCTTTTTGGAAGTTGGACTTACCAAGTTGGACTTTTTGTCCCAGGTAAATATAATCGTCAACAACTTCCAGTGTAGAGTTCCCAACCTGTACAGTAGTGGGTACGACATGGGAGTTTGACATGATTTTTGTCTTATCCATGTTCATTTTAAGACCCACTTGTTGGGAGACTCTACTTAGATCATCGAGCATTGTGCTCAAGTCTTCCAGGGTCTCAGCCATGACTACGATATCATCAGCAAAGCGAAGGTGAGTCATGTACTCGCCGTTTATATTGATGCCTAATCCTCTCCAGTCCAGAAGTTTAAACGCGTCCTCCAACGCGGCGGTGAACAGTTTCGGCGATATTACATCGCCCTGCCTCACACCCCGCTGGAGCTGTATGGGTTTAGAGTTCTGATCCTGAAGGCGGACTGACATAGTGGCGTTTTCGTACAGTGACTTCAACACTTGGATGTACCGATAGTCTATTCGGCACCTCTGGAGTGATTGGAGCACGGCCCAGTTCTCGACAGAATCGAAGGCTTTCTCATAGTCCACAAACGCTAAGCATAATGGCAGATTATACTCTTCGGTCTTCTGTATAACCTGCCGCAACGTATGTATGTGGTCTATGGTACTAAAGCCTTTTCGGAATCCGGCTTGTTCGGGGGGCTGGAAGTCGTCAAACCTGCGTCCGAGACGGTTCGTAATAACCCTCGAGAACAACTTATAAACGTGACTAAGGAGGGTGATGGGTCTATAGTTCTTCAATTGGGTTCTATCGCCCTTTTTGAAGAACAGTCTCACCACGCCCCCGTGCCATGCCTTTGGCGTTTTTCCCTCGAGTATAACGGTGTTGAATAGCCTCTGAAGAGCTCTCAGGACGGTTCGTCCACCTGCTTTCAGAAGCTCCGCTGTAACACCGTCATCACCCGGCGCCTTGTTGTTCTTAAGCTGTTTGAGGGCCACACTAATCTCGTACAGGCTGACGTCCGGGATATCTTCGGTATAGTGTCGAGTTAACTTGGCTCTTGGGTCAGTGGCCTGAGAGACAGGTGTGTGTGATGTCGCGTAAAGCTGTCCATAGAAATTCTCAATCTCAGCCAAAAGCTCAGGCCGGGACGTAACGATTCTGCCGTCGTCTGTCTTCAGCTTGGTCAGCAAGCTCTCTCCAAGTGACAAATCTCTAGCGAACACTTTGGAACCTTTGTTGCGTTCGATGGCCTCTTTAATACAATCTGTATTAAATCGGCGTATGTCGCGAGTTAGGCACTTGGAGATCCGTTTACTGAGCTGCCGACGTCTACGAGCGTCTTCAGAAGACCGCAGAACAATCTCACGTCTCTCGTCCATGAGCTTCAATGTTGGTTCTGAGATTTTTCTTGAACCTTTGGTACGGCTGGGTTTGAAAAACTTTGAACCCACCGTAAGGACAGCTTCCACGAACCTGTCATTATATTTGTCCACATCTGTGCAGTCCTCCAGGCAATCGAAGCGATTTTGCAAATCTAGTTGAAAGCGTTCGGGGTTTTGGATTTGGATGGCTTCAGGGCGGAGCGTAGACCTCATCAGTCGATACCTTTCGGATTTGACATTTAGATTCAATGTGCCTCTTACCAATCGGTGATCGCTACCCGTGTTAAACGAATTGATCACTGAGACATCATTGAATATCCGAGTCTTAGTCGACATGATGAAGTCAATCTCATTTTTTGTTACACCATCCGGACTTCTCCAGGTCCATTTGCGATGCAACTGTTTCTTGAAGAAGGAATTCATCATATAGAGTCCTTCCCTCTCCATGTATTCAGCTAGCATTTGGCCACGGTAATTCCGGATTCCAACTCCAAATTGCCCCACTTTCGACTCATTATCGCTACGTTTGCCTAGCCTTGCGTTGAAGTCTCCCATGACAACAGTGTAGTGAGTCTTGGACGTATGTATTGCTCGAGAGATGTCCTCATACACTACTTCCACTTCCTCGTCGGGGTGTGTCGAGGTCGGGGCGTATACCTGTATAACCTTCAACGAATACCGTTTGGTAATTCTGAGTATAAGGTACGCCACCCTGTTCGACACACTTCCGACCTGTACAACGTTGTTCACGAGAGACTTGTGGACAATAAACCCGACACCACCTTGGGACAGATCTTCGCCCTCCCGGAAGTAGAGCAGGTTACCGGATTTTAGGATTACCGTGTCCTCGCCCTGTCTTCGGACTTCGGATAATCCCACAATACTCCAGTGAATCCTGCTCAATTCTTCTTCCAGTTCTAGCAGCTTCTCCTCGGTCCGCAATGTTAGCGCGTTATATGTTGCCAGGGCCAAAGTCGTTTGACGGGGGGTCTTCGCCGCCCGGGGATTCTTCGCACCCCTGGTCCCGGCACCTTGCCTGCGTCCGTCACCGCCGACACGGCCTCCGGTACCGCCGGGCACTTGGGGCCTTCCTTTTTGTCTTATCATAGGGGGGATTTGGGCCTTTCTCCCACCACGCTGGCCCAATGCGGGTTGGTGGGGAGCGCCAGAGCCTCGTTGGTTGTACGGCAGGGTGTACCGCGTGCAGGTGAGGTTGGCTTGGGTCTCGTGAGGTGGTTTATGAGACCCCTTACACCCCAAAAAAAATGGCTTATTCGCAGCAAAATAATAAATTGTATTTTAAACATAATATTTAAGATTCGTAGGAAGAATAAAGTTTAAAATGTGGTCTAGATATTGTACTGTCAAATCTTTCAAAATTGAAACCATTTAGAGGGTATTCGGGTGAATTGAACCGATTCAATTATCTTTCATTTTAATAATCTTAAATATTAGGACAGAAGGATTTCCAAAAATGATGCTCTGTTATACCTGATGGTAAATTATATGAATAAAGGGTAAAAAGATTTATTTTGCTGTAATAGTATTGTTTTTATTTATTTATTTCATACATTGGCAAGTACTCCGCAAGATAAAAGTGGTGAAGCAATTTATAAAATGGTTTAAATTATCCTAGTTTTCAGTAAGTCAGTTACACATACTTACTGTCATATTTTTTGATCGATAATGCAATTAACATTGGATAAAATTAGGGAAATACCGAATTAAAAAAATTACATAGAAGATTCTAACTGATTGTATGTTGAAATAATAACTACAGGAATGTTTCGAACATATCATAGTATTTAAGTAAATCCATCAGTTAACAAAACCACCAAATTTATATTTAATAATATCTGTCCATCTCTTGACTTTTATAAGGGTGCCTTCAAATTGGTTACTAGCTCCACATCTACTTAGAGAAATTATAATTAACACAAAGAACAAACAAAGAAAAAATAGTCTTTACTTCAAGGAAACTTTTTAAAACTGTTCTGACATAATTTTTCTTTATAACATAGAAATATATCATTAGATCGCAAATTCTGAAACCTAGCAACTAATTTGAGCGCATTATTAGTAATATTTAGGGTGAAATTGCCATATTGTTCATGTTGTTATATTTGGAATAAGATATAAATGTTGTTATAGTAGGTATAATGATTGTGATGAAGAAGATAACTGCGACCATGATGTTGCAAGGTCGAGTTACGTACCTTCGTGTAAAGGGAAGGCCACACTGGAAGATATCTGTAGGTAGTTGTATCTGCTACTTGTAACGGCCAGTACTCTGAGCCGATAGATATAGAAAATAATAACGCAAAATATGAATCATATTATTATGGGCACGTTATTTCTGCTAACAATAAAAATTCGTTTATAAATGACCACAACTGTCAAACTTTCACAAACAACTGCGTACTTATAAAACAAAATAATGTGTAAAATCGAATCGGAGACTTTTTCTGTAACGTAGTGTTGAATTTATTTTTATATCAACAATCAAGCTAGCTGCTAATAGTTGATAGCTTTCAGTGTGGTTGCGCCCTAAGAGAAATTTCTATAATTAAGAATTGTATCGCGTCGCGTCATCTCCATGGCCTCTCAGTGATACACATATAACCCAATATTGTGAATGACGTATGAACTAGATACTTCCGTAGTGTAACATAGCTATCGTTAGTTAATAATCGATGTCCAATGCTTTAAGGGTCTGTGTTATTTGTAATAAATGCTTTATTTATGTGTGTTGCCAATAAATGTTGTCAATAGTTTGTTCTTTTACTTTTCCTTTTAGAATTCCCATAATTTATTTTCACGTTATATAATAATGTATACAAATATGAAATTTTAATTTCATTTTAGAAGTTTACAGAAAAAAAATATAAAATACCAGAAATTATTACATACTTATATGCCTTAAACGTTTTCAATACCGTCCCATTGTTTCAGGAATGTATAAACTCCTTGGCGTCTGATGATCACACTGGCATGGATTCATTTCACGAGTGCTTACAAGAATATGGTGAAGGCTTAGAAGTTGTTCAAATATGCTTAGAGCCCGAAGAAGCATCCATGAAAGACGAAGAAATATCAGCATTTGGCGATTTGAGCTTAGAAGAATGTAAAAAAGAAGACTTCACTTACAAATGTAGCAACGAAAAGGTTAATGGAGTCGTTCATTTGAAATGTTCAAAGTCAGAAGAATCTTTAGAAGATCCCGATGACGATATGACAATAACAGAAGATGACGTCCTAACTGCACCCAGAGAACTGAGCCTGATAAGTAATTCTATAAACAAAAAAGAACTGAAGAGAGAACGTAGCTTGTCGAAGGAACAAAGTAAAGACATCTCAACCTCAGACGAGATGGTTTTCGCTGTGACCCCTACTGGGTTGGAGAGGATAAGCTTTGACAAGTATTGGAAGGAGTGTGATGAAAAAAAGTCGGAAAGAAGCAGACTGGAGAAAATGAAAAGCGACGAAAGCTGGAAGGAATGCCTCAACTCTCCGGCAGACGAATCCATTAGTTTTTATGATTTAACCAGTAAAATATCCGTCCAAGAGGAAAACAGTTCGCTGTTGTTTATCGACCACGAGGTAGACGGTTATGAAACGTGCCTAGACGAAGACTCCTCGTCAGCGAAGTGTGTAAAAAGCGCTCGTAAAAGCAACGGCGATCACATCAAAGAACGGAGTAAACAAGACAAAGCTTTCAGGAGTAAAGACAACGGTGTAAGTGCCAAAGCCGACACGCAGATCGCGTCCAATTCTGACGATGATGTGACGTCGTCGTACCCTTACGTGCAGGAGCACATCATAAAGCAAATGAAATCACTGAGAATAGAACCGTTAAACGTAAACATAGGCACTAAAAGAGCGAAAAAGAAAAGTCCGACCAAACCGTCAAAGAGCGAGCGCAGGTGCGTGGAATACTACAACGACCAAGCCGAGTGCTTGAAGGAAATAAGACAGCAAAAATTGGTAGAAGAAGAGAAGAAACACAAAGAAGAACAGAAGAAGATCCTGCAGAACAATTTAGCTACTATGGAGAAGAAGATGCTGTTGAAGAAACAGGAGCCCAGTGAAGAATCTACTGACCTTGAAAATAATTATGTGCCGGGTTGTCACAAGTGTTTCTTGGAAAACGCATATGCCTATGCTTTAACTAAAGCGTATACAGCTGAATCGAACTCATGCAAGTATTGTGAAGTGATAAGAGACATGCTTGACGTCCCAAAAATGTTACGTGACAGAAGAATGTCTGCTCCGGCGCTGGTCAACTTAGAGAGTTCAGTTTCAGAGTCTGACGAAGAAGAGTTATTGGCAGTGCCTGCTTTGAGGGATAGAAGGAAATCTGCGGGACCTCTCAAATTTCTTGTGGCTTCTAGAAGAGCCAGGTAGGTGACATTTTTCTATCTTTTAGCATAATTTTATCCAATACATTTTGTTACGTACGAAGTAGGTATATCTAGGTTATTCTTACGGGCCTAAAAATCTAGTCTTCACCGATTGCACGTCTTGAATGTGTGTGATCACTGAGCAGCTGTCAGTGATATTCAACGGAAATGAAAATTGATAAACTGTCAATCTCATCAGTCTGAGTCGCTTTAGTTCTATGCTGACAAACCGTCAGCGCGTTGGTCAGAATTCATTACTATTTTACATGTGTACATAGCAAACACAGGAGGCGGCAATGGACACTGATCAACGCTCTAACAATTGGTCCATCAGTATGCAGTTTATGCGGGTTCAAGGTTGTTCTTATAATTTAATGTGCATCATTCCTTTCTCATTCAAGATTAAACAAGTTCACTAATACAATTTTAAGCTCTGCTGCTACTGAATTTAGATCCATGTTGTCAGCAAGACCGCATACGGGAACTAAAAATACGAGCGTTGGATTCATAAACTATTTACCTTCGTCCGCATCCACTAAATTAAGTTCCCAAACAATTTCAACGCTTGACCGATTCTAAATCCGTAGCGTTTGCTTACCTAGACACGTGCTAAACTATTTTTGAGATTTATCGGCTCTGGTGTTTATTGTTGCTGTTTGTTCACGAGTATCTTGGTTAAGACTGGTAATAGGATTTTCAGAATTAATTGGATTCGTCTAAGGTCATGTGGGGTCATAAGTCGTAGTAAATTTTAACTTTTTTTTAGGATAAACCTGTACTATCCCAAAGTTCTTTTCTAATAATGCTTTCATAAAGTTTCTGTCTAACCTCAATATGTCGGGTCGGCGCAATATGTTCCCTTTCTCTTCTCTGTTCTGTCAATCGTCATCTCATCATCCACACCCATCATCTTCATATCATACCTCACATACAATCCATCTATCTTTTCAGTGGTCTTCCTCTACTTCTACATCCATCAACTTTCATAGCCATAACTTTTTTAGTTACATTCATAAACTATTCGATTTTAATTTTAACATTATATAAATGTTAGAAAAATTAATACAAAGATTTTGGTGGTTAGAAAAAGAATTTCGAAAAATTATGGTCTTGAGGCGCCTGACCGCTCGGCCACCCAAGACACTTGTCACACACTGTCTTGGGTGGCCGAGCGGTCAGGCACCTGCCCAGATAGCAGCGGACGCGGGTTCGATTCCCGCCTCAAGACCATAATTTTTCGAAATTCTTTTTCTAACCACCAAAATCTTTGTAACATTCATAAAAGTGACAAAAAAGTTATGTCTACACCAGCTAAACGGCTCCCCTTAAGTACTCATTCCTTATCTTATCCACTGTTGTTAATCCGCACGTCCATCTCAACATTCTCAATTCTGCCGCATGAAATTTTCTTTCATCTTTTTTTTCACAGCCCAACACCATACATGTCGACAGATTTTATATCAGTATTGTAGATCTTTCCTTTGTTGTAGATCGTTCCAGTTAGCTTAAATTAACCTCAACATGACATCTATATTGTAAACTATATTGTTACCATCAAAACTTCACTCTTATCATAATTATTGTTTGCAATTTAAATTAGCAGTGTGGTGACAGCAGAGCCGAATAGGTACAATTAATTGTCACCATTCCATACTCTTCCGTGAGTGTCGTACAAACATGGCGACTAAGGGTAAAGACAGTGATGGGCATCAGCATTTCTCTCATTCCACCTAGCAAAATACTGCGATTTATGTACCCGATAGATGGTAATAGCCTCGCCACCATGAGACCAAACTTAATTAGCAAAAAGTGGGTGCTAAATACACCTCTGCCTACTGCTTCAGGGATATAGACGTAATTTATGTATATATGTAAGTAAACGCGTGTAGGTAGCAATGATAAATGCATCAAAAGATTTCCTAAGACACGTGACCCGCTAATGCGATGAAGTCGTACAATAAGGACAAGCCTAATGCGGTCTTTAGTGTATCAACACAAGCAAAACACAACCTTAACTCTACAATCAGAAGGTTTACATCAACAAAACAAGCACAATCCTTCACGCGTGCGTTGGAAAAGATCAAAACTGTATTTATTTGTTGGGCACGAAAGTTGGAATTCGTCTGTTGAGTCAGACAGATTAGAAAACGTATCTATCATTGATGTTTTCAAGTTCAAGTTAGCTGAAATTGGTTCAATGCTATGGACTCGGTGTTTCAAAGTCTTTGCATTGAAGGCGTTCTTAAACATAGAGCGCCTTATTATAAAACATGGACTAAAGTTAGTTATGATTTAAAACTAATGCTGTCACTTTTATTTTCTGAATGAAAGACAGAGTTAAACGACTTTAGTCCATGTTTTATAATAAGGGGGAGAGCGTTTGCTATCGTATGTTCTTCTTCTTCTTGCCCTGTTCCCGTCTATCTGGGGTCGGCGCAGTATGTTTCCTCTTCCATTCATATCGGTCAGACGTCTTCAAGCCATCCACTCCCTTTAAATTTACATCAACGATCACACCGGAAAGATGATAGTGATGAATGAATGTATAGAAAAGAGACGGAACGGACCATGTCGAGGGACTGATGAAAGGTTTTGATTTAGGTTTTACAACCGGACGCTTGCCTGACGCTAACCCTTTTTGCATATTCGAAATGCCGTGTGGCGACGGCAGAGTAGAATACAATTGTCACCACCCCAAATCTCTCCCGTGGGTGTCGTACAGGGCTACTAAGGATAAATCAGTGATGAGGAATGGGCAAAAGTATTCTCTTATACCACCTAGCAAGTACTGCGACTTTTGTGCCCGTTAAATGGCAATAGTCTCGCCAACTATTACATGGACATAGTTAGCGAAAAGTGGGTGCTAGTTCACCTTTGCTTACCCCTTCGGGGATATAGACGTGATTTATGTATGTATGTATGCATGTTCGAAATCTATTAACTTTTTTATGGATTGAGGCCTTTGACCGAGCAGCTAGCCATTTTGCCCATAAAGCTATTATCATGTAAAATAATAGTATTAACTCGTCTACTTTATTTAATTAAGTACGTCTGGTGAGTTTAACTGCTGTCCTGGGGATACGGTTATCGATGTGGGGGGCGGTACCTACGCAAACAATATAGGTAATTAATACCTAAAGAAAGCTATTGCTGCGTGTCTATAGGAAAATGAATTTTGCGAAAATAACTTTTTAAGAAAATTTCGTTATGATGAAAATGACGTTTTAAGAAAGCGTGGTTATGAGATTCGGCCGTGTTTTGACGAATCAATACAATTATTGTCATTCACATCATCTGTCCCGTGGGTATCCTACAAGGCGACTAAGGGTAAAGACACCGATCAGTAATGGGCAGGACCATTCCTCTACCACCTATACACTATCCCCATCTCTCCTATCCAACACCTAGCAATATTATACATCGACCCGAAGTGCACAACCCGAAATTTCTCTAACCTTTGTACTTCACATAGTAAGCCGGAATAGATAAGCGAATAGATAAGCCACTTGATTTCGCCCTTCGCCCCCCCAGCCCAGAGACCATATATCGAACGCATAGAATAAAAAATGTATGAAACTGACATAATGGTTACAGAGACAACAATAATAACCGCGTGGTGACGGCAGAGTAGAATACAATTGTCACCACCCCAAATCTCTCCCATGGGTGTCGTACAAGGCGACTAAGGATAAATCAATGAAGAGGAACGGGCAGCAGCGTTCCTCTTATACTACCTAGCAATAGCAATATACTGCGACTTTTGTGCCCGATAAATGGCAATAGATTGGCGAAACGTGGGTGCTAGTTCACCTCTGCCTACCCCTTCGGGGATACAGGCGTGATTTATGTATGTATGTACAACAATGCGTCAGTTTCATACCTTTGTATTCTATGCGTTCTATAGGTTCGCCTCTTGGCTAGGGGGGATATTTTTGTAAATACCGTGCGTTCGGTAAAGCTCGAGTTGGGTTTATTATTATTTATTTCCTGTATGCCCGTGCCCTAAGGATCTATCAAGCGGCGTTTGCCATTATCGTGTGCAAACAGCCTGTCACGTGACGGTGATCACTTAGCTAAATTACGCGACACACTGCCACTGCCTGGCCATTGAAATGTGCTAATGGAGTCATTCGTTCGCGTTATCGAATCGTTGACAAATCTGTGTGTTGCATCATCTTTGACGCTTCCTAGGGCTCTAACCTCCAGCCTTTTAATGTCCCCACTGCTAGGGCGCGAACCTTCCCTATGGATGGAAGAATATAGGGAGATTGGGCCATAACCCACCACGCTGGCCCAGTGTGGGTTGGTTGGGTATTAACGACTGCAGATGCAGCCGGGACCAATGGCTTAACGTACCTTCTTAAACATGGAGGAACTCGAGATAATACATTTTTGGTCACCCATCCAATGACCGGCCTTAGCGAGCATTGCTTAGTTTACGCAATCGCAGGCCGAGCGCACTACCACTGCGCTAGCGAACTCGCGAATTAGAATTCAGATACATTAGCCCCGCTGTAGTTTGTTATGTTGTGTAAGGTCACAGTTAATAGCGGCGGGCCTATTGACATCTATCGGGCACATAAATCGCAGTATATTGCTAGGTGATATAAGAGGAATACTGCTGCCCATTATTCCTCGCTGTGTTTACCCATAGTCGCTATGTACGACACCCACGGGGGAGATGGGGATGGTGACAATTGTATTCTGCTCTGCCGTCACCACAAGGTTTTCTTACATCATCATCATCATCGTCACCAGCCCTTTAATGTCCCCATTGCTAGGGCACAGGCCTTTCCTATGGATGGGGATATTGGGTCATAATCCACCACGCTGGCCCAGTGCGGGTTGGTGGGTATTAACGACTGCAGGTGCAGCCGGGACCACTGGCTTTACGTAACCTCCGAAGCACGGAAGAACTTGAGATAATACATTTTTGGTCACCCGTCCAATGACCGGTTTTAGAGAACATTGCTTAGTTTACGCAATCGCAGGCCGAGCACGCTATGCCACTGCGCCAGCGAGCTCCTCTTCAGCTTCCCTGTTTAGCATAAACAAATTACAAATCACGCTTCTTTATCCCTAAAATTAATTATATAATAGGTTGGGGAAAAAATTTCTTCGCATTTTTTAAGAACATTGAAAACATTTTTTAATATAGTTTATTTACATTTAACTAAAGTATGTAGGTACCATTTTGTTCGATAACTTTTTGCCATCTTGTAGGTAGGGACATGATCCCATTGCTATAGAAATTTTGGGACTTCTGGTCAAAATACCGCGACAAGTGGTTTTGGCAGTCCTCTCGTGATGTTAACCTGACACTGCCTAAAGAATTCTGAAGAGACCGAAACAGGTGGAAATCTGAAGGTGGAAGGTCAGGACTATACGGCGGATGCATTAACACCTCCCAGCCAAACTCTCTTAATTTTTGCTGAGTGGCCAAAGATGTGTGAGGTCTAGCGTTATCATGATGAAAAACCACACCCCTTCTGTTGATTAATTCCGGCCGCTTTCTCTCAACTTCTTGCTTTAATCTCATCAGTTATTCGCAGTAGAGTTTAGAATCGATGGTCCTGCCTGGTGGTAACAGCTCATAATGAATAATGCCCTTCCAATCCCACCACACACACAGCATCACCTTGTTGCGAGTGAACCCGGGTTTTGCCACAGTCTGTGAAGCCTGACCGGCCTTTGACCACGACCTTTTTTGCACGTTCTTGTCGTACGTATCCACTTTTCATCACCAGTTATCAGCTTCTTCAAAAATGGTTGGGTTTCATTACGTCGTAATAAAGAATCACAAATGAGTACACAGTTCATTAGGTTTCTTTCAGTGAGCTCGTGAGGTACCCAAATGTCGAGCTTTTTTGTGTACCCAGTTTTTTTCAATTTTGTGGTCAATTCCCAGTTCTTCAGCTACGTCGTAACTACTGACATGCCGATCTTGCTCCACTTTTTCAAAAATGGCATCCATTTTATCTGTAATAGGGCGACCAGAGCGACGTGCATCTTTGACATCAAAATTTCCGGATTGAAAACGCTTAAACCGAAATTGTGCTACTCTCACAGACACTGCACTAGGTCCATAAACATCGCAATTTTTTTTCGCGGCTTGCGTTGCATTTTTATCTTTTTTGTAGTAAAATTTTAAAATGTATCGAATTTCTTCATTAGATTCACTCATCTTGGCGGTACGAAAAACAAATGAAATCACACATTTTCCTAATTTGAATTTGGAATTATGTTCTTTAAAATTTAAACTTTCAATGATACCAAAACCAGCCAGATACAAATAGTATAGCCAAAGAGATTTTATTACAAGTTTATACATACTATAATGCGAAAAGACTTTTTCCCCAACCTAATATTTTAATTTTTTTCATATAGCTTTTAAATTGTTAATGACGTTAATAATTATTATGTTAGATATCACAATATAAGCACCGTGTGGCGCCGGCATAGCAGAATACAATCGTCACCACCATTTACGTGCCCAATAGTTGGCAATAGGCTCGCCATCTGGGACCTAAAATAATTAGTGATACATGAGTGTTAATTCACCTCTGCATACTTACTACCCTTCAAGGAAAATAGGCGTGTTCTTTGTATTTATGTACTAACGATATAATAAGGGGGCGGGCTTATTGCCATTCATCGAGCACATAAATCGATATTGTCATAGTGAGTCACTCGTACATTTCGATCTTATATGTCATTGACGACAAATTAATTAGAACAATGCCCCATTTTGGAGGGAACCTTCGTAATTAATCAATCACTCACTACTCAGAAGAGCAGTTTGTTTAGCGTAACAATGTTATCTACGGTCTGATTCTGTGGAAATTGTATTCTATTGTTGTAAGAAAAAATTATAGCAAATAGAGGACAAAAGAAAAAATATATAAAAAAAGAAAACAATCCGAAGCTGTCCTGACGGCGGCTCACTGAGGATTATGGGCAGCAGATAGTGATGCGACCATGTCGATGTTTTATTTCGATAGAAAAAAAAACAAGAATTTTAATGACAGTCATCATTAGTATTGCCTTAGGGGTTTAGACAGCGATGAGCAACGGGGTGTAGCCTTCCTCTTATACTACCTTGTAATATTATTAGTCTATAGCAGAACCCATAATGATCGCAGTGTAAGTAGCAAAAGATACATAAATCACGCCTATATACCCGAAGGTAGAGGTGAATCAGTACCCATTTTTGGCCAATAGTTGGCGAGCCTATTGCCATCTATCTGGCATGCAAACCGCAGTATATTGCTTGGTGTTTTAAGAGAAACGGTGATACCCATTACTCATCACTGCGCAACCGTTAGTCATCTTGTACACCCACGGGAGAGATTGGGGGTAGTGACAATATATTACTAGTATAATGCCCTGCCGTCACCACGCGACAAAGCAATAACAAACCTAGTTATTTAAATAAACCATAAGAAGTATACATGATTATCAAATGCCAGCACCCTTACCAAAAATTTCTAACCACGTTATCGATAAATAGACCGCACATCACTGCCAGAAAATTGCTAATACCCATAATTGAGTTACGCGCGGTCGACCTCACTACACCATTACGGATTGACAGTCCGCGCCCTCTTCACGCTCCCAACATTCGGGAACATTCGGGCATTTTCACGGGTCCTTGGTACCTCTATCCCGGGACGTCCCTACGAGGGATGTAGCTGGAACCCACGGGGAAGTCGCTGATATCGGTAAGTGAAAGTGACCTAAATACTGTGTGTAACATAATTTGATTTAATTAACTTGTGACAATACAGCGGTAATTCAATTCCAGACGCGGAATAGTATTGCTTGTGATATATTATTAGCCACAACTTAAGCAACATTTAACAAAAATAATGCACACTATCACACATTTTTGGTTGGCGGTAGGACTTTCTTTCAAGTCCGCCTGGCTAGCTACCACCATCTTATCAAAATCTATTGCCATAATAATAAGGTTAACAGCATTATTGTGTTCCGACAATGTGTGATAAGATAGCCAGCCCCTCTGTGGTTGAGGTTTCCAGGTGAAGCTCGATTCCATCTTCGTCCCTTATCGTCACTTACCATCAGGTGAGATGAAGGTCAAGAGCTTGCCTGTTCTATGGTTATTACCTAGAGAGATCGCTCTCTGATTAAGTTATAAAATAAAAATATGGTTTATTCTTAAAGGGTATAATTACTTACACCCATGAATCGCCAAATAAATGCGTTGAACATTGGAAACGCGTGTATCAAAGTCAAAAGGTTTCCAATATTCAACGTATGAGCTAAGCTACGTTACATTAGCTAATAAATCACAGAAATACATACATAATACACGACTTTGAATCTCAAAGTCGGTCAGAGATACAGAGACAACTATACCCGTAGTCTCCGACATACAAAGGTTTCCGACATACTTAGCGAATAAACGAATTGAATTGGCATTGGGCAGACAGGACACAGATTGACCTTGAGAAGTCAAAAATTGGAAAATTGGTACCAGTAAAAAAGAGCGCTAACTTCTTTGTTTCATGTCGCCGCGTATATATCCGAAGGGGTAGACAGAGGTGAAGTATTGTTGCCAATTATAAATTATAATTATATAATTAATGAATGAATGATCTATGTTCTTGATCTAGGTGGTTTTCAAAAAATATATTAAAAAAGTACTGGAGGTTTCAATGTTGGAATCATGTCGTCAAATTATTATTAGAACGCATCCGGAATTTTAATTTGGCTTAAAAGCGTTAAAGCATGGCTTTCGTTTCATAGGAATGTCACAATCATTTGAGTTTCGTTCTTGAGAGGAGATCTGTCAGCCCCCCTAGCCAAGTAGCCAGAATACAAAATGTCAATTTTAGACAGCTTTTCTGACATTTGTTATTTGACACGCCGCCGGGTCGCCATAGTTTTCTCAGCAGTACGTCAGTTTCATACATTTGTATTCTATTCGCTCGATTATTTAGGTCAGCTGTCTAGATGGGCTGTAGCTAGATGGGGGATGATATTCGTAAGACATAGGGCAGGTATTAGAGGCATGAGGTCAAAAGACAAGTCCGGCATGCCAAAGGGAAATTTATGGCAACCACCACTGAATTTAATTATATGTAATGGGGGAATGCGGCCACGTCTCAGTCTTGGTCCAAATCAAGAGAAACTTTCTGAATGCTTTCCTCTCGTTTCGTCCTTAGTGCGAGAAATACTGGTATAAAGTCTGTACCATCTAACTTGTCTTATTTGGTAAACAATCTTGGAACCCTTATTGAAATTGCAGCACTAAAAATCAACTGATAACTAGATTCAATAGGTTTCAGTCTGTAATAACGACTTATTGTAATAGATTACTGACTTTGTTATTACTTTATTTTTCAAATAGGGGATTTTTTTTAAAGTTTGCCAGGATTGTTTACCAAATAAGACAAGTTAGATGGTACAGACTATACATAGCAATATTTTACAACAAAGCTGGGATTATAGTTAGTTACATACATAAATCACGATTATTTATCCCCGAAGGGCAGAAATTTTAACACTTTACGTTGTTCTTCCTGGTCTATCAAAGTTTTATTATGCGTATAATCGTAATTATTTGTGAATTTTCATAAAATATGATGATTATTATTGGTACGAGACTTGAACCAAGTAAATGCAATATACCTACATATTTTTTTTTGTATTCCAATTCACCTCTAAGTACGGTTGAGTGATTGGGATGACAACATTCCAATCCATACTGCTCAAGGTTTTGGCTTAGGTTTTACTGCCAGCCGCCTACCTGACACTAACCCTCTGACTATTCTTGTACTAACATTGTATAAGAATAGCCAGATTATCTTGTAGTACAATAATTCCGAATTACGTGCCTGCGCTGAGTCAGCGTTCTTAGCAGCTATATCAGTTTCCAGACAAACTAATCCCTATATTCAGGGACGATCCAGCCTCTATTATAACTGATTACAGTCTTGTGACTGAACCCTGATGCGCTGATATTGCTAAGTCAGCGATGCGGAATAATGTCCAACTCGCAGATAGCGACAATCGTATAGCGCTGAGAATGTATATACATAGATACGACACGCCTTTCCCCCACAGGAGTAGGCAGAGATCACTTAACTAGGTATGATTCTTGCATACTTCTTTCGCTTCTTCCAATCTCTACTTTTACTACTACTCTTGGCCTGGCCTTTTTTAATAGACCATTATACATACATATTGTCACGCCTTTCTCCCACAGGGGTAGGCAGAGCTCACTCCTTTCCAGTTGCTACGATCCTTGCTGGTTCTTTCACTTGAACCAATCTCATTAATGTCCTCATGCATGCCTCATAGATATTAAGTCACGCCTTTCTCTTACAGAATTAAGCAGAGGTCACTTCTTTCCACCTTCTACGATACTTACACACTTCTTTCGGTTAATCCAATGTCATTAATGTCTTCCAAAACATTTCCGATATTTAACGTGATAAGCTGCGCCTTCCGTTCGCAAACTACCAGGAGGCTATGAGAATCTATCCACCTATTCAATGCTCCGTCTTTCTGTTCATTGGTCTCTCCAGAAGGTTCTTTTAAATGAAAAGAGTTTTTTTAATTGGCAAACTTGTTCCACAGAAGTGCATCCCGCTCGTCACCTAATCTAATTTTCCGCTTGACCAAGCGAAATAACTACGCTCGAAGTCGCTGTCTTGCTCGCATTCATTTCATCATTTTTATCCCGTGTCATTGGAGCCTTATTGCTGGCTTGGACTCGTGTGTTGTCAGTTGCTTCTCTTTTATTTGCACGTCCATAGTTAGTCTCTGAGGCCTTACCACCAACTCTAAACGCGATCCCATTGCCATTGTCAAAGTGAGACAACGCTTCACGTTTTGTCAGCCGCGTTTGGATCGCACTAATACTTCATGGTACGGCCGCTGTTCTCTTAGAACACAGAAAACCTTCACCGTTTTACAAACCGTTTCAAATGTATATATATACAAAGCTGGGTACCGACCAATGTTACGCGGTGTAATGTAACATTTGCATCGAGCATAGGAACCGTATTTTCGTTACTATTGCTCGCTGGTTTCCCCGTAATACTACGTACTGACTGCAAGAATGCTCGCTGTGTACATTTACATTACACCTCGTGACCCTGCTTCAGATAATCTTTATGATAGCCAGCCCCTCTGTTGTTGAGGGTTCCAGGTGAAACTCGATTCCATTCAGCCCTTATCGTCACTTACCATCAAGTGAAATAGCCAAGAGCTTCGGTCCCATGTTACATATAGCGAGCCTATTGCCGTCTATAGGGCACGTAAATTTTACTTTTCATTAACATAAATCAAGGCCTCATTTCTTAATTGATATTGATTGCATATTGGGAGTGTGTGGGTATACATCTCACTCACTAACAGCCGTACTCAGAGATGTCAAGTAACGTTAATGTGCACTTAATAATAAAACAATTACAATTCAAACTAGTCTCTATTATTACCAGTCTTCTTCTTCTTCTTCTCCCTGCCCTGTTCCCAGTCTATCTGGGGTCGGCGCAGCATGTTTCCTCTTCCATTCATATCGGTCAGACGTCATCAAGCCATCGACTCCCTTTTGATTCACATCATCCATCACACCGTAAAGGTGCTAGCGATGAATGAATGTACAGAAAAGAGATGGAACGGACCATGAACGGAGAGAGTGATTGGAATGACTATTATTGCCAGTCTATGACCTAGTTTTTTATTGACATTTTTTTGTATTAAGTACTCATTAACATTGACGTCTCTGATTGCGGTAGTCAGTCATTTCAGTTTACCGAGTGAAGCCCGATGTGTCGTTCTGTGTACGCAACAAATGCCGGGCCGTGGTCAGTGGAGCGCGACAAATGATTGATTCTAGTCCGCTGCATACGACGTGTGTTTCAACTGATTGGTACAGGGAAGACGAAAGTAATGATTGAAAAAAAATATTTTTACACAACTTACCCCCGAATACAGAAACGCTACTCAAAGTTTGAATCCTGCTCAACATTTAAATGTTGTCAAAATTGACGTTTTTCCGTACAAATTCTGACAGGTAATGTCCACTTATCTTTATAAGTAGTGCCCCAAATTTGATTAGCGTTTCTGTATTCCGTGGTAAGTCGCTTTACTAAGGAACTAGTGGTCGCCCGCGGCTTCGCTCGCGTTAACTAAATAGCGTATAGCCTTCCTCGATAGATGGACTATCCAACACAAAAATAATTTATCAGTTTGAGATTAGAGCATTCACCCAACCAAAGGAACAAACTCTTCAGCTTTACAATATTAAGTATAGATTCGTGAGAGCATGATTAATTTATGATCCCTAGGAGTGTTTTACGAGCCAAAAACTCAGAAAAAAGATAATGATCGCATTTTTTTTTTATAGTTTTTTATTATTTCATGTTTTTCTACTATTTATCTAAGGATTATCACCCTGATAACATAGTCATATAACGTAAAGGTTTTATAAAACATAAAAAATTATAACATTTATTTTGGTATTTTCCATACATTTTCCTTTACCAACAAAACAATTTATATTTTTTTTAGTAATAGCTTATTTAATTTTTTTCATCCCACCATCTCGGAAAACCCGTTTTTGCTCTTCGATATCTGAGTGCAAAAGCCGTTTTTATCCTCTAGAGGTTAAAGTAAATTTGAATTTAGAACATCGTGTGCAATGAGTTTGTGAATTCAAAACATCATTATACATATTTATTCACCTATACTATATATACCTATACCTCCATGGTGCCGAAATTGTCATGCAACCTATTTTAATTTGTTAAAAACTCAGACTCGGAACCTTCTTGGTGTACTGTTTTTGTAATTTGCTTTGCGCGCGCCATTTTCTTTTCACGTCATAAATTTGTTAAAACCTAGGAGTTCCGTGACGGTCAATCAGCTTGGCGTCAATCTTGCTTTAAACATTTTTGGGTGTGTCTGAGTGGATGGGTGTGTATTGCGGGTGTGAATGTTTGGGTTAATGGGAGGGTGTTGTGGAAGTTTCTGGGTGAAAACAGAAACTGTTGTGATTGTATTTTTTTTCGTATTTTGCAATTTCCTCGTTGGGGGGGATGAAAAGTTACGTGTTGCACTCGAGTGCAAAGATTTTTCACCTTGTGCTCTTTTGATTCCCTCGCTATCGCTCAGGATTCTTATTTTTGAATCACTCGCTACGCTCGTGATTCAATTTTAGAATCCTTCGCTAGCTCGGTCATCAAAATTGAGCACGCGGTTAAAAAACAACTTTGCACTCACGTACAACAAATAACTATTAAATGTCCAAAAATAATCTAAAAATATATTCTTGAAAAATTTGATGTCTACCATTCTTATAAATAAATACATATTATTTATTCAATAATTATTTCTAAGTTTGTATGGGAGAAAACGTTTTTTTTTAACAATTGAATTGTTTAAATAAAACCATTGTGTTGTATTTTTGCGCGCGATGATCCCGCTCTCGTCTCTACCAGACGATGAAATGGAATTCGATTTACATAACAGATGCCGTTTTTAAATATCATTATGTTGCCGATAGTGGCTTCGACGCTTCGTGATATCTGCCTGTATATTATGTTGTTTCGTGTTATGTTTAAGTGGGCTCCGTAATCCGGGCGGCTGCTATATCCAACCAGGATATTAGTTTTTCAAATGACGTGCATTCAGTTAAGCTTGGATTTACTTTTTAATGAACCCGTCACATTTATGAAAGGCGATGCGACTCCACGTATATACACGTATATACCCCGAACAATCCGGCGTCGCGTTGGATGTTCATAAGTATAGGATCCCGCTAAGAACGACCTTCACCGAGATGTTTATTTGATGAAACATATTTTATATTTAATTTAATATGTCAATAAATATATTGCATATGGGTTGCCTAACAAATTTTGTATGATTAATTCAAAATTAGAAAAAAACATTTCATAATAGTGGTCAAAGAAAACCAATACATTTGATTCAAATCACTCACATTGCGTCGCGTCGTGTTTTAAAAATGACTTTCTAGCATAATTATTCTTCCCCCTGACCTGTTCCATATTTAGATGGGGTCAGTACAGTATGTTTCCTCTGCCTTTAATATTGGTAAGTCATTAAGCAATCCATTCATCTCATCCATCACACCGGAATGGTGCTAGTGATGAATGAATGCATAGAAATGAGACGCAAAGGACCATGTCAACAGACCGATGAACGGAGAGAGTGATCGGGCTGACAACATTCCAATCCATACTGCTCAAGGTTTTGGCCTGACACCAACCCTCTTTAGGTATGCTGTTGTTGGTGGTTTGCCCTCCACCATTTCGGGTGCCCCAAGGTGCTTATTGGTCGACACCGAGCAATCTCCCTTAGTCGACTTTTATGGCATGTCTGATGGGATGAGTCGGGACTGGCACATTCTGCTGTTTCTTTTTCGCACGCAGGCCACCATGATGCTGCTTTTAAAAAAATTACCCGGATAGACGAACGTGGGGTTGATTCCCGCTACCAGACAGAATTTTTGTGACTTATTTTTTTTCTATCAAAGGGTCAGCTGTAAAAGTCACCTAGTCTTCCATACTGGCATGGGAGCGAAATAATAACTTAGAATGTGCCAGTCACCTTCGACTAAGGGAGATTGCCCGGTGTATACCAATAAACACCTCGTGACACCCGAATGGTGGAGGGCAAACCACACACAACAGCATAGCCGAAGAAGGTTGGTGTCAGGCAGGTGGCCAGCTATATGAATGGAAGAGGAAACATACTGCGCCGACCCCAGATAGACTGGGAACAGGGCAGGGAGAAGAAGAACCATCACAAAATCAGTGATGAGGAATGGGCAGCAGCGTTCCTCTTATACCACCTAGCAATGTACTACGACTTTTGCGCCCGATAAATGGCAATAGGCTCGCCACCTATTACATGGGACCTAATATAATTGGCGAAACGTGGGTGTTAGTTCACATCTGCCTACCCCTTTGGAGATATAGGCGTGATTTATGTATGTATGTATGTAGGTATGTAGGTATGTATGTATCATAACATTATTTTAGACTCTCGACTAGTTAAACAACATGCGAAGCGCCAATAATCCCTAAAATGAATACCCTCTCACCTAATTACGAGGTACGCAGCTTTCAGCCTTATCAAAAGCAACCTTGAACCCTTGAGATAAGAGTGAAATTCGAAACGCGCCGCCATCCAGAACAATAAAAACACCTATCAGTATCAAGTTGGTGTGTCTGACACTTGAATATCTATTCCAGCTACGCGCCACAGACAGCCATGACGGTCACCGTGTCTCCAGACAGGCGGGAGGCGCTCGCCGCCCAGCGATGGGGCTCTCCGAGGACAGTCACCCTGAAGCGGAGCCCTGGCGCGCCGCTGGGCGTCAGCATTGTGGGGGGAAAGGTGCGTATGGTGGCCCAACTCATCTGCACCAACGTCTGAAAAATGCCTTTCAAAATCCAATCCAAAAAATGTTTCGTATGTTCCCCTATTATCTAGACCAGCGGCTCTCAACCTTTTTTGGTGACGGAACTCTACAATGAAACAATATTGTTAAAAGTGTTTTGAAGTTAGAGCCAAAAATCGCTGGTTCACAATTATACCTCAGAGGCGGCTTTTACCAAAAGGACTACGCGCCGGTGGGGGCATAGTAAAATTGTACTAGTCGACTAAGTTTTGAAAGACCAAAGAGAGGGGTTTTGAATTTTTTTTTCTAAATCCTAGCGGAATCGGTGTACCCTAGGGTTCCACGGAAGACACTAGAGTATACCCAAACCGCACTGGGCCAGCGTGGTGGGTTAAGGCCCAGTCTCCCTATATTCCTCCTTCCATAGGGAAGGCCCGTGCCTCAACAGTGGGGACATGGGTGATGATGATAAAGAACAATGGATAGCAACGTCGTGATATTTATACATACATACATAAACCACCCCTATATCCCCGAAGGGGTAAGCAAAGGTGAATTAACACCCACGTTTCGCCAATTATGTCAGCTCCCATGTAGTATATAGGTGGCGAGCCTATTGCCATTTGTCGGGCACAAAAGTCGCAGTACTATTGCTACGTGGTATAAGAGGCACGCTGCGGCCCATTCCTCGTCACTGTTTTAACCCTCAGTTGCCTTGTAGTGTTATTTATACAATATAACAATCCCATCAATTCTTCTCACACAAACAGGTAGACATTATATCGAACAGAGATGGAGAAGACGGTGAAGAGAAAGCAATCTTCGGTATTTTCATCAAGAACGTGGTTCCTGACAGTCCGGCTGGCAACAGCGGGGAGCTTCAGGTTAGCCTTCTCATATTTAAAACTAGTAGTCGCCCGCCGCTTCGCTCGCGTTAATGTTGGTTGTATATAGCCCATAGGCTTCCTCGATAAATGCACTATCCAACACGAAAATAATTTTTCAATTCGAGTCAGTAGTTCCTGAGATTAGCGCGTTCAGCCAACCAAACAAATTAACGAACTCTTCAGCTTTATAATATTAGTATAGATAATGTTTGGAAGGAAAGATGTTGGAATTGTTTATAACGGAAAATTAAATTGTTTATTTTTACTATCTTGCTCGCGGTTTTTTCATTTTTTCTCACCTTTTAAACCGTTCCTGGACTAAGACAAACATTTTAAAACCAAAATCGGCTTAATCGGCCTGGCCTTTCTCGACTTTCAGCGAGACAAACGAACAGCTATTGATTTTTATATATATTTCGATCGACGGCCGCCTTGGTCGAATGGTCAGATTGCTGGCTACTGGCCAAGAGGTCCCGGGTTTGAATCCTGGTAGGGGCAAACTTTGTGATGACCCCAAATGTTTGTTTCCGAGTCATGGTTGTGTATATGTTTATGTAGTATATTTTCAACATTTATATATATAATTATAATAAAAATATGTTCGTCATCTAGTATCCATAATACAAGTGCTTAGGCTACTTACTTTGGGCTAGATGATAGGTGTGGGTGTAAAAATATTTATTATTATTGTTTTTATTTATTATAATTATAGTTGAATGGCAATGTGCTATCTCTATATCGTAAAGAAGGATAACAATTTTTCAGATTTTTTTATGGTTACGGACAGAATAGTGTAAAGACTAGAGTATTAAATATTATATAGAGTACGTAGAGATGAGAGGACAGAGCATAAACAAATAAAGCCAAGTAACAGTTTGAAATTGCCCAATTTCTTTAGCATACAGATAATTCAATATGACTATGTTACTGTAGAATACAGATACATTTGTTGTTTCCAAGAAACTATTTAGAAACAATAACTAGTCCGAAATTGCTAATGGCGGAAAATGATGGACTATGATTGAATGAGTAAACCAATCACCCAGGGCTGCGAAAACCGACATACTACGACATATTATTAATTGGTGTAATCTTTCATGAACATTGAAACCTGCATACTTGAAATTTAAGTTTATCAAGACTAAACTAAATCAAACCAAAAACGTAAACCAATTTCCAAATACATACATACATAAATGACGCCTATATCCCCTCAGGGGTAGGCAGAGGTGAACTAGCACCCACGTTTCGCCAGTTATGATAGGTCCCATGTAATATGTGGCGAGCCTATTGCCATTTATCGGGCACAAAAGTCGCAGTAGCTACATAGCTAGATGGTGTGAGAGGAACGCTGCTACCCATTCCTCATCACTGATTTATCCTTAGTCGCCTTGTACGACACCCACGGGAGATTTGGGGTGGTGACAATTGTATTCTACTCTGCCGTCACCACACGGCACCTATGATTTTTAAATATTGTACTTAAATAAATAGAAAACTTATATTTTAATCTATACTAATATTATAAAGCTGAACAGTTCGTTTGGTTGGTTAAACTCGCTGAGCTCAGGAACTACTGATTCAAATTGAAAAATTATTTTTCTGTTGGATAGTCCATTTAGCAAGGAAGGCTTATATAGGCTATATAACAAGCGAGATTAACGCGAGCGAAGCCGCGGGCGACCACTAGACCTTAGAGTTAGTTATACAGGGTTATTTGTAAGTCCTCAAAAACCTCTCAGGAGTAGATATCTAACATCACGAGCAACAAAGTTTGTTATACGACTTTTGATGATTCGTAAGATTTTTCTTTCACACAAATATAAATAGGTTCTAATTTAATTTACCGCTCTAAAGTCAATAACTCTACGTACACCCTAATAAAACGAAAAAAAAATTAAATATAAAATTTATTTAAGAATAATATTAAATTAAATTCTTAATATTAAATAAAAATAGTATAATCTTTCGTAATTCGCGGGCTGCTAAGCGGACGGGTGCGTGCGGCTAGGTAGTAGAACACTGTAAGTACAATCACGCGCAAAGTGTGTCGACTGCAACTAATAAATCTAATGATTGCGTTCTTGTATTTTATTACTGACTGTTTCATTACATACTACATATTGTATTACATATTGTATTTGATTGTTACTATAACGATCATTATAGCGGTTAAAATGTCCTGTAAAATTTTGTCGACCGTTTTCAAATTCACCCTGTAGTCATGGAAGGTTTTTGATGTTTTAAAAATAACCCTGTATATATAATTATGTGTGTCTGGGTCAGCTAGTTAGGAGTTATCTGTGTGTGTCATCCTGTGTGACTTGAGATGGCTTCCCCCAGACGGGTGACCGCATCCTTGAGGTCGACGGCGTGTGTGTCAGGGCTGCGCCCCACGAGCGCGCCGTGCAGCTCATCAAGGCGGCTGGGGACAAGGTCTCGCTCACCATCCAGAGCCTCCTCGCTTGGGTGAGTGGGAACGCAGCTTACATACATAGATACTTACATACATAAATCACGCCTATATCCCCGAAGGGGTAGGCAGAGGTGAACTAGCAAGCTTCTTTTGAATTAAATGTGTATATTAGTTATGTCCCCCCGATTCCTAAATTATAGGACAATGCAACTGATTGGCCCAAAATATGAAACCCAATGTACACCTATGGAACCTATGTCAAACGTTAGTAGGTACTAACCATCCATATCAAATTTTACTATGTGGCCAAATAAATCTATCCTAGGAAAAAAAACCTTTTAGCCCTTAAAGGAACCTACGCAACGGCTGTCAAAATCTACAATAATATCCCTAAAGAAATAAAAAGGGGCAGCGGCTAGTATTGTGGAGGACACGGGTTTGTTTCCTCACAGAAATTTTGTTTTTCTGATCTATTTTACTTAGAATTTTTTACTTATGTACTCTGTACTGCGATAATTCAAATCAAGATTCTGATTCTTGTAAATATGAAAACAATTCTAGAACAAGCGACTTGGAACGTTGTAATATTGTATATTAAAAATATAATTTCATTTGTACAGAACACTGACGCATCAGACGTGAATGCGACGTCACCACAGGCCTCACCAGTACGATCAATCAAGAAGTCTCCTGCACCCTCCCCTATACCCAACAGAACTCCACAGCATGAAATCAAGGTAGGTAAATACATAAATTATATATCTCAACTAACACTGACATGGCAGCAGTTGGCAGTTTGACTGACAAACAAATTCAACTTACCCCCGAATACAGAATGGTTCTGTGACAAAAAAATAAAATTTAAAAAATATTAATTATTATCGTTATGCGTTAGTGGTTCTATGAGTCAATCAACTCACGACTTTCAGAAGTAGCTTTAAAATTGAGAATGGCTTGTCAGCAACACTGGAGCCCGCTATGCTCCTGACCACTGCTGTTATCCCGGTATGAAACATGCCTTACAGTGTCACAATTTTTATTATGAGGCTTTAAAATATCAATCATGAAATTAATACAGAGTTTCTGATTCATACATACATGCATATAAATCACGCCTATATCCCCGAAGGGGTAGGCAGAGGTAAATTAAAACCCACTTTTCGCCAATTATGTTCTGTCCCATGTAACAGGTGGGGAGCCTATTGCCATTATCGGGCCCATAAATCGGAGTACAAATTAATATTGCTAGGTGGTATGAGAGAAATGCTGCTGGTCATTACTCATTGCTGTCGTTACCCTTAGTCGCCTTGTACGACACCCACGGGAGAGATGGGGGTGGTGAAATTGTATTCTACTCTGCCGTCACCACACGGCCAACATATATCTTTTTACAATGTCATAAAAGAAATTGTGTTTTAATAGGTAGCTTTGAAATATCAATCATGAAATTAATACAGAGTTTCTGATTCAACATTTAGGTATCATTGATTTCTTTTTCCAATGTCAAATGGGAAATTGTGTAAGTAATACTAACTTTTTTGATGAAAAGATAATAAGATAAAGGGGAATTTTTGAAAAATGTAGCGTAATTAAAAGCCTCAAAGCCATTCTAGGCTCCAAACTGTATAAATATTCAAGAGCACTTTTTAAGTTCACCCATTCTATTTCAGATAACAGTCTCAGAGCCGGACTTAGAAAACGAGAAGGAAATAGAAGGTGGTACAGAAAAAGAAGAAAGTGTAGAAGCAGCAGAACCACCGCCACCACCAAAACCTGTGTATTCTGACTCTGAGAGTAGCGACGAAGAAGATGAAAGGGAGCTTGGGGGTAGGACGTATTCTGAGAAAGGAGTCGAGGTATACAATCTTTTGTACCAGATCATTAGCTTATAATGGTGTATGTAAATTAATTCTCATATAAACATACATAAATCACGTCTATATCCCCGGAGGAGTGGGCAAAAAATGATACTTTTTAATAATAATTAAAGGAACTCACTTCTACTTAGTACTACCTAGTTCGTGTCATTAAATGTTATGTAAACTTTTGTCACCCCTTAATTATTTTCACTTGATGTTCTCATCTTCTTCGTTTCACGACGCCTCAGGAAACGGATCCATTTTTTCTAAATAATAAATATCCTCGATTCATGTGACCATTCTTCTGCAGATAGATCGAGCTTCTGCCGGAGCAATCAAGCGCAGCAAAGAAGAGAAGGAGGCAGACCCAGAGGAAGAAGACGACTACGGCTACACGACAAGTGAGTGGAAAGATACATTATTCACTCTAATCAATTTCTCTTTTTACCTAATACACGTGTATTTCTACGCTTGCTTGGTTGAGCATAACAGATGATTACTATAATTTATGTCCATTTAACTACTTTTATACGTATAATGAGAAGAAAACGGCACACTTCAATAAATTAGAAGATATGGTCTACAGCAGATCAGACAAACCAAAACTGTCAAATTTCTTCAATCGATTGTCAACCTTAACTTGTTTGTAGTAAAGCACAGAGTCAATTGAGAAAAATCGATATTTTGTGGTAGCTTGATGTGCGGGATGACTCTACTTCGAGTAAAAGATGAACAAAATGTAACTGAAGATAAAAATAATATTTTTTTTTATTTAAAAAGTTAAATAATTTGATATAAAAATAAAATTACCTATCAATAAGGTATACTGAGACTAATGTAGGACCTACTAATTCCTGTACTCTTTGGACTGATTGGTTCTGATACCAATCAGTCAGATGAAACCAGCTAAGACTTGTGACTTAAAGCACTTGAACACTGAACTAGGAACGAATCAGTTATTTATGCAACTGCTTTAATGGGGAGTATTAAAACACGAAATCACCTAAATGTTGAAATAGTTTCTTTATTATGTACTGCATGCAATACTTTCTCTATACTCATGTTGTGGACTCTGTATAAAAGGTTCTGAAACCATAGAGTGAACGATGGCGAAATACACCGAAAAATTTAAATAACATTTGATATTCTATTCGATTTTAATTTTAACATTATATAAATGTCATAATTTTTCGAAATTCTTTTTCTAACCACCAAAATCTTTCTGACCACCAAAATCTTTGTAACATTTGATATTGTTTTTCTGTTTTATTTACTTTTGTTCTTTTTTAAAAATCTTTATATACGCGTGCGTCATATAATTATATATTCGGAATTTCAAAAATATAGTGCGATTTGAGTCGTTTGAATATGTGACTGTCAGATGAGCAGACCACTTTGCCCTAAGGGGATCGGAACTTTATAAAAAGCAATTTAGAACTAATGTAGTTTCATAAATTTAATACCACATCATAACACAAAGCCTTGAACAGTATGGATTGGAATGTTGACATTCGAATTACTCTCTTTGCTCATCGGTTATTCGCGTCTTTTCCAATCTTTTCTATACGTTTTCTATATCGTCACTAGCACCTCTCCGGTGTGATGGGTGATATATCATCGATTGGTGATAATCAAAAGGGAGTGAATGAATGGCTTGATACGTCTGACCGATATGAATGCAAGAGGAAATATACTACGTCGTCATCCCTCGATAAACTGGGAATAGGCTAACTGTTTCAGATTTTTTTATAGAAGAAGAAGAATTTTTATAGATCTTTAGCATTACTACCACTAAAGACCCAAATATGACATTATAATACCGTTTTACTGTACTGTAATATTTCAAATATCAAAGTTGTTATTATGAATGCTTTATACTATCTCGGGTTTCTCCTACGGCGAACAATCATTGTACGAATATAACGGAATCATTTGGAGCGAAAATTTCAATTAGACGATATTATTATGATGAGCTTTCTTTCTAATTTCATATATCTGTGTTATCTCTTTGAGTATATGACGGCTTTATCTATGCCTCGCTGTTGTGATATTACATATGAGATAGCCTACGACACATGCTGGTTCATTATAAACATGAAATAGAGAAATCCCACGTTATATTTCGAGCAAACTTTATGACTGACATATAAGTGTGTTTGACAAGATAATATTCAATTAAGAACAGTATTAGTTTGAAATTAAACATTTGAAATGTAGTTTTGTCCTGAAAGTTAGACTCTCGGCTGCAATGAAAACAGTTAAAAAACTTCATCTTCATTATCTTCAAATAAATAAAAAATTATTTAATAACCAAAATTTTTATACAATAAAGTCACACAGTGTGACTTACCTTTTTTAATTAATTATCACATTTTTAATCATAACTTTTGTTTTGTTTTCAGCCCAGTAATATTTCTGTAGAATTTAGGTAGAAAGTTTAATAAAATGTCGATGTAACGTTTATCGTGTTATCACAAAAAATGTTTGAGGAATGTTTTGTTTGTATGAGAAGTGTTAAAATCTGATGTTCTCCCTTTTTTAACAATAGTGCGTGACAGTGACAGCATCTAATTGAAACACTTCTTAGTAAACAAAACACATCTTAAAAACTTTTTGTTTTATTATATTTTTGTATTGGATTTTTTTTGTATTTTTACATTCTTAAATGCTTAAAGTAGAATATTAAATACCTTACGAATCCTTCAAAACAAATGTTTGTGCTTGTAGCACTTAAAATAGCCATAACCGACGCTTCCTCAAATAATTACATTTTCACTTCTCATGCTCTGAAAGTGCTAATTTGTGCAGGAAATAGGCTGCACAAAATCAATTTTTGTGTTCTAGATCATTAAGGTATCTACTCATAAACGTGTCTATATGAGGACAAAGAAAATGAGCCATGCAGCCAAACATAATAAGAAATTGAGAGATAGAATTTGTTATTTTTGAATATTTTTATTCTTATGTGTTTTTAAGACATAAAAGATATTAAAATTTTAATTCAAGTAGGTAGGTTACTAAATAAATTTAAGAAAAATTATTTCAAAATAATAATTTTACTACTTGGCTGTATAGGCTTGGCTTGGCTTGGCTGTATACTTGGCTGCAGCCCAAGCCTAATATCAATGGGAAAAACAATTTACTTCAGTATTCAAAACTGTACTAATTTTAGTTTTGTATTTTAAGAAATGTTATTATCAACTACTGTTTCATTTCCTCGCAATCGAAGTGAAAAACAGAGTTTCTAACTCGTCCACAAAACCATTTTGCATCCCACCATCTCGGAAAAAGCGTTTTTGCTCTTCGATATCTGAGTGCAAAAGCCGTTTTTATCCTCTAGAGGTTAAAGTAAATTTGAATTTAGAACATCGTGTGCAATGAGTTTGTGAATTCAAAACATCAATAAACATATTTATTTCTACCTCCATGGTGCCGAAATTGTCATGCAACCTATTAAAATTTGTTAAAAACTCAGACTCGGAACCTTCTTGGTGTACTTTTTTTGTAATTTGCTTTGCGCGCGCCATTTTCTTTTCACGTCACAAATTTGTTAAAACCTAGGAGTTCCGTGACGGTCAATCAGCTTGGCGTCAATCTTGCTTTAAATATTTTGATCGTCTACAACGCTTGCTGGATGCTTGAGTCAAGCATTTAAAAGCTTTTTAGGTCTGTTTGATTTGTTTACGCTAGCAACGGAACAAAAACATACAGAAAATCAACGTGCTTGACTCAAGCTGATTGACCGTCTCGGAACTCCATTAGGGACGGTAATTTTTATTAGGGACTTACAGATGTGTCTGGATGAATGTTGCGGGTGTGGCTGGGTGGATGGGTGGCTGTTGGAGGTGTGTCTGGGTGAATGGGTGTTTTGAGGGTGTGTCTAGGTGAATGAGTGTTTTGTTGGTGTGTATGGGTGAATGGGTTTTTGTGGGTGTGTCTGAATGGATGGGTGAGTATTGTGGGTGTTTCTGGGTGATTGGTTTTTTTTTGGGTGTGATTAGGTGTTTTGTGGGTGTTTCTGGGTGATCGAGTGTTTTTTGGGTGTGATTGGGTGTTTTGTTGTTGTTTCTGGGTGAATGGGTATTTTGTGGGTGTTTCTGGGTGAATGGGTGTTTTGTGGGTGTTCTAGGTGAATGGGTGTTTTGTGGGTGTTTCTGGGTGAATGGGTGTTTTGTGGGTGTTTCTGGTTGAATGGGTGTTTTGTGGGTGTTTCTGGGTAAATGGGTGTTTTGTGGGTGTTTCTGGGTGAATGAGTGTTTTGTGTGTGTTTCTGGGTGAATGGGTGTTTTTTGGGTGTTTCTGGGTAAATGGTTGTTTTGTGGGTGTTTCTGGGTAAATTGGTGTTTTGTGGGTTTTTCTGGGTGAATGGATGTTTTTTGGGTGTGTCTGAGTGGATGGGTGTGAATGTTGTGGAAGTTTCTGGGTGAAAACAGAAACTGTTGTGATTGTATTTTTTTGTTGTATTTTGCAATTTCCTCGTTGGGCGGGATGAAAAGTTACGTGTTGCACTCGAGTGCAAAGATTTTTCACCTTGTGCTCTTTTGATTCCCTCGCTATCGCTCAGGATTCTAATTTTTGAATCACGAGCGTAGCGAATTTTAGAATCCTTCGCTGGCTCGGTCATCAAAATTGAGCACGCGGTTAAAAAACAACTTTGCACTCACGTACAACAAATAACTATTTATCCTCGATATTAAAAGTTTCGGACAAAAACGATTCGTTTTGTACACTTGATGAAAAATCTACTATTTTAACGCATGAAAATATTATAAACATTACTTTTAATGCGTTCCGACACACGGAAGAGATTATGCAAGCTTTACAAATATTGCTCTATTTCTAACCGATATTTAAAATAAAGCTATATTATTACAGTTAACTGTTTAAAATTGTGTTAGTTGTGTGGATATGGCAATTAAGTGTTGGAAACATGCCAAGAGAAATTATCGATAATTGTAAACACCTCATTTGATCTGATCTAAAAAAAAAGATCAATCGAATCGAAACTCCTAGAGCGTTGTTTTCACACTTTTGTGTGGTTGTGTTTATTTATCATTGAAATGAATTACCTTGATGATAGGAATAAGTGATCAATAATATAGTGTCAAGTACAGTGATAGCTGTAGGTAAATGTAATCCCTATAAAATTGTAATCCCTATAAAATTGCTCAATTGATTTCACTTTAACAGATCTGTTTCGCGTATTTTTATTTGTTTATTTATTAAAATAATTATTTCTTTAATTATAATAATTAAAAATCACTATACTTTGGTTAGAGTTGACTGATAAAAAACAAGTTTGTGAAAATAATTGCAACACCAAATACACACTCAGTAAATAAAACTATAGGGCAAGTTCATTTTCTTATTTTAAATTATCCAATTCATCTACGATAGCTTGTTAAAACTAATGTATCATTATAAAATAACTGAGGCTGGCATCCTCTTAAAGCTGCTAGACCATTCGTTTATACTCCGTCCAAAAGTTGATATTCTATAATGTATCTTTTCACTGTTATAATAATATATTTATATTTTTTATTTTGTGTATTTCATGAAAAATAATATGTGTTTATTGTTTTTGTTTTATTATTTTACCTTTAAGTTTTCAATTGGGACTTTTAATGCACCAAATGTCGAAATTTTTTATTAATATATTTTTTTATACCGCAATATCTACTGTGAAAGGTGTGGTCCGAAAGAAGATGTAATGACAAGGATTGAGAAAGGGATGCTCGCATGGTTTGGTCACGTCGAAAGAATAAATGAAAGGAGAATGATAAAAAGGATATACATGGCGAAAGTGAATTGAGAAATGGGAAGGGGAAAGCCTAGGCGGATCTTGCATAATCAAATTGAAAGTCTATTAAAAAAGGGCCAGGCCAAGAGTACCCGAAACCGACGGGCATGCATGAAGACATTGATGAGATTGGATATTATGAAGCGAAAGAATTATGTAAGGATCCTAGCAAGTGGAAAGAAGTGATCTCTGCCTACCCCTGTGGGAGAAAGGCGTGACGTATGTTTGTTGTATGTAATATCTACTGGACATAGATATAAATCTATCGCAGAAACATCCTGTTTATCACCGAACGGGAATAGACATGTTTACATATAATATAAAGTAATGTGTAAAAATTGTAGAGAAAAATGATTTTTATCGTCAACTTACAGCGTCACATAAATTTTAGCAAAAAAATTCAATATTACAATAAAATGCGTTCACAATTATTTTACGCTGTACTTTATAATTTTGATCTGTATTTCTAGGATACACTTTCTTTCATTAAATTAATTTCTTAGTGCATTGTTAAGTAATATTAATAATTAATTATCGGGAGTGGATACCCTTTTAGTACAGTATTAGGCTCAGGTGTCGATGTGTCAAGATTATTTTTCAGAACTTTTTCTAACCACAATATTATTAACTTATATACATACATAAATCACGCCTATATCCCCGAAGAGGTAGGCAGAGGTGAACTAGCACCCACGTTTCGCCAATTATGTTAGGTCCCATAGGAGCCTATTGCCACTACCTTTGGTCACAAAAGTCTCAGTACTATGGCTAGGTGGTATAAGAGGAACGCTGCTGTCCATTCCTCATCGCTGATTTATCCTTAGTCGCCTTGTACGACACCCACGGGAGCGATTTGGGGTGGTGTCAATTGTATTCTACTCTGCCGTCACCACACGGCTTTACACTATTATTTGTAGTAACAAATTCAATATTTCAAGGAAAAACACAATTTTCGAAAAAAATATTTCCCTCTTGGCCATTTGGTATAGGCAGCCGAGCCGCACTGCTTACGGAGGACCCGGGTTCGATTCCCGAATCAGAGCAAAAATAAAAATAAAAAATCTAAACATTTTTTTGACAAGCAAAACTAAAGTTCGATATCTTCGTTACAAAATTAAATGTGTAGACGTGCTTGATGCTCTGCCGCCGGTACCACACCTACACCACATTGCATATTAAACGCGGCCTTCGCATCGGAAATAGCGGGATCGATTCCGGGACTGTAACGCGGTATTGGAAGATCAAGTCAAGTCAAGTCAAAATTCATTTATTCATATCTGGTATGATTACAATACACTTATGAATCGGCAAGACGCTAGATACCGAAAACCCGTGTGTCCAAGAAAAAAACAGGGGAGTGCGCAGCATGCCTCAGTCTGTAATGATAGGTCTCCCAAACCCGCCCACGCCCCGGTCCGCAACGAAGCGCCGACCCTGCCGCGTTCAATACCAAGATGGTACTAAACGCATCAGGGCCCAACGCTCCGCTAGCAGAACGGCACGCAAGTAGGCTGTAGAGAAACCCACCATTGTCAACGAGTTATGACATTGCAGGTACATTGTAAATTATGCACCAAATACAATCCCACAACTCGCCAATCACATAAACCGAAACATGCCGCGCACTACCAATCAACCCCCCAACCCCCACCCTACCTATACGGACACACAAGTTTTCAATATCTAGCGAAAAATCTACGCCATCCGTTCGTAAGCTACCGGGAGGCCCTGTTCTGAGAAGAACGGGCAAGAAACTCAGTCGGGTATTTTCCTCCCTTAGTTACATATATAATATCTTCTTCTTCTTCCTGCCCTGTTCCCAGTCTATCTGGGGTCGGCGCAGTATGTTTCCTCTTCCATTCATATGTCAGACGTCATCAAGCCATCCACTCCCTTTTGATTCATATCATCCATCCCACCGTAAAGGTGCTAGTGATGAATGAATGTATAGAAAAGAGACGGAACGGACCATGTCGAGAGACCCATGAACGGAGAGAGTGATTAGAATGACAACATTCCAATCCATACTGCTCAAGGTTTTGGCTTAGGTTTTACAGCCGGCCGCCTGCCTGACACCAACCCTCCTTGGGTACGGTGTTGTTGGTGGTTTGCCCTCCACCATTAGGGTGCCCCAAGGTGCTTATTGGTCTACACCGGGCAATCTCCCTTAGTCGACTTTTATGACACCCATGGGATGAGTTGGGGCTGGCCTATTCTACGTTATTTGTTCGCTCCCAGGCCAGCATAGAAGTTACATATATAATATATAATCTAAATTCAATGAAAATTTAATGAAAGATGTCAATTGCTTTAACGTCAAGTAATAATAATTAAAGTCACAATTTCTGAAGCTATCAACATCCTTCATTACAGACAGAACAGCATATTAATCATCGATTATATAAAAATAAAAGTTATTTATTCCAAACATCCTTGTCATCTAGATGAATAACAGGTTATTCCTTAACAACAAATTCTAACTAGTTCAAATCGGTTTCTAACTGCAATTTGACAATAGTTACCCTATAAATGGCCATTAAAGTAAGCTTGTTGCAGTTTGTAGCTGATATAGTTTAAAAACGATCATAAAATAATAATATTTTTGTCAGTTACTGATATTGTGGGTAAATGTATAAGCAAACTAATATGGGTTTATACTATTCAAGAAAACAAAGTAAACTAAAGGAATGTTAGTCATGTATGTATATTTTAAGCATAAATAATGAAAACAATACTCCCCGGGTACTTTTATTCCAGTTTCGTTGATTCGAAATTGAATTGTTCGTTGACAGCCGGCCGGCTAGAAGGTTCGTCACGTAATCTTGTTTATTTTATTATACACTGGTTCACAAACGTTACTAATTGATATTTATACTCCAAATCACATTTATTATTCACATAAACTAGTATTAAAGTACTATAAATAATTAATTTTAAAATTTATTTCATCAGCTGTTAATAAGACAACCATCCAACAGTGTTGCCAACATAGAGATGTCAGGGAAGCCGAATGCGTGCAATGTTTACTTGTACAATTTTGTGTCGCTAAGGCGGCGACGTCTGGAGAGGTTTAGGGGGAGGTGACCTAAGGCGGGCATGCTGCCTAAAGCGGGTAATTCAAATTCAAATTATCTATTGCATGTTATTACGAATTTAATTATAATTATGGTGTGGGAATTGAAATGTAAATATTCGTTGTCAATTATGTTAATCAATTAAGTCAATTGTTATAATACCTGCAATTAAATTGTGACTGCCATTTTAGGCATCAAGTATAACCGCCTCCGTGGTCTTGTGTCAGTGTTACGCCCACCAGAATTAGTTCTCGATGGTCCAGGGTTCGATCCCCAAGGGAGTACAAATTTGTAGGACTTTTTCAAGTCCATCTGGCTAGCTTATACCATCTTATTAAAATCTGTATCCATAATGGTAAGATAGCCAGCCCCTCTTTTGTTGAGGGTTCCAGGTGAAGCTCGACTCCATCTTCGGCCCTTATCGTCACTTACCATCAGATGAGATGAAGGCCAAGAGCTTCCTTGTCTAGCATTAAAATAAACTAAGTCTGCCCTCGTAGCACGGGACGTGGACACATCTCCTTCGGGGGAAAGAAAATCTTTTCCTCTCGCTCCAGCTCCCACTAAATCCCGAGAGAAAACACTGTCAAGTGGTGGAGAGAGACTTGTCCACGTCCCCGTGCTAGGCCCGCTTCCCATGCGGCACAGGAAATGCAACGTCATCGCCTGTTAGTACTTTCACTGGCACACTTTTACTTTTGAACACCGACCCCCTTGTTATAAATCATAGACTTGAGTAAGTCATTGTTTAAATTTGATGCTAACTCTTTCTTTCATTCAGCAAATAAAAGTGACAGCATCAGTTTCGTACCAGTGTGTGTTTAAAAGTCACGGGTCACGTAAAAACCTTGGAAAATGTAAACAATGCAATTATGGTGCTTCTACACGGTGCAAGTGACTTGCGCGTGTTGGGGCACTTGCGCGGGTTATATGCATCGTGTAAACGATTCCAGCGAGTCCAGTGACTCGAGGATATACCTGCACAAGTAACATGCGCAAGTAGCCAGCGCGCGCATCACATCGCGCTGGTTACTTGACTTGGCAGACATGCTGATAGGTGAAATTAATATATCTGTGGCTGAAACGTACAAGGCCCATACATAAAGTACTCACGCGGGCAGCTTGCACGTGTAGCTTGACCAAGTAACTTGCGCAAGTAACCCGCGCCTTTGTTATGCACTGATCTGACTGGGAACAGGGCAGGAAGGAAAAGATGATGATTTTTGTAACTAGATGTATTCTTTATCAGAAAGTAGATTATCCTAAGGTCTATTAATTTGGATTGAGCAAATAATATAATCCTTAATACGACTCTGGACGCAATGTTCAACATAGTATTCCAGAGGGATTATTATGTTATACCTACGCAGTTATGTATCGTATGTCTTTTTGATAAAGTTAGTTTTTGTCCAGCTAATATTCAGGTACCTTTATCGAACTTGGCGAACCAATCTCTAGTTTTTCACGTTCAGAAACTTCCATAGTGAAAGCGATCATAATTATGTTAATTGAACCTTATTATGTAGAGGTTGAGAGCTAGTTTTAATTGACGCTGAGCATAATTCCAATTTAGTAGCACCCAGGTATGTAACATTGTATTAATGATACCTAATTGCATTCAATAATTATTATTGGAAGCGAAACCCTTGAGCAGTATGGATTGGAATATTGTCATTCCGATCACTCTCTCCGTTCATCGGTCTCTCGACATGGTCCGTTCCTTCTCTTTTCTATACATTCAATCATCACTAGCACCTTTTCGGTGTGATGGATGATATGAATCAAAAGGGAGTGGATGGCTTGATGACGTCTGACCGATATGAATGGAAAAAGAAACTTACTGCGCCGACCCGAGATAAGACTGGTAACAGTGCAGGAAAAAGAAGAAGTAATTGAAAATTTACATATTTTGTGATGACGGCAAAGGAGAATACCTTCAAACTCTCCAGCAGGTGTCTTACAAGGCGACTAACTACCGCACTCTGAGACGTCAAATAACGTTAATGAGTACTTAACGTCAAAAAATGACAATTCAAAACTAGTCGCTATTCCTGCCGGGTCTATGTTCTAGATTTGAATGACATTTTTTTGACATTAAATACTCATTAAAGTTAATTGACGTCTCTGAGTGCGGCAGTGAGGCTTGAATTAGTCTATAGTATAGTTGCTATACCACCTAGAAACATACCGCAATTTATGTGCCGTAAAGATGACAATAGTATCGGCTCTATGACATGGGACCTGACACAGCAATGTTAATTCACCTCTGTCTACTCTTTCATGTAAAATATGCGTGATTTTTGTAAACGATGCATTATCGCTTCCAATTTCAATGCTCTATTTAGATCATGTATTTGTGTTTCATTTACTCTATATTACCGTTTTTGGAGGAGCTCGCTAGCGATTGAGATTGCGTAAACTAAGCAACTTCGGTAAGGCCGGTCATTGGATGGGTGACCAAAAATTTATTATCTCGAGATCCTCCGTGCTTCGGAAGGCACGTTAAGCCATTGGTCCCGGCTGCATCTGCAGTCGTTAATACCCACCAACCCGCACTGGGCCAGCGTGGTGGGTTATGGCCAATCTCCCTATATTCTTCCATCCATAGGGAAGGAACGTGCCCCAGCAGTGGGGACATTAAAAGGCTGGTGATGATGATGATGACCGTTTTCCTATCACTTCTAATTTCAATACTCCATCTAGATTATGTATTTGTATTTTATTTTATAATTATTACCGTTTCCATTCACTTGTAATTTTAATGATCTATATAGATCATGTTTTACTCTCTCTATTCGTATTTTACTCTCAATTACAGTTTTGCCATCACTTTCAATTTCAATACAATTCTATCGCGAGCGCTATACGGGCATTGTTTACCTATTGGGTTAAGTGGTAAAAAACATAGTTCTCAACTAATAAGCCAGACTCATTGCTACCGCATCACCTGGCTTTCGTCAACCATTGACTTTGCCCACCCTATAATTTAAAAAAAAGTTTGTTTACTTGCAAAGTTTTCGTATTGTCCTCCTGCCGCGGAGCGTTTTCGGCTCTACGGCGCGGGAATAAGAGTACTTTTGAATTGTCTTGCTAGCCTCTTGGCTTGGCAGACGAAATTCCTCGTACCACGTGCTCGCTACTTCAGTGCCGCGATGGAACCGCCGGCGGTCGGACGCTCGTGACGTCACGCGCAGTTCGCTCCAAAAAGACGCAACTCGAAAAACGCTTTAAAACATTGTGTGTTCTAAATTTAGCAGTGTAAGACTCACTGTTGCACGTATGCAATTTTTTCAGTTACAACTCTTTAGTTGTTGGGAAGCGAAATGTGAATTTCTAATTCGGCCCGCCAATGATTTGTTTTCTCTGTTCTGTCAATTGTTTCGCATTGAGGTGTGAATAGTAATTTTATGTTTTTTTTCAGTAATTTATGGATGCGTGTTGTATTATTAGCTTTTCATTCATAGCCATTGTTGTTCTAAAGGCTACATTGCACTTGTAAAAAGCAAAAGTACTACAGGCCCTTATTATAATTAAAACAAGTGGATAATATTTTTTTTAAGATGAAAAGTGATTTTGAAAAAGTTGACTATGGTGGTTCCTCTTATGTACTGCGATTTGCGTGCCGGATAAATGGCAATAGACTCGCCAATTATAGCATGGGACCTAACCCGATTGGCGAAACGTGAGTGTTAGTTCACCTCTGCATACCCCTTCGGGGATATAGGCGTGATTTATGATATATGTAACTATGGTGGGATGTAAAATTATTCAAAGTTATGTGGCGCGCAAAGCAAAAAAAGTGGGTTATTGAGTGGTTGGTTAGTGAGTGTTAGTTCACCTCTGCATACCCCTTCGGGGATATAGGCGTGATTTATGATAAATGTAACTATGCTGGGATGTAAAATTATTCAAAGTTATGTGGCGCGCAAAGCAAAAAAAGTGGGTTATTCTAATTCACACTGCTGGAATTTCCTTTTGCAAACAAAAATACGGCGTGTTTTCCGTAATTTTTTTTTACATATTCTTACTTAGTTACTTTTCAAAGAGCAAGAATAAATTTCGAATGAATATCATTCAGTCAGCATTATAAATGAAAAACACATTTATGTACTTTGTCTTTGTCATAACCATGGTCATGGTCGTCATGGTGTAATAACTGCTACCGTATTGTATAAGTACAATAAAATGACCGATAAGATTCCTCCATAATTACATAATTATTTAGAGACATAGAAGACAGGCACAGTCAGTAACAAAAGTCAAATTTTATCATCAACATCATCATCATCACCTCTAAAGTCCCTACTGGGGCACGGGTCTTCCATAGGGATGGAAGAATTTATTTATTTATTAAGATCACCAAGAATATTGGGAGATTAGGTAATTACCCACCCACGCTGGCCCACTGCAGGTTGGTGGGTATTAACGAGAGCAGCTGGGACCAACAGCTTACTGTCCCTTCCGAAGCCCGGACGAGCTCGAGATAATTTTTAAATGACTGAATAACTGATATAAGTTTTGGAACTTATATTCTTCGTATTAGTATTTAGTGACTGAAAAGCTTAACCGCCTCCGAGGTCTAGTGATTTGCCTACCGGAATTAAGACCCCAAGTTCGATCTCCAGGGCAGTAACAAATCGTACTCGGTTTGGTTGGTGCTAGGGCTTTTTCAAGTCCAAATGGCTAGCTACCACGATCTTATCAAAATCTGTCGCCATAATAGTAATGTTAACAGCATTATTGTGTTCCGACAATGTGTGATAAGATGCCAGCCTCTGTGATTGAGGGTTCTAGGTGAAGCTCGATTCCATCTTCGGCCCTTGTCGTCACTTACCATCAGGTGAGATGAAGGGCAAGAGCTTCCCTGTCTAGCATAAAAAAGACTTATAAGCAGTAGAGCAGTATCTTTTAATGAAGCACGTACTTCCATTAATCATTAGCTTTATCGCCGTCTGCAAGCAACAACGCGTTAATGATAACTTTTCGATTTTCATAATGATTCTTGCAGCAGCCAGTTGTTTCAAAACACCCGACATAACTTTTCTTTATTTCTCACCCTTGTCGCCTTTTACATAAATATTCAAAGATTTATGCACTTGATGATTTATGCATTTTAGGGTTTCGTACCCAAAGGGTAGAACGATACCCTATTAATCAGACTCCGCTGTCCGTCCGTCCGTTTGTCACCAGTCTGTATCTCGTGAACCGTAATATTCAGTTAAAATTTTCACAAATAATGCATTTATGTTGTCGCTATAACAACGAATACTAATTAACAGAATAAAATAAATATTTAAGGGGGCTCCCATACAACAGAAATGATTATTTTTGCTGGTTTTTATAGATAATGTACGGAACCCTTCGTGCCCGAGTCCAACTCGCACTTAGCTGGTTTTTTTTAAATAATTTTACTAAGAGGCGTGTGGTGACGGCAGAGTAGAATACAATTGTCACCACCCCAAATCTCTCCCGTGGGTGTCGTACAAGGCGACTAAGGATAAATCAGTGATGGGGAATGGGCAGCAGCGTTCCTCTTATACCACCTAGCCATGTACCTACTGCGACTTCTATGCCCGATAAATGGCAATAGGCTCGCCACCTATTACATGGGACCTAACATAATTGGCGAAACGCGGGTGCTAGTTCACCTCTGCCTACCCCTTCGGGGATATAGGCGTGACTTATGTATGTATGTATGTAATTTTACTAAGAAAAGGGTTTGCTCTTGTCTAATAGTATTCCTCATTATAATAAAAGAGGGTAGTTCGTCATCTGGTCCCAAGTGCCTATGGCCTATTTAGGAGGAGTTGAAGAAAACCAAATAAGAGCATTAGGCATGTGGTGACGGCAGACCAGAATACCATTGTCACCAGCCCACATCCCGCGGGTGTCGTATAAGGCGCTGAAGGGTAAAGAAAGCGAAGAGTAATGTGTACCAGCGTTCCTCTTAAACCATCTATCATATACTGCGATTTACTTGCCCGATATATGGCAATAGGCTTGCCTTTTTATCATATAGGTCCCCTAACATAATTGGCGAAACGTGAGTGTTAATTCACCTCTGCCTCCATCCCAACTTTACCTAAAAGCAAAATTTCTGTTAATTCATTGATTGCTTATTAGGAACTAAAATGACCCAAAACTTTCATACATTGACCTGCGTGTAGAATTTTTCGCGTCATCAATGTTTTTTATCTCCTACCAAATCACGGTTGATATTTCAACTCTGACAATATGGATGATTTTCTTTATATTAATTGGTTATGTAAGCTTAGTAAGGGTTTTGCTGATATCACTATGATCAGCGAAAACCCAAAAATTAATTTCTCAAATTGCTCATTGTTTGATTTTACATTAGCCATACTGCTCAAGGATTTGGCTAGGTTTTTATTGCTGGCCGCATGCCTGATACCGAATCTTCTACGAAACGGGGACTGACTTATTCTTTTAAGACACCATCGGAATTTGGTGGTAAAAACTGTATACCGCTTTGCCGTTACCACGCGGAAAATTTATGATGTTTATGTAGACGATTTTCTAACAGCAACGAAATCCCATATGAGAATTGACACCCTTCTTCCTATAAAAGACCTAACCCCCGAATACAGATACGCTACTCAAATTTAGGGGACTGCTTAAAAAGTTAAGTGGACACTACCTGTCAGAATTTGTATGGAAAAACGTCAATTTTGACAATAGTTAAATGTTAAGCGGGACTCAAACTTTGAATAGCGTTTCTGTATTCGGGGGTAAGTGAGGTTGTAGGTTTCACATGAAATATGAAATTCTGTGGCGTTGTGATATTACGCTTTCGTTTCACAAGCGAGCGTCTAAAGCGGTTTTAAATTCGATGCGAAAATATGACTTTTAAATTTTCCTCGGTTCTGAAGCTATCTCTTGAATGTCAAAACCTGTTCAAAGGAATATTAGGGATGTCAGTCAGTGCTGAAGGGTCTTCCTCCATTTTAAACTATTACTAACTTTAGTCCATGTTTCATAATAAGGCAGTGTAAGTTTGGAACTTATATTGGCGGAACATGGGTGTAAGTTCACCTCTGCCTAGCCTATCCCTTCGGGGATAAATAAGCGAGATTTATGTAGGTATTTCTTCGAAATACTGCAGTGCAATAGTAGGCTAAGGACCTGGAACTTATATCGGTCACTTGTCCTGAATCAAACAGTCCCTTTGATAACGAGATCCAAATCAGCGCTTGTTACCGATAAATAAACTACCTAGCGATGGTATCACAACGTTGTTTGTACACCAGAGGCGATCATCCAGAGCAATTGTTGATTTTCGACCTTAACCGCTCGGAAATAAATAAAAAAATCAGTTGAGACTTTTTGAAAGTTTTTGTCAGGCGCATTTTTTTTTACTTTACGCTTTACTTAAAATTAGAGTTGTTAAAAGCTGATCTGCAAGGTTTAAGGGAAAATTATTGTAACCAATATTTACCATAATCACAATATTGATGAGGAACTCGAAAGCGAAATAGATTCATTGGATGGGTGACCAAATAGTAAATAAATAAATAGTACGTTTATATTACCAATGGCGGTAAAACAAAGAATATCTCGGATCGCAAGCTTAGATTAATACGCGATCTGAGGCTTTCCTTTTTACCGACCGAGGTAAGTACAAAATTTTATAAAAAAAAATATGATCTTGAGGCGGGAATCGAACCCGCGTCCGCTGCTGACGCGGGTTCGATTCCCGCCTCAAGATCATAATTTTTCGAAATTCTTTTCTAACCACTAAAATCTTTGTACTAATTTTTCTAACATTTATATAATGTTAAAATTAAAATCAAATACAAAATTTTATGTCACTCGCAGACAAGGAAGTGGGATTTTACGTACGCGTAGCGGGCGGAACATGCCATAAAATGCCATAATAATGCCATAAATTATATAATATCTCGAGTCCCGGCTTCATCTGCAGTCGTTAATACAAAACAACCCGCACTGGGCCAGCGTGGTGGGTTATGACCCATTCTCCTTATATTCTTTCATCCATATGGAAGGTCTGTGGTGCCCCAGCAGTGAGGACTTTAAAGTTAATAATGATGATTAACTAAGCTTTATGCCTTATTATTTATTCATGTTTTATTTTCAATAATAAAGAATAATAATAAAGCATTCCCGCACCAAGACTATAATTTTTCGAACTTTTCCTAACCACAAATTTCCTTGTGATAATTTTTCTAACATTTTCAATAATGTTGAAATAAAAATCAAAATAATAAAGTAGGTATACATATTTAATAATTGTATATCCACGAACCATCATAATAATATATTATTTTAGACTCTCTTTAGCTGTGTGGTGACGGCAGAGTAGAATACAATTGTCACCACCCCAAATCTCCCCGTGGGTGTCGTACAAGGCGACTAAGGATAAATCAGTGACAAGGAATGGGCAGCAGCGTTCCTCTTATACCACCCAGCAATGTACTGCGACTTTTGTGCCCGATAAATGGCAATAGGCTCGCCACCTATTACATGGGACCTAACATAATTGGCGAAACGTTATTGTTAGTTCACATCTGCCTACCCCTTCGGGGATATAGGCGTAATTTATGTATGTGTGTATCATAACAATATTTTAGACTCTCTACTAATTAAATAACATGCGAAGCGCCAATAATCCCTAAAATAAATACCCTCTCACCTAATCAGGAGGTACGCAGCTTTCAGCCTTCCAATAATCAACCTTGAACCCTTGAGATAAGAGTGATATTCGAAACGCGCCGCCATCCCAGACGCGGCTCTCCCTGTATCGGTCTACGATCATAACTGGAGGGCCTATCAACTAATTAGGGTCAATTGGCTCAAAGATTCTCCACTTCAGTTATAAAGTGTTCCGGGCATCAATCGTGGCATAACAAGGCGTACGCCGCTTGCCCTAACAGGATTTAGTTAAAGGTCTCTGCATACGTAACGGGAAAATACCCCGGACGGGACAGGGACTTGACTGCAGAAATATCGCTTCGTACAAAATGTACATGAAGGATTTATGTCACGGAGTCACGAACGGGACGTGCACGGGGCGTTTTGAACGAGAGAGGCCCCGTCCCGGTCCCGGTCAGGTGAACTAAAGCTCACTTTTTGCCAATTAAGTCAGGTCCCATGTAGTAGGTGGCGAGCCTATTGCCATCTACCGGGAACATAAATGGCAGTATCTTGGTATGTGGTACAAGGGGAATGCTGTTGCCCATTACTCATTGCTGTCTTTACACTTAATCGCCTTGTACGACGCCCACGGGAGAGATAGGGGTGGTGACAATTGTATTCTGCTTTGCCGTGACCAACACGGCTTTAAAAAGATAATGATGTATGAAACTGATTTTATAATTAAAAATTGTCACTGTAGGCAGCATGCCCGCTTTAGGCACGCTTCCCCTACCGGTCGTTCCGTATAATCGACAATATACCAATGCATCAATATTGATCGATTACGCATCCAGATGCATTCCGCCCGGACCAGATTTAGATCGACACAGTAACGCTCAAATTCCTAAGCACGTTGAGCAGCGCGTGCCATGTATTTGCAAACAATTGCGGATTGGGACTGCAAGGGAAGCGCGACTCAATGTCACCGGAAAAGATTAATGGCTTCCTGTATTTTGAAATTCGTATTCAAACATACATACATTAGTCCTCGAGGGATAGGCAGAGGTGTATTGACACTCTTCTTTCTTCTTCTTCTCCCTGCCCTGTTCCCAGTCTATCTAGGGTAGGCGCAGTATGTCTCCACTTCCATTCATATCGGTCAGACGTCATCAAGCCATCCACTCCCTTTTGATTCATATTATTATCATCCATCACACCGAAAAGGTGGAAGCGATGAATGAATGTACAGAAAAAAGACGGAAAGGACCATGTCGAGAGGCCAATGAACGGAGAGAGTTATTAGAATTGGAATGTCACCACAATCCATACAGCTCAAGGTTTTGGCTTAGGTTTTACAGCCGGCCGCCTACCTAACACCAACCCTCTTTGGGTATGCTGATGTTGGTGGCTTGCCCGGGTATACTGTGCCCAAGGTGTTCATTGGTCGACACCGGGCAATCTCCCTTAGTCAATTTTACAACACCCCTGGGATGAGTCGAGGCTGGCACATTCTACGTTGTTTTTCCGCTCCCAGGCCAGCATGGAAAACACCTACATTTCCCAAACTACTTTAATTATACGTGACCAAACCATGCGAGCATCCCTTTCTCGATTATTTTTGTCATTACGTGTTCTTATAAACCACACCTTTCTCTTATCACACTGTTGTACAATCGATCGCTCAGGCTTACCCCAGCCATGCTCCTCAGCGCTCTCATTTCTACTGCATTTATTCTACTTTCATGACATCACATACCCATTCGTAACAATTTCACATAAAACCTCACATAAAAAGTCTAATTTACAGGTTTTGTTCCACTTGTATGCTATTGTTATTTCTGTCAATTATCACTTGTTCATTGTCTCCTTTTTGACATTGTAAACGTACCTTGGTAGTTATCAGTAATCGTAAACATTAACTTCAACACGTAGTTACGTTAATTTACGCTCACGTACTATATTCTGTCTGTAACATTATTGTGTTCTGTAAATAATAAATGTCTCGTAATGATAATCTTAAACTAAATGCAAAAACAAAAAAAAATATATAAAGAAACGTAATAGAAAAAACATCAGTTATTCCGCTTTCCACCTGCAATATTATCTTATTTTTACAAGTGCAATGTAGAAATTAAAGCCAAAAAGAAAACGAATCAAAAATAAATATTATATTAATGATACAACATCTTTAATCTTACTAGCCGTGTGGTGACGGCAGAGTAGAATACAATTGTCACCATCCCAAATCTCTCCCGTGGGTGTCGTACAAGGCGACTAAGGATAAATCAGTGATGAGGAATGGGCAGCAGAGTTCCTCTTATACTACCGTACTGACAATGTACTGCGACCTTTGTGCCAGATAAATGGCAATAGGCTCGCCACCTATTACATGGGACTTAACATAATTGGCGAAACGCGGGTGAGAATTCACCTCTGCCTACCCCTTCGGGGATATGGGCGTGATTTATGTATGTATGTATGTATAATCTTATTATTACAATACAACAACCTTGTTCGATCTCAGTGCCAGCAATTGAGGACCAAAAACTATATATACATGTAGGCATTTACATATTTCATACACAGTGACGCGTCAATTTTCTTTAATTAAAATTAGACAACGTATACGTACATTAAAAATAACTGTGGTGCAATAAATAGTGAACTATTTAGAGTGGGTCCATTATTTAGCCAACTAGATAATACATTGTGTTGATAATAAAGTGATAGGGCAACATTGAATCAATGTTCTTTAAAACATTGTCAATTGACTCATATTAAATGGTGAACCAATTACGAGCTACATAAATAATTCTTTATGACGTTGCTGTCTATGAGTTGGCCAATGTAAACAATAAACTAGTTCAAAGCGATGCGGTGAATGCAGTGAGACTAATGAGGTGCTAGGGCAGTGAGTTACCGCATTAGTGGGGTGCTAGTGCAGTGAGCTAGCGCATTAGTGGGGTGCTAGTGCAGTGAGCTAGCGCACTAGTGAGGTGCTAGTGCATAAAGTTACCGCATTAGTGAGGTGCTAAGGCAGTGAGTTACCGCACAATTGAGGTGCTAATGCACTGAGCTAGCGCACTAGTGAGGTGCTAGGGCAGTGAATTACCGCACTAGTGAGGTGCTAGTGCAGTGAGCTAGCACACCAAGGCCATTGAGGCGCTAGCGCGGTGACCCCGTGGCGGTGAGCTAGCGCGCCCAGCCAAGTTGCAAGGTTGCGCGGAGTGCGCACGGCGCGCGGGTCGTGCGCGCTGCACGCCCGCGCGCGAATTCGAGCCATGCGCTGACCGGGTCATGGAGACCATAGCGGAGGACGCCGAGGCTGAGTTGGAACTAGGTAAATACCCAACACACTGATCCCCCTGCGTGTACTTAAACGCTTTCTTAATAAGGTCATTACATAATAATATAAATCATTATGAAGAGAAAGGTGCCGTTTGAAAGAAGATGCCACGACAAGAATTGAGAAAGGGATGCTGGATAGGCGACCTTATATAATTTCTAGATCATCGGAAAAGTTGTTGCAGCTGTTGTAATTGCTGGCAATGGATTGATAGGTTATACCTGTATAGCCATAGTCAGGTGTTCTAGTTAACAAGAACTGAGCTGGCGCTTTAAAAGTATCTCATCATTATTTAAGGTAGGTCTTGGGCATAAAGGGCGAGAATTAAGAATAGATTCTCTGAAATGAGAACTCATGGGGAGTTAATAAATTAAAATAAATAAATATTTTTTACATTCACACCTATCATCTAGCCCAAAGTAAGTAGCCTAAGCACTTGTGTGATGAATACTAGATGACGGACATATTTTTAATATAATTATGTATATAAATGAAAACACAACCATGCCTCGGAAACAAACATTTGTGGTCATCACAAAGTTTGCCCCTACCAGGATTCGAACCCGGGACCTCTTGGCCAATACCCAGCAATCTGAGCATTCGACCAGGGCGGCCGCAACTTAATAAATAAGTTTAATTAATAAGTTAATAAAGAATTTGTGTCGTTTCCGGGTCTAAGATCTAGATTGAAATGAAATTTTTTGACACAAAGTACCTACTCAAAAAGTTAATTTGAATAAATACGTGCGGCAGTTAGTGGTACAAGTAACATAATAAATTAGCCACAAATACCTACAAATACTACATAAACTGATGTTAGCTTTAACTACAAATTCGCAGTTAAAGCACTGCCCATATCGTTTTGACGTCGCGGCAATCACTTCACAACGTTCTGTCGTCTGTATAACCAGTAGAGACAATATGACAGGTGTCTCTTTTCACATCTCGTGATAACACGTCACGTCAAGCCAATAAAATCAAATATTCCCCTTCGTGTCGATCGGTTTCCAATTCGACACGTCAGCACCTACTCTTAAGGTCGATTAACCAGCGTTGACACAGTCGAAAATAGACCTTAAAGTCGGAACACCAAGGAGCATAAATCATAATCTTTTTTTCAAGATCAAACCATTGAGGAGTAGTCAAAATTAACTCCTCGCCGCGTCCGCGTTACCGTTACGTCAATAAATTGGCAGCGTAATATATTTTTGATATAAAAATGTTGCAATCGAATATTCAAACGAAAATAGCTATCACAGAATGTTCTAGACTCGCGGTATAGGCGCTATCCCGCTATAGGTGGGGTCGGCGCAACATTTTTCCTTCTTCCACTCTTCTATCCTTCACCAATTTCTCATCCACCTCTCTCACTATCATATCCTCTTTTACACAATCTATCCATCTTCCTCTCCTACGTCATTCCACGTTTATGCCTAACATTCTTCTGCCAACATAGCTTTAATATCTTCGCATCACATGACCAAACCATCCAAGTCTATCACTCGGCAGTCTCTCAGTCACTGGCGCTACTTTCAAACTTCCCCTGATATACTTATTCCTTATCTTGTCTACCCGTGTCCACACACATCCATCTTAAAATACGCATCTTTGTTACATGCACTCTTCTTTCATCAGTCTTCTAAGTATTGTATTCTAATAACTAGTGGACGCCCGCGGCTTCGCTCGCGTTAATGTCGGTTATTATATAGCCTATAGCCTTCGTCGATAAATGGACTATTGAACACAAAAAAAAATTCAATTTGAGTCAGTATTTCCTGAGATTACCACGTTAAACCATACAAACAAACAAGCAAACCCTTCAGCTTTATAATATTAGTATAGATTACAAAGTTCACACCCGCGAAATGGTCCAAAGTTTGATTTCCAAAATATGTATCTAGCATCAGCTTTGGAGTGTTCACGTTACATCTCAAAATAGCACCAATTACGACTTTCTTAACCGATAGAGTCTGCAGACACGAGTACTTGTAAATGCAATAAAATGTATAGCGCTCTACTTAAAGTAGAGACGTTTAAAATGGGTTTTCTGTCACACCTAACCATTGAGTGGACTTTTTCGCCCGCTACGCTTACGAAAAATCCCACTTCCTGGTCAGAGGGTGACATAAAATATGATCTTACCTCGGGCGATCAAAAAGGCGCCTTCAGCTCGAGCGTCTAATACTTGCGATCTGAGAGCTATCGACTGCTGTTGACTAAAACGTGCCGGGTTCGAATCCTGGTTGGGGTCATTGGATTGGGATGAACACATGCATTTTTTATCCGAGTCTTTTTATGTTAGACAGGGGAGCTCTTACCCTTCAACTCACCTGATAGATCTCTCCTGAAGATGGAATCGAGCTTCACTTGGAACCCTCAACCACAGATGAGCTGACACACAATAATGCTGTTAACATTATTATTATGTAGACAGATTTTGATAAGATGGTGGTAGCTAGCCAGGCGAACTTGAAAGAATTCTTACCACCGACCAAACCGAGCAAAAATTGTACCCCCTGGGGGTCGTACCCGGGACATCTGGATCTTAATTCCGGTGGTTCCCCCACTAGACCCCGGAGGCGGTAAAAAATGTTGATGATGATTATGTAAAAGTAAATGTATGTCGGTGTAAGAAATATTAATTTGTATTTATTATTCACACAAATTTCGCTGCAATCGATTTCTCCGCGTGTGTTTCAAAATGCAAATTTGTAACCGGAAAAACACGAAACGCCACCAAAATAATATCCGATATCCGATTGGCGGCTGTTCGCAAACAGCACTACGAGGTATTACGAAGGGCCTCCAAATATTGACACCGACTAATTGACCCAAAAATAGGTTTTTCAATTCATATAGCCGGTAACGAGCGATACGGCGGCTGGGGTTGGTTGAATTTTAACAGATCCGCGGCTTGATTGGCGTTTTTTGGTACAATGTGATCAGCCTGTAGCTACCATTGGGGATCAGCATATACCAGTGAGATGTATAATTATGTAAAAGACGTTCATACACCGTACACCGTCGAAGGGCAAAATGGCGCCACAATCTAAAAACAGCTGACAGTCAGGTGAAACAAACTGCGTTCTACAGCTCCATTTTTAAATGTTGTAATTACTTTTAAAATATTGTTTATAAATGTAAGTGGCTAGTTCCGTAAAATTTAAGTGTGACCTAGTATATTCTTCTGTGCCGTCACAGCACGGCACCATACGTCATTTTACCAGCTGATCATCTCAGATACATCTTAGCTAGAAATCTTAAGTTCACTCAGTGTCATTTGTCTTAACCAAGGACCTGCTTCCTGCAATGATTGAAGGCAGACAGATGTGCCCACTCAATTTATTTTCATTGGCCAATAAATAATGCGGAATAGGCTATTAACTAGCAACACTAGTGGCTTTTGATTGGTTTACAATTTATGTTCATTAGAAAGTGTTGGAGGGAACTATGAATAGGTGGGTGATCATTGCGGACAAGATGATTTTGACCGGGATTTGGTTGCGGGGGAAAGATTAGTGACAGGTGATAGAAAGAAGGAATGAGAATGCATTTGGGAATATAGTACTCCCTATTGTTTGTCCGAAAATCATTACCCATAACACGTTTGGTATAAAGTTCATTAACCGTAATGTTCAAAAGTCAATATTATGTTTTACGATTTAGATTAAAAATAAAAATGAAAGTTAGACGACAGAGAACCGAACCCCGAATATGTAAGCCTCTTTCAATCGCTTTCGTCTACCTGTCACTCTCACACTTTGCAATTATTCTCAATGAGTGAGAGTGACAGGTAGACGAAAGCGATTGAAAGAGACTTACATAATAACCCCGCCGAGATATTTATTAGTCGAATAGAAAGTCAAATGTAGAAGCGCTAGATCAGGAGTAGGTACACTAAACCGATGTATGAGGACACTTGCATTGCATGTATGAAAACACTTGGAATTAGATGAAACCATGGAAGTGTGCAAGGAACGTAATCCCTATCTGCTCCTTCTAGAGAAGGACGTTATTCTTTTTACAAACATACATAAATCACGCCCACATCCCCGAAGGGGTAGGCAGAGGCGAACCGGCACCCACGTTTCACCAATTATTATATGTTAGGTCCCATGTAATAGGTATCGAGCCTATTGCCATTTATCGGGCACAAAAGTCGTAGTACACTATTGCTAGGTGGTATATACTAGGAGGAACGCTGCTGCCCATTCCTCATAATTGATTTATCCTTAGTCGCCTTGTATGACACCCACGGGAGAGATTTGGGGTGGTGACAATTGTATTTTACTCTGCCGTCACCACACGGCCTCTGGGATCATTAAGTTTCAGTATTCATGATATTAACAGAGACTACGAAACTAAGGACTTGACCTTTAATTTAATAGCCCCATATTCTTAAATAAGGCTTCCAAAAATCGCTAAGATCACTTAAAGCATATTGATATAAGTGCCATCAATCATCTTTCAATATCGGCATGTAACGTCGTTCACTTGTCGGATCAATGTATCTAGTACAGTCGTCAGCACGTCAGGTAAGGCACCAAAATTTAAATTAAACCAGACATCTTTCACCTTATGCCAAATGTAATACGGTTGAGACTCGACACGTTTGTGCACAAGCTAGCAATTAACTCTCACTGAATTTATTTTACACAAATTCTTGTATAATATTCACGTTTGCAACGTTTAATTTATTTCCAATGAAACAGATTAAGCTTTTAAGTTACGTGTCCAATAATCTTATTCTATATACATACAAATTTATTACTGTGCGTTTGTCTCGCTAAAACTCGAAAATGCCTGGGCCGATTTAGCTGTAATGAAAATGAAAATAGTAAAAAGAACAATTACATTTTCCCATATAAACTGTCTTTCCTGTTAAACATTTGACGTATCCATGGCAACCAAATCGTAACCATGGCTACGAAATAATTTATATGGCATAACAATGTATGCCGGGTCAGATAGTTTCTTGTATACCTATTATTCATGTTTGCTGCGTATAATTTTTTACCAATAAAACAGATTAAGCCTTTAAGTTACGTGTCCAATAATTATCAATGAAGCTAAGCCAAAGTAACGCTCAAATTGGCATTTAGGGGTAGAGTTTTCAAATTTGGTCCTTCGTGCCGGATTAAGGTGGGTAACTTAATCCTGTTAAACCAATTCTGAAAGGTCGGGGTGAAATCGGATATATTTCTAGAAAATTCGATTGGGTGTAGGTAGGTACCTACTCAAAGCCAGAAACAGTCACTGTGATGTAATGTGATTATTGTCAATGAGTGTGGGCGTACATCAATCAACACCAACAGATTTCTGTTTACATCAACTACTGAGGTGATACATACATACATAAATCACGTCTATATCCCCGAAAGGGTAGGCAGAGGTGAATTAGCATCCACGTTTCGCCAACGGAGGCAAAAACTTCCAAATACGATTTGAATCAAAAAATAATTATACAGCTCCCTACAGTTATAAGGTCATACTTGTGCACAGTAGGTATGACCTTTGACAGGGCAACCAAGTGTGATGAGGTCCAGGGTTCGATTCCTGGCAGCTATTAAAGATAGTGAACCCGATGTCTTAAGGGACAGTTGCTTACACCGGGTAATGTCCCTTAGTCCACTTTTACGACATCGGGTCTGGCACATTCTATGTTATTTTTTCGCTCCCAGGCCATCATGGAAGACATGGTAGCCACCTCCGTGGTCTAGTGGTTTGCCCACCGGAATTCAGATCCAGAGGTCCCGGGTTCGTTCGCAGGGTACAAATTTGTACTCGGTTAGGTTGGTGGTAGGACTTTTTTCAAGTCCGCCTGGCTTCCACCATCTCATCAAAATCTGTCGCCATAGTAATAATATTAACAGAATTATTGTATATCGACAATAAGATATCCAGCCCCTGTGTGGGTGAGGGTTCCAGGTGAAACTTATCGTGACTTACATGACCTAACTCTGCAAACCGATTGCAATCGTCTTAGTTTACCAGTCACTCTCACTCATTAGGCATGATAGCAACGTTTGAGAGAGATGGCAACACAAAACAGATTCCAATTAATTTATGAGTAGCCCCTCAGGTGAGCTGAAGGCCAAGAGCTTCCCTGTCTTTCGCATTAAAAAAACCATCTCTTCTGTTTTATTTTTCGATTTCACATTTCAAGATTACAATAGACCTGACAAACGAGCTTTCTAATATACATTCAGAACACAAAGCGACGATGAAATTATTAAAAAAAATGTCATCGCGTAATACCTTGCTTGAGGGCCCTTTAAAAACAACCCCTTACGGCTGCCCGTAAAAAGAATGCGTGAGTTAATTCGGATATAGCCGGGGGTAATGAAAGAAAACGGTTTGATGATTTCCTTTGGGATTCACGTGCGGGTTAGGTACCGGTTTACTTCGATAAATCAAGGGTACCCTTCCGTGGTACCATTATTTTAAGTAGCGAACGCTGTACACTTTATACGGATAATATAAATTATAGTAACATTAAATGAGAATAGTCGTGTAATCGATTTTTGGCAAAGTACCTGTTTGGGCTAGTTACTCATTCGGATTGTAAAACCTGAGTGGATTGGAATGTTGTCATTCCAATCACTCTCCCCTTTCTCGACATAGTCCGTTCTTTTCTATATATTCTTTTATCTTTAGCATCTTTCCGGTGTGATGGATGATATGAATCAAAAGCGAGTGGATGGCTTGATGACGTCTGACTGATATCATTGGAAGAGGAAACTTACCGCGCCGACCCCAGATAGACTGGAAACTCATTTAGATTGCTAACGTCATCATCATCATCACTTGTTTTTTTTTAATGTGCCCACCCCCCACTGGGGCACAATGTGCCAAGAATGTGCCAAAACCCACCGCGGTGACTCAGTGAGCATTTCGTAAACTAAGCAATGTCCCCTAAGGCCCGTCATTGGATGGGTGACCAAAAATATTTTATCTCGAATTCTTCGGTGATTCAGAAGGCACGTTAAGATGTTGGTCCCAGCTGTTCCGTCCCGTTAATACCCGCACTGGGCCAGCGTGGTGGGTTATGGCCCATTCTCCTTATAATTAAATTCTTCCATTCATAGGGAAAGCCTGTGCCTTAGCAGTAGGGTGATTATAGGGATGGTGTTGGTGATGTTTGGAAGTACCTATATAACTAATAGAGACCCCCGATATCCTAGGAATAGTGTAGGTAGGTAAATGATAATGTTAAGCTATATTGAACCTAAACTCGTTTGTATCAGAGTTTACTTCCCTAGTGAAGTTCCCTTTGACGGTTTCACTCCAGTAAAGTTTAGTAAGGAGAGTCTTCTATGCCAACTGCGAAGTTTAAGGTTGTCCTATTTATAGATGGCAGCACTTGCCAAAGAATTTTTATTCGCATCGCAACCAATACACTGGTCGATAACATATAAATATTGCTATCTTCGAAGGTAAATTAACACCCACGTTTCGTTAATTATGCCCATGTAATAGGGGGTAAACCTATTAATAGCTAAAGGTAGCTACGGTCTTTAAGAACACGCAGGGGAAGGTAGCCAAAAACGGACATACTGGCTAATGCGAAGATTCTCTTGCGTAAAATAATTACATTTCATTATGATTGATACATGATTTTTATTTAAACATTACATACATAAATCATGCTTATATTCCCGAAGGGGTAGGCAGAGGTGAATTAACACCCACGATTCGCTAATAATATTAGTTCCCATGTAATAGGAGGTGAGCCTATTGTTGTCTAGCGGGTATCTAAATCGCAGAATATTGCTAGGTGGTATTAGAGGCTCATCACTGTTTTAACCCTCAGTCGCCTTGTACGACACCCCCGGGAGAGATTTAGGGTGGTGACAATTGTATTCTGCTGTACCGTCACAACACGGCACTTTTTTTAAATGTGATGTCCAAATATCGAATCATAATTTAACTTGAGTTCATTCGTGACTGATTATCTGAGCAAGTCACAGTTGGATTTTTAAAATATGTTTAATAAAACAATATTTAATTTTAACGACTTAGTGCATAGTACATTTATAGAGTCAGTTCAATGACCTAAGGATGAGTGTTCACATTTATAGAGTCAGTTCAATGACCTAAGGATGAGTGTTCATACGTCGGGCGAGCATTACTGCTTGAAAGTGGATGATGCATCGAACGGAGGTACAGTCGAGCACAAAAGTGTTACAGAAGGTTTCATCATAATTTTATGTAGCGAGACTGTCTCGATGGCGTAATAATCAGTACAGATTACAGTTCATTTATTTTATTTAGTTACACGGAGCTAAGCCCAATTAAATAATTAATTTAAATTAAATTTAAAAGAACGAAACAATTTGGCGTATATGAAATGTATGACCTCGAGATCCGCTTATTAATAATTAATCAAACTGGAAATATTATGTAGATATATCGTAACACTTTTACTCTTCCGTCGATATAATAACATATTCGTACATTCATAAATCATCCTATTTATATGCAGAGATGTGAGCCACGTTTCGATTATTGATCAAATCAAAATTCGTTTATTCATATCTGGTATGATTACAATACACTCATGAATCGTCAAGACAAGAAATTTACGCCATCCGTTCGCAAACTACCAGGAGGCCCTGTCCTGAGAAGAACGGGAAAGAAACTCAGTCAGGTTTTTTCCTCCCTTTACATAAAAGTAATTTAAATTAATTAATAATTGGAAATTGAAAATGTCAATAACTTACAACGTCAAGTAATAGTATGTCAATAAAGATACAAATTCTGAAGTTATCAACATCCTTCATTACAACAAACAGAATATCTATTTTAATTAAAGAACACTCAAGGGCAATCGTTTAATCATATTGGATAAAGATATTTAGTATTTATATATTATGTATGTAAAAGTTATTGATTCCAAGCATTTTGTCATCTAAATAGTCGTGAATTTTATAGTACCCTTTTTTCAGGAGTATATTTTTTATATACTCCTGAAAAAAGGTTAAGTAAGGTTCAAAGATTTTGGTGGTTAGAAAAATAATTTCGAAAAATTATGATCTTGAGGCGGGAATCAAACCCGCGTCCGCTGCTATCCGGGCAGGTGCCTGACCGCTCGGCCACCCAAGACACTAATTAACTTGCCGAAATTCTTCTAACCTTTACACTTCACGTTGTAAGCCAACGGGTACCCTCGCAATGTAGAAATAAATTTCAAACATTCCAAAGCAGATAATTTTACAAATACCGTGCGTTCGGTTAAGCTTGGGATTGCTTTATAAACTATTCGATTTTAATTTTAACATTATATAAATGTTAGAAAAATTAGTACAAAGATTTTGGTGGTTAGAAAAAGAATTTCGAAAAATTATGATCTTGAGGCGGGAATCGAACCCGCGTCCGCTGCTATCCGGGCAGGTGCCTGACCGCTCGGCCATCCAAGACACAAATTAACTTGCCGAAATTCTTCTAACCTTTACACTTCACGTTGTAAGCCAACGGGTACCCTCGCAATGTAGAAATAAATTTCAAACATTCCAAAGCAGATATTTTAACAAATACCGTGCGTTCGGTTAAGCTTGGGTTTGCTTTATAAACTATTCGATTTTAATTTTAATATTATATAAATGTTAGATAACATTTATATTATATAATGTTAAAATTAGATGTACTAATTTTTCTAACATTTTTCTAACTTCCCGTTGGCTTACAACGTGAAGTGTAAAGGTTGGAAGAATTTCGGCAAGTAATTAGTGTCTTGGGTGGCCGAGCGGTCAGGCACCTGCCCGGATAGCAGCGGACACGGGTTCGATTCCCGCCTCAAGATCATAATTTTTCGAAATTCCATTTCTAACCACCAAAATCTTTGTACAAATTTTTCTAACATTTATATAATGTTAAAATTAAAATCGAATAGTTTAAGTAAGGTTATTATGTTAGGTAAATGTAAAAGGTGGCTTAACAGTTATGCTACTGCTACTCATCGCTGTCTTTATCCCTTAGTCACCTTGGACGACACTCACGGGACAGATTGAGGGTAGTGATAATTGTATTCTACTCTGCCGTTACCACACGGATATAATAATAACAAGAAAAGCTATTTTTGGACAAGGGACATAATTTTTCTGAATTTTTTTTCTGTGAACTAATTATTTTTTTAAGATAAATAGCAGAGAGTTTGGCTACAATCATGCCTAATGGAAAAAGATGATGTGGCCAGAGATGCTACACCCTCGCCTATAATTTAAAGTTATATTATCAACAACTCAAGTATGACTCAACAAAACTAACTCTACAGTTAGTGCTTTTCTTAGAATTCATCTCGGGAAACCTTAGCAGCTCAAAAGTTCGTTCATTTATGACTTCACAGAAACGCAGCACCTAAGCTTACCTACCGAACCATTAAAAGTTGGTAACAAGCTCCAAGTTCGGTCGTAATATCACGGCGGATTTAATTGTGTACAAAGCTAGGTAATTTAATTACTGCGTTAACATTTTAATTGTGCCATTCTTGAAAGACAAATTTTTACATAAATATTCAACTGTTAAAAATATGGCGAGACATAGAACAGACTGGAGAAAGAGGACATACTGTGCCAACAAGAAACAGGATGGAATAAGGGTAGGGTGACAATGATTCAACTTTTAAAGTACCATGTGATGATGAGCGGAATACAACTGTCACTACCTCCTATATCTCTATCGTCTGTTAAATGGACAGAAGCATCCTGATGATAATGACGATAATTATGGCAATTGGTTTACCCTGTTACATGGGACTTAACATACTGCCGGAATGTGGAATTAGTACAACCTCAACCCACTCCTTCTGGGATAATAAAAGGTGTGAAATAATTTATAAAATATTTTTGTGGTGCGTCAATTGGCTACTCGGTCGTTTACTATTTAAAATCAAGATTATTAAAAATAAAATAGTGTATTTTCTGTAGCTACAAATATATTTTTTTAATAAATACTATTATTATGGTCGCTCCCTAATCGATTTTGAGATTGATTTTTTCCTGGCACAAGTATGTTTACACTCAAAAGGAGAAACCAGCCTCGAATATTGTAAAAACTATTTGTTTATTGAATAAGCCATTTTTTTTTCATTTTTTAAATATATTTATTTTTTACTGCTATCAACTGTGCACACGACTGTACAGTTTTACATCGCGTAATGGAACCGCGATAAGGGTTGCGCGATTGACTTATCCCAACTTTGACGGCGCACGACGGGTCGCTCCGATTTTTACCACGTTACCTCAACTACGTTACTAGACTATATTCGCGTCGTCTCATCACACAGTTTTCATCTATAGGAAGGAAATAGTTGTGGTGTGATCGGAATCTATATTATAAAGTTTGTTTGGTTGGTTGAACGCGTTGAGTGGTGAATTGCCGCGAGGCAGATCCCAGACTTTGCCCCCTTAAAGGGCTAGGAGGAATACCGGAGTGGTTTAGTGAGTATTGCTGACGTTTCGTGCGCTGAGCGAGTCCCACACACGCCAGTCGCCTAGCTAGCTGCTGGTATGGTGTGTAAAAGGTTGGTTGAAAGCACTAAACTCAGGAACTACTGACTCAAATTGAAAAATTAATTTTGTGTTGGATAGTCCATTTATTGAGGAAGGCTATAGGCTATATAACACCTGACATTAACGTGAACGAAGCCGCGGGCGGCGTCTAGTTTCCAATAAGGTTTGTATAAATATTTTTTTTATGCTAGACAGGGAAGCTCTTTTATGGCCTTCATCTCACCTAATACGATATACGACGATAAGAGCTGAGGAATCGAGCTTCACTTGGAACCCTCAACCACAGAGGGGCTGGCTACACGAAGCGTTAGGCGACCTCAGCTTAACCCTGCGGGGACTGGCGTAATTTATGTATGGAAGTACCCGGCAGTTTGCCCCTTTTTCGGCCACATCAATCATACAATTTCTATAACACGACCCCGTCTACGTCCGATTAGGAAAATAATCGTGTAGGTCTCGCCCTGCAATAAAATCCTTTGGCGAACCCTAATTTAATTACAGCAGCCAGCAATCATACAGAATCGCCCAAACGTCTGCTCTACAGCCAATGAGTTTTATGAGAGAGCTCGTAATATATCTTACTTATTCAGCCGAAGGGCCCATAGCCCGTAGTAAAGACAATATGTCACCATTAAACTGTTTAAGTGCCCATTCTGGCTTATGGTAGCGACAACCCTGGTACAGTCGTCGCGTTTCGCTCGTAATAAATAAGATTTAGATTTTCTCTATTACTCTTAGCGTGACCTCTGAATGCGATTCAATTCTGATTCTCCCGCCTTTAACCCGCAATCCGACAATTTTGGTATTTTATTGCGAAGCGATACTCATGAATCAAAAGAGAGTGGATGGTTTGATGACGTCTGACCGATATGAATGGAAGAGGAAACATACTGCGCCGACCCCAGATAGACTGGGAACAGTGGCCGTACCACGAAGTATTAGTGCGATCCAAACGCGGGTGACAAAAAGGGACGCCGCTCTACTCGGCTTATAGCGTTGTCTCATTTTAACAATGGGAATTGAGTCGCGTTTAGAGTTGGTGGTAAGGCCCCTGGGCAGTGCGACGATACTGTTTAAAATTTTCTATCTTTCTATCTTTACGGCAATCATTGTCATAACCTGAATGTTGTAAATTCAATAAGTAATGTCATTTAATTATTCAGCTCGGTTCGTCATTCGGTCATCAAGAATACCACCCGTTCTCACGTTTCATTAAAATCATTCAGTTAAGCAATAGACCTACCATTTTTAACAGTTTTCTAGTTTTTATCTTAAATTCTTCATTATAATGTACGGATTCCGGTACACTAAGAACTAGAAGAACTATTCCTCTCTCAGTGACAGTTCCAGAGTTAGGACGGTCTGGGCAGTTACTGTTTCATAATTTAAAGACTTACTGCCGCACTTACTGCCGACTTACTGCCGTTAATTGACGTCTCTGACGTCAATTAACTTCAATGAGATTTAATGTCAAAAATTTTCATTCAAATCTAGACCATAGACCCGGCAAGAATAGGGACTATTTTCGAATTGTTATTTTTTGACGTGACGTACGTACTCATTAACGTTATTTGACGTATCTGAGTGCGGCAGTTATTCATTTAGAAGGGACTAAACTACATTTCTTGGCTTGTTAAACTTTATTTGCCAATTCACCAAATATTTTTATACCATCTACTATATTTCCAGGTTTTTTTACCATTATCCTAAAATCTATTCTTTGGACTTAACTGCCTTCTAATGTAATGACGGCAAAATTGTCGAAGCGACGTGACTGTACGGTAGAAGGTACTTCAGACTAACCAAAACTGTCAAATTTCTTCAATCGATTGTCAACCTTAACTTGTTTAAAGTTAAGCACACACAGAAAATACAAGAAACAGAAAAATAAGCACATGTACCTCCATTGAGGCGAAGATACATAAAATAAAGGCAATAAATCCAGGATTGCTTCAGTTTGATGGTGCATCGTCCTCCATATTGTCTAGACAAAATAATCTTGGATAAGTTTTACATTCAAAGGCAAATTGCCAGAACATAGTGCAAGAAATCTCAATTTGCAAGAAAAACACACTACCAAAAAATTTTTTTCGAATCGAAATAAAGAAATAAATCTATCTACGGCCCGAATCTTATATGTATTATTTTGATACCAAGTAAATATTACATACATACATTTGAACATGCCTATTGATCCCCAAGGAGTAGGCAGAGATGGATAAACCCACGCGTTTCACCAATTATTTCAAGTCACATGTCATATGAGGCAAGGCTTTTGCCATCTAACATGTTCACGTAAGTTGCAGCATATTGTTAAGTGATAATAAGAGGAACGCTGCTGCCCATTACTCATCGCTGTCTTTACCCTTAGTCGCCTTGTACGTCACCCACATGGGAGATGTGGGGTGGCAACTATTACGCATATAATGTAAAAGTATAAAAGTTGCGCACATCTTAAAGTTTTCCATCTGGCCTGGAAGCGAAAAATCCCTAGTCCTGACTGTCCTCAGAAGTGTCGTAAAAGTCTACTAAGGGAGATTACCAGTAGTACAACCAAAAATCATATTTTGTCATCTCAATGGTGGAAAGCAAACCACTAACAACGGCATACCCAAAGAGGCTAGGTAGGTGCCAGACAGGCGGTTCACTAAAAAACCCTAGCCAAAATCATGAACTATGAATGAGTTGAATTGCGCTATCCTAATCACGAGCTGCATTCATCGGTTTACTAACATGGTCAATTCAATATCTGTTCCTTCCATCACTGGTACATTTTCTGTTTTAAAAAATTTAATTGATAAGTTTTTATTGGCTGGGCAGAGAGAGAAGTCACGGTGAAGGTGAGTGTTGACATGTTTTGAAGGATCTATTAAACCTACACTTGGGTCACATGTCCCCAAGCGCTGTCACTGACTTCCCCTTTGCCACACTATATATAGACCAGGCACGGTGAATCCATGGAATACTAAAAGTTATCATCTCGTCTAAGTATGAATGAACTTCCTGCTTTTCAACAGGTTGACATTCCATTACTATTTGGGTCTTACTACACCATAAAGCAATCACCAAGCTCAACAGCCAATTATCAAATGCCTTTCGGCTCAACGTACGCCGCATTTATACTCTCTGTATCTAATGACGTCATGAAAAAATAAAACATTTGTTAAAAGCTTTTGCTCAAACATAAAAAAAAATCTTAGTTGATGTGCTAACACAGCTACTTACTAACAACCATGTTGTAATAATGATATTTGTCGCTGTGAGTCTGGAAGGACCTCACTGAACCTTATATACTCTTCTCTAAGGCACAGAATTACTTGTCACTGCCGTAAGCGTACATAAAACGTACCATAAAACTATTTGTTAGTATGTTTTTTACTTACTGGCGGCATAAAAGGCTGCCTTGGCTGCCGAGGGTCGCACTCGATATAGGTTTAGGTCAAGTGCGAGCGAAGCTTGAATACTGAGATAAGGCATGCGGTCATCCAGGCTTTGCTCTTCTAGGTGACCTTTAGAATAATAATCAAGGCATAGTTTGAATAAAAAATTCGAAAAGCAAAAACTTAACTAAGAAAATATTGGTTAGAAAAAGTTTGTAAAACTTGATGGGGGATTTGAAAAAAATTCAGAGGACGCGGGTCCTCTGAATTTTTAAGGGTAACATACATTGTTTGGTTTTTTGTAAATAATTTACATATAACTTAATAAAAGTTGACAAAAACACGTTAAAATTTTTAATGTTCTTCTCCCTGCCCTGTTCCCAGTATATCTGGGGTTTGGATGTTTTCTCTTCCGGTCGGTATCGGTCAGACGTCATCAAGCCATCCACTCCCTTTTGATTCATATCATCCATCACACCGTAAAGGTGCTAGTGATAAATGAATGTATAGAAAAGAGGCGGAATGGACCATGTCGAGAGACCGATGAACGGAGAGATTGATTGGAATGACAACATTCCAATCCATACTGCTAAAGGTTTTGGCTTAGGTTTTACAGCCGGCCGCCTGCCTGGTATATATATGCCACCAACCCTCTTTGGGTATGCTGTTGTTGGTGGTTTGCCCTCCACTATTCCGGTGCCCCAAGGTGCTTAGTGGTCTAAACCGGGCAATCTCCCTTAGTCGACTTTTACGACACCCATATGGGATGAGTCGGGGCTGGCCTATTCTACGTTATTTGTTCGCTCCCAGGCCAGCATAGAAGCACAATCACCGAAATTTTTTCATGTTGCGTATATAAACACCGACCCAAAATTCAGCTGCATAGGCTTGTGGCAAAAGAGAAAAACCGAGATCGTCACGAAATTGTACTTCCTTTACAACGAACGTTTTGTCACATCTCTGTGAGTCTGTGGAAAAGTGTTATTATCTCTACACTTGAAACGAAATACAATTTCCAAAAGAAATTGTGTCACATCGCCCGGGTCATTACCTTCCTCCCCTCATAGAGTGGGAGTCCGTTACAATAACTTTGTTATATATAGTTCTTCTATACTTTGCACATTAGAACTACACATTAGAACTAATATAATAATATATAACCTAACAACTTTCATCTGCAATGTAAGGGACAAGTCTCTCCAATTAACTTTATCTAATTTATTTAAACAAAAAGGAAGGTAGTTTACGTTGTAACCATTTGGACAGTATATTTAATAGCATCGCTATGAATTTGGTTTTAATTTGAATGATATTTATTATAAATGTTACAAAAATATTATAAGGAGAACAAAATCAGCAAATTTTAGAAAATTTTATTTGTCCCGATGCGGGTATCAGAACAAATAATTTTGAATTCTGTCTTTAGTTTCCTTGTGATAAAATGGTACTGTAATATATTTAATACTAAGTGAAATGTGCTTTTTTAATTAATATTCCTTACATTCACACCTACCTTCTTCTCACTGCCCTGTTCCCAGACTATCTGGGGTCGGCGCAGTATTTCCTCTTCCATTCATATCGGTCAGACGTCATCAAGCCTTTTGAATTATATCATCCATCACACCGCAAAGGTGCTAGTGATGAATGAATGTATAGAAAAGAGACGGAACGGACCATATCGAGAGACCGATGAACGGAGAGAGTGATTGGAAATTTGGAAAATTGAATCCATACTGCTCAAAGTTTTGGCTTAGGTTATACAGCCGGCCGCCTGCCTGACACTAACCCTCTTTGGGTATGCTGTTGTTGGTGGTTTGCCCTCCACTATTCGGGTGCCCCAAGGTGCTTATTGGTCTACACCGGGCAATCTCCCTTAGTCGACTTTTACGACACCCGTGGGATTAGTCGGGGCTGGCCTATTCTACGTTATTTGTTCGCTCCCAGGCCAGCATAGAAGTAAGCATTCTCACCTACCTACGTGGTTATAGTTAGTATAGTTACTAAGGCTGCTAATGATAAATAAATTCCAAATCATAGATTCTATTAAGCTGTATTACATGGAAGAGTTTTCCCGGTCTTTTCCATGGATAGATATGCCCAATTTTTGTAGGGCAGTTTAAGAAGTTAGGGTGTCGCCGTTTTTGTTGTACCTAGAGACAAAACACTTATAATATTTAGACTTTTACTTGTTATAATCCATTTGAAACTGCATTTTAGGCATAAAACAACACGACAACATAAAACAACAGACAACTCTTACTGACTTACGACGATATTGAGTATCTGCTCATTTTTTCAGAAATTCTATATTATTAATCGTCTAATGTAATAGTATGTTTTTTACACTATGATAAATAATTAAGCTATACCTTAATATAGATAGCTATACTGAATAGTATGGATTGGAATGTTCATCGATCTTTATCAAGGTCCTTTCCTTTTTTTCATTCATTCATCACTAGCACCTTTCCGGTGTGATGGATGATATGAATCAAAAGTGGATGTTTTGATGACCGATATTAATGGAAGATGAACATACTGCGTCGACCCCAGATAGACTGGGAACAATGCAGGGCGAAAAACCATTGTTATTTCCAATAAAAAATGTTTATTAATATTATATCTAAAACAATAACACGTTGGCTGACTGGTTTAGGCACCTGCCCGGATTGCAGTGGACGCGGGTTCGATTCTCTTCGATTTTCTGAACTTTTTCTAACCACAATAATCTTGGTAAAAACATATTTTATAACATTTTTAAATTCTTCGTTTCTGTAAAATACGTGTTTTTAACACGGATTTTATAAAAACGAAGAAAACTGGCCACCCTACGCGGTAAGGGCGCGCGCACACTTGACCCGCTCATTGTCGGCACGAGTGGCGTTACCGCGTCGCTGACAGACAACATTGTTAGGCGCTCCGTTCCCAAATGTAATATTGCGCCAAATTTATTGTATTTGCTTCTTTTATTTCCTTTTGCAGGTGGAAGGCATCTTTGCAGATTCTATAACAGATATACCTCCAAGTACTGAAACGCTACTTAAATTTTGAGCACTGCCAAAGTTAAGTGGACAATTCCTGACAAAATTTGTAGGGAATAACATTAATTATGACAATACTTAAATGTTAATTAGTAATCAAACTTTGAGTAGCGTTTCTGTATTCGGGGTATATTTGCTTATTATTTCATACGTACATCACGCCTATTTCCCCAAAGTGATAGGCAGAGATGAATTAACTAATACCCACGTTTTGCCCATCAGGTTAGGTCCCATGTAATTGCTATCTATCGGGCACGGAAATCGGACCAACGGCTTAACGTGCCTTGCGAATTACGCAGGAACTTAAGATAATAAATTTTTGGTCACCCATCCATTGACCAGCCTTAGCGAATATGCTTAGCTTACGCAAACGCAGGCCGAGCGCGCTATAAGCTACTGTGCTATCGAGTTTCTCTTTCAATTAACCGTTACTTTCAAATACTGCATACAGCGCCCTCTATTGACAAACATTTTTGTTTCAGATAAAATCCGCAAGAAATATGCCTCGCTCGGTGACAGTGTCGTCGCAGTCAGACTGGAGAGGTCTCCGAAAGCTGGACTTGGACTCTCGCTCGCTGGACATAGAGATCGGAGTCGCATGGCAGTGTTCGTGTGCGGCTTACACCCGGCCGGGGCGGCGGCGAAGGCGACGCCCCCGGTCAAAGTTGGGGACGAAATTCTGGAGGTTAGCTTATGTAACTTAGAAAAGTGGTATAATCATGTCATACACCCGAATACGCAACTCAAAGTTCTTAATTCATCCATAATTACCAGCCCTTTAATGTTTCCACTGTTGGGGCACATGCCTTTGCTATGGATGGAAGATATATAAGGATTACCTGTTGAAGAAATGCTATTTATAATTAATCGCATAGCATCGATAAGACTTAAATTTTTGGATGGATTTCTTGTCGTCTAACCATTGATTTCTGATCCACCTAAACGACCTCATAGTATACTATTATATGTTTTTTTAAGATTAGAAGAGGTCAGTTTTATATATTTTGTACTTTATGCCTTCGATAGATTGACCACTTGGCTAGGCGCGCTGATGTATTGATTGATTGACCAAGATTGGTCACCGATCAGTCGCTTCCCGTGGACATTTCTTAACTTGAATAATTTTACACAGAGTACGTTCATGACTGGCCCATTACCTTGCCTGTTACGCTTTCTGCTTCTTCTTCCCCTGCCCTGTTCCCAGACTATCTGCGGTCGGCGCAGTATGTTTCCTCTTCCATTCATATCAGTCAGACGTCATCAAGCCATCTACTCGCTTTTATTCATAACATCCATCAAACTGTAAAGCTTAAGGTGTAAAGGTTTACGCTTTCTGCTTACTTTTTAATATTTCAGATTACCTATCAGAAAATTGCGTTTGGCCTTATTCATCTCTAAAAGTGTTCCTGATGATGTCATGGCTCCACCCAATCATTTTAGAGAAATAATTCTAAGAGAGTATATTTTACTCCAGATATTCCCTTTGAGCCATTATTCGCAGCCATTATCAATCAACCCCCCGCGCGACTCCATCACGCCCTTGAAACACCGCCTCCATTTGTCATCTCGGCGATGTCATCTTGCGTGTCTAGATTGTTTTGAGATAGCTGATTTTACTATAATAGCCTAGTTGGCAACTGCCTTGTGACACCTCAAGGTATCGGTAGGGTATATCGAATTAATATTGTTTGACAGCAAACGGAAATCGTACAAATTCTATAATACTTCAAAGTGATGTTTAATAGGAACCCGAGAATATAGTGTCATCAGTCCAAAAAGCGGTTAAATTAGACGCTTGATTTATGATACGAGGCTTTTTTTATTCCTTTGAAATTTATCAAATTAATTGTGCATTGTCACACACTTCGTCAAGGCCACACAAAAATTATTATAAGGTTGATTTCGAAAACGCTCGGATTGCTAGAGGCACCAATGCTTGGTTCAACAGTTAGCCTTTTATTACTCTAGCTTTGAGCTATGCAATATCAATGTATGAATAGTGTGAAACAAAAACAAGTCAGAATGAGAAGAAGGTCGAGAGACAGTGGATGGATTTTGTAAAAGATGACACATTCAGAAGAGAATGGAAGATGTCATGTTGTATCAATCGAACTTGGAGCTGGTTAAGAACAGGGAAAAGAGGAACATTATTTTCAAGAAAAAAAGAAACAATTATGGTTTCTTTTTTATTTGAACATTGTATAGGTACTTAAGTGTTTGAAAAAATATCACAAAGAAAATAAAGTTAGAAAAGTTTCTAAAAAACATTTGCCAGAAGATTAAAGACATAATTCGTTTCCCGCAACAGGACAAATAATTTTTCGAAATGTTTCTTACTTTATTTTCTTTGTAAAGAAACTTGTAATTCCAAACATTATTTGAAATTGAAAAGGAACATTCTTGGACACAATACAAAGGAGTATAAATACAAGTTACAAACGTAGCCTTGATGCGGACGACAGACCATTCTTCGCTTGCCACAAACCAGATGCGCAAACAACTGCGACTCGGAAATACATTGGAGAGACTAATTTTAAGTTTACTTCATTTCTTTTCGCCACAAGTATCATTAACATTTTATATAAAGCTATCATCTTCATCCTTCTGCTTGTGTCCCGTTTTATATTGGGTGTTCTCTTTCTTTCTGCATTCTCTAAGCACATTGCACTGATAGGGAATGCAATCTAGACTACCCGTAATCAGAAAAATCCGGATACCCGCACATTTTTACTAGACCGCCAAATTCGGATTTGAAAATCGAATCCGGATTATTTATATATAAAAAAATTTTAATAAAAAAAATGGAAACGAGCGAGTTTGATGTTCACACGTCTCGTTAACTAGTGTCGAGCCGATGCCTTATTATTTTGAGGTCACATTTTATGTCTCAAAAAATTTTTCCAACTATATATATCTTTCCGCAGTTATGGTTTGTACCATAACATAAAGGAAATTAGTGTCAACCAGTTTGTCGAATGGTCTGATCGATGGTTTTTGACTAATAAGTGCTGGACAACGGAGTCTTAGGACAAAATCTTAATCCTAGTTTAAAATCTACACATACCTACACGTAGCACTTCCTTCTATAATTCCAGGTATTCTATTCACTATCCGCTCCATTTTAAAATTACAGACAGTAATACCTGCAAAATAAACGTGTCAAACTGCCTCCTTGTTAGTCGTTACCCTCAACCAAGCCCATCGTTATTGACGACATTGAAGATACAAAAAGAGCAATAAATACGATCCCACAACTCGCCAATAAAAAATCTGAACAATCTGCACATAAATATTAGAAAATATCGGTAAGAGACAGGAGAACGACATTTCCCAAGCATTACTAGCTAGCAATTACACAGACAAAATCTTAACTACGTCCCTATACACGCGCCCATAATCAGACACCATCCCATTAGACAATCCCCAGCGATCAGTACGTGTCTGAATGGGTCATCTGCAATGCAATATTTCACTGAAAATCTAAAGCCATTCTATTATTTGATAACATCTTAATTTAGACAGTTCTGGTGCTCTGTATCGGTTACCAATTTATGATGGCCTGCCATAGTCTGGGGATGTTTTTCAGTAACATGTGAAGTGAAATATGTTTTATGGTGTTACAGTCAAACATTACATATTACAGTAGGTTAAAATCGCGTTTGCCTGATTTAAAGCAAAAGTGCTTTTGGCTGAAGATATTTATCTATTGCAGTTAAAGTCGACCATCATACTAATCCTTCTGTTGTGCCTGCGACACATTATTTATGCAATTATAAATATATTGTTAGTATTATGTAGTAATTCAAATTCTTCTGAATATCAATATTAAATCAGTGTTTGTATTGTAAAATTTAATGCCTAAGATGTTTAGTTATCATTGTTTTTGTAATGTATGAGTACTGGGAGTAAATAAATACACACCCTTGCGATACTGTGGTTTATTCGGGACTGGCCCAAGAACGAATAGATTCTACCTTAAATAACAATTATTAATGAAGACATGTATACCCTCATTACATCCCTCCCCGCTAATTTCATAACTTTTATTAATTTACAACAAACAATATCTCTAACTATTAACTAAATATATATAATTACTATACCTTACACTACTACTACCTTACACTTAATATTATTTATTAACCTTAGCTAATCTACATTTCCTAATTAGGCGGGGTTGGCGCGGTACAGGGGTGGTGGGCAGGGCTTCCTCGACAGAGGGGTGCGCGTCTTGCTTAGGAGAAGCCCTGGAGTCGAATTCTAAGGGTTCCTGCCCTTGAGGTGATCCATCTGCCCCCGTCTGCTCCGACTGAACCCCTTCCTCCAATGATGCATCCAAGCTGGATGGTTGTGATACATGCGATTTCCTGTTATTTGTGGGGATTACAAGAGAATCTGTCTCCCATTAGCGTCACGAACTTGATAATCATTAGTACCTGTTTTATCCATCACTGTTCCCGGTAACCACTTCTCCCCCTTTAGATACTGACGATACCAAACGTCATCCCCAACATCCACGAACCTATCCACCCCTCCCGCGGCGCTAACTTGTTTTTGTTGTGCGTTTAAAATGTTTTTACACCTATCCGGCTTCAACAAATCTAACCGTGTACGCAACCGTCTGCCCGTAAGTAGCACCGAAGGGCTCTCACCGGTGGAGCAATGTTCCGTGTTACGATAGTATAACAAGAAATTATATAAGGCGAAGTCTATATTGCTCCTTTCCGAAACTGCCTTCTTAATTACCTTTTTTAAAGTTTTTACTGCATTTTCTGCCGCCCCATTCGATGCCGGGTGGTATGGTGCCGTAAATATATGATAAATTCCATCCCGTTCAATAAAATTTGCGAATTCACTACTAGTAAACGGAGGCCCGTTATCCGTCACTATCTGCCTCGGTATCCCCCACCTACTCCAAAGCTCACTCAACTTCAAAATGGTTGAGCTCGCTGCCGTACTGGGCACTTTGAATACCTCTAACCACTTGGACATAGCGTCTACCACCACTAAGTAGATTTTTCCTTCTATTGGGCCCATAAAGTCCAAGTGTAATCTGGACCAGGGAAGGCTTGGACCCGGCCAAGGCCGCGGCGGCGCCCGCGCCGGTGCGTCCGCGTGTGCCGCGCACGCAGCGCAAGTGCGGCACACGCGCTCCACCGCTTCGTCGATGCCCGGCCACCAAACGTGGCTACGGGCTATTGCCTTAGACTTAATTATCCCCATGTGCGGTTCGTGAATCATTTTTAATACATATTCGCGACAACTATCCGGAACTACAATTTTGTGACCCCACATTATGCAGCCTGACTCTTCGTAAATTTCTAATTTCCTATTGAAATAAGGTTTTAACCCTTCAATTTCACAGACCTCTGGCCAACCGTCCCTTATATATGATAACACTCGGGATAAAAGTGGGCGTAATTCGGTAACGTTATTCGGTGGTTTAATTTTTAAAATAGCTTCTATTTTTGAAGTGTCCGCCTTTACTCCATCTTTTGAAATTATGTACCCTAAATATTTCACTTGGTCGACTAGGAAAACACATTTGCTCTTTTTTACCTTTAGGTTGTTCTCCGCTAACCGCTTAAACACAGCCTCTAAGGCCCTCACATGTTCTGACCTAGTGGAGCCCCCGATTATGACGTCATCCAAGAACCATTGTACGTGCGGTATACCTTGCAGCAAATTTGTCATAATTCGTTGAAATATGCCTACACTAGACGACAGGCCGTAGACTAACCTATTGTAACGGAATAAACCCCGATGCGTATTAATGACAGTGAACCGTTTTGACTCGTCCAATTCGATCTGGTTATAGGCCTGAGATAAATCAATTTTACTAAAAAATTTTGCGCCATTTAATCCGACAAGAACATCGTCAATCTTCGGAAGAGGGTACCGGTCGATCAACAAAACAGGGTTCAGAGTAGATTTGTAATCAGCACAAATTCGCAACGTACCATCAGCCTTATGTACCGGCACGAGAGGCGAGGCCCAGTCGGAGCAGGCGACGGGCTCGATGACGCCGGCGTGCAGCATGGCGTCTAGCTCGGCGTCTAGTACGGCAGCGGCCGCGCGCGGTGGAACACCGGCGCCGCGCCCGGCCGGACCCGCAGCGTGGCCCGCCCGCCCGTGTACCGCCCCAGCCCTTCACCAAACACTTCTTTATACCTATGGAGTATTTGACAAATTTCGACATCCAATTCCTCCTTTCCCTTTGACATATTGAAGTTGCATTGAAACTTCGGTATGCTAATTTGTAGCTCGGTCAACCATTGTCTACCCAATAATGAAGTCGTTCCCCCCTCAATGACAAATAATTCCAAACGTTTTTCTAAATTATGAAAGCGCACGAGAGGCTTAATTATACCTAGGGGCTTAATTCTAGAACCATCATAAAATTTCAAAACAGTAGTATCTTGTATGATTGGCAAATAATTGAAATGTACATCGTACAAACTTTTGCTTATACAAGAAATGGCAGTGCCCGTATCTACCTCCATATTTATTATAATTTTATCAATTGATATTTTTAAACTTACAGCTTTGTAATTATTCAACGACAGCATGTTGAGATTTTCGATATCTTCGCCTTCCTCCTCTTCCCCGCTGGAAGGATGGTCTACAGCGTCCCCGAAGTAGAATGCTCCACGGTCGCCCCGAATGGGAATTTTCCGGTCACTCCATTGTGGACAAACCCGCCTCAAGTGACCTCTGCGCTGGCATTTGCTGCACACGAAGTTACGGTAACGGCCGCAAGCCCTCACAGTCCCTCACAGTTGCCCCTCGATGCAACTCGATATCCAGCTGCCCCCTCGCTCCGCCGCCTTGTCCGGCGCGAGGTGCTCCGCCTTGTCCGGCCCCGCCGCGTCCTCCGGTCCGCTGGGCTCGGGCGCGCCCGGGCTGCCACTGCCCGCGGCCCGCGCGCCCGGCTCCCGCCGTCACCGCGTGCACCGGCCACGAGCCCGCGCCGGCCGATGTCGATGTCCCGTCCACCACTGCCGCATCCCGCTCCGCCGCCTCCAATGAACACGCTAATTTCACCGCTTCCGTGAATGATACCGTGTCGTCTTCAGCGAAAAGCCGTTGGCGGATGACGTCACTCTTGAGCCCACAAATAAACTGATCCCGCAAGTTTTCGCTTAAATTAGCATTGAACTTACAATTCCTGGACAATCTCTTCAATTCCGCCACATAAGTCGCAATAGCTTCTCCGGTAGCTTGTCGTTTTTGCCTAAACCGGTAACGTTCGGCCAACGAAGATGGCGTCGGCTGCAGATGTTGACGCATAAGTAGATTGGCTCGATCGTAGGTTAGCTCCGACGGTTTATTTGGACTTGCGAGATTTGCTAAAAGTTCGTACGCTTCATCTCCCACGCTCGCAATTAACGTCGGTAACTTCATTTCCTCCGTCACCTTATTGACCTTGAAATACATGTCCAATCTGTCTATATACGACGACCACAAGCCGGAACGCATATCAAATTCACATATTTTACCGATCGACATTTTTATTTCGCTAACGACACACCTAAAATTATCCTCGTCGCCACTGTAATGTATGAGTACTGGGAGTAAATAAATACACACCCTTGCGATACTGTGGTTTATTCGGGACTGGCCCAAGAACGAATACATCTACCTTAAATAACAATTATTAATGAAGACATGTATACCCTCATTACAATTACTGTCTGTGCAATCTTGGCGCGGAACAGGACTCGGTTTGAAATAGGTAACATGGCAGTTAAATGTGAACAACATGTATTTAAAAAGATAATTTAGTCAGAAAAATCTCGATAAAATGTTAGTATTTGTCTTGATGCGGAAATCATACCCGCGTCCTCTGCAATCAGGGCAGATGATGCCTGTACAATTTGAATTTTTCTCTGTTATATCTTGAAATGGTTTCTAGACATAGTAATATTTTTCCAACATAATGTTCAAATAGACATAAAATCATAAATATATTTAGATTTACAAAATTGAAAATAATTCTAACAGTCAACGTTATCTAAGTAGCAAGAGGTGAGGAAGTGGGGAAGAATAATTTTACATTTGAAAGAAGTGGTAAGCTTAAGTGTGTTTAAAAATATAATAAATCAACAACTACAAAAAACACAATATATCTAATGAGCAGCTAACGATAGTCTATCAAATGTTCTCAAATAATTTTGCAGGACATAATTTTACGAAATTTATCTGACAGAGATTTCCTTGTAATATATTATTTAGCTAGATTATCCATTACAACTTACAACAGGGTAAAAGTCGGTTTCTCCAAATGATTTTCCTGGAAATTTGTAACGCCGTCAGTCTTTTATAATATAGAACATGTAAAACGTAAAACAACCCGAACGCTTTACTTTGTTTGTTATAAGCTTGCTCCATGAATCAGCTAATGTTTCTAGAAAACTGATTTGGATCTAAGATTTGTTGAGTCTTCACAAAACATGTTATCACCTTTCTTTTTGCCAGTCTCTCAGTGATCTGCGCAGTATGTTTCCTGTTCCATACATAATATAGTTCATGTCATACATACGTCATCAACTCCCTCATGATTCATATTATCCATCCGAAAGGTGCTAGTGATGAATTAATGTAATAGCAATGTATACAG
>OZ008362.1:10059126-10096278 GCA_963931975.1 Cataclysta lemnata
GAAAAGCCGTTGGCGGATGACGTCACTCTTGAGCCCACAAATAAACTGATCCCGCAAGTTTTCGCTTAAATTAGCATTGAACTTACAATTCCTGGACAATCTCTTCAATTCCGCCACATAAGTCGCAATAGCTTCTCCGGTAGCTTGTCGTTTTTGCCTAAACCGGTAACGTTCGGCCAACGAAGATGGCGTCGGCTGCAGATGTTGACGCATAAGTAGATTGGCTCGATCGTAGGTTAGCTCCGACGGTTTATTTGGACTTGCGAGATTTGCTAAAAGTTCGTACGCTTCATCTCCCACGCTCGCAATTAACGTCGGTAACTTCATTTCCTCCGTCACCTTATTGACCTTGAAATACATGTCCAATCTGTCTATATACGACGACCACAAGCCGGAACGCATATCAAATTCACATATTTTACCGATCGACATTTTTATTTCGCTAACGACACACCTAAAATTATCCTCGTCGCCACTGTAATGTATGAGTACTGGGAGTAAATAAATACACACCCTTGCGATACTGTGGTTTATTCGGGACTGGCCCAAGAACGAATACATCTACCTTAAATAACAATTATTAATGAAGACATGTATACCCTCATTACAGTTTTATTTTCTGGTTAATTGTCATTTTTATGACCCACCAGCTATTTTTCTCGAATGCAAATTCATTATTTTCATAATCAAGACACAAGTTACATGGTTTCTACTTTGAATTTTAATAAGCATGCTACAGCATATTGTACCTACCTTAAATATATTAATACACCAGAATAATTATGCCACTAAGCTCCTTTATTGTATTAATCTGCTCATTCATAACACTCATAGCTCTTGTCTCTGCGAATTAATCTAATGATAACAGCAAAGATGGCTTCGAACTTGACAATTAGGCGCCAACGTTTGATCCCGACCGCAGACCGCTATTCACGGACCCATAAATTTCCCAACATCTTAAAACAATTTAAGAATATACCCGCAAAATCATAACATATAAAAAATTGTGTTGTTTTATAAGTACGGCTCGCTGAAAATAGCTCTTCTACTACCACCATCACTACAGGAGACTTTCAATAAAACTCGACAACTCACCGTATTGGCGGTTTTCCAACAACCGCTTGTAGATTATACAAGCCGATGTTCCCAGGTTTGCCTGTCTTAATAATTTACACGAAAAATTTGAAACAAACCTTGGTTCAGAATAGACTTTATGCGAATAAAAGTGCCATGTTAATGAATTTGGAAGGAAAAGAAGACCACATATAGCAGATGATGCAGCAGATGACATGAGCGCCGAAAAAAGAACATATTGCTTCGACGCAAATAAGGCGGAAAGGGAATCTTATGGATTATTAAATTTTTACAGTTCTTACTGAATTAGCTACTATTCGATCAGCTATAACGATGCCCGGCAAATCTTCTAATTATAACAACATTCGATATTTTTAAACTTAGTTTTCAAAACTGTATGTTGTTATCGAATTGATAACTTTAAAAAATTAGATTTTATTACAAAGTAGGATAAAATATATAAAATCATAAATGCTGAGGTTGAAGAGAGAGTGAGAACTTTAACTATGATAATTATAATGGTAAAAATTGCGTTGTGATAGTAAAGGTTAAATTTGACATGACTAATAAAAACCTAAGCGTGACAACGATAGATTTAATGTTAAAATTAATAAGTCAAACGCACAGACACTGTTTCCGCTCAGCGAACTAGCGGAGATGATTGATGAGAACGCATCTCCGAAGGAATAGTTGGATGATAACGCACTTCCACGCGCAAACAAATCTGAAACTTTATTACCGCGCTTTGTGTTGTGGCGCCTGATAGTTTTTATCATCAATCTCATCGGGAAATTCAACAGTCATTTTCGAAGAATTTCTTTCTGCTGTTCCGCGTGTACATGGGTTAAACGCATTGCATTTTGTTTCATAAGAATTTATGGGAGCGAAAAAATAACGTAGAATGTGACTCATCCCACACATACATAAATCACGCCTATATTTCCGAAGGGGTAGGCAGAGGCGAATTAAAGACAATTTTCGTCAATTAAGTTAGGTCCCATGTAATAGGTGGCGGGCCTATTGCCATATATCGGGCACATAAATCGTAATATATTGCTAGATGATATGGGAGGAATGCTGCTGCCCATTCCTCATCGCTGTTGTGTTAACCCTTAGTCGCCTTGTACGATACCCACGGGAGAGATAAGGGTGGTGACATTTGTGCCGCCACCACACGGCCATTCATCCCATGGGTGTCGTAAAAGTCGACTTAGATTGCGCCGTTTAGGTGGACCAATAAGCACCTTTAAGCACCCGAATGGTGGAGAGCAAACCACCACCAACAGCATACCCAAATAGTGAATAGCTTGACGACGTCTGACCGATATGAACCGAACAAAAAACGGACTGTACCGATCGACGCAGATAACATGGGAACATTTTTGAGCAAATGCGTATCTGAGAGGTGTTCTGCAGTTGTTCTTTCAGTAGGAGTTTATTTTGCACTTATACATTTCTGTTTTGTCAAAGGAATATCTGTAAATAATTAAATAGCCTTTTCAAAATAAGCTGCGATTAGTAATGGTCAGTAGCGTTTCTGTTATATCACCTATAAACATACTACCTACTATTTACGTGCCCGATAGATGGTGTGTGACCAATCTATTCAAACGCATAGAGAAACATGGGTGTTAACCACCTCTGCCTACCATAATATAAATTATGAATATATGAATTTTGATATCATTAAAGTATTAAGTCTGCTAAACTGTAAAGTATACAAAACTGTCAGAATAACCCCTGAAAGTAACGGAGTTAGGTGTAGGTATATTAATTTGTAATTGCATTTGGTGCGTCGGAAGCGTGCACTATAAACAATTATTCCAGTTAGCGAGCGCTAACCGGCCAGTTTTAAGGCTGGGAGTTTGCCAAAATTAGCACCGTGTGAGGCCGGTACAGCAGGGTGAATGAGGACGAAATTGCATTATAACAAAATTGTGACTGACGCTGCTTATAAAATGAGCCTAAGGGTGCTTTTCCACGACAGCTGTGCGAGGATGCGTTGCGAGAATGTGTATTTGAGGAGAACCAATAGAATGACTGTATTTGCCGTGTGCTGACGGCAGTGTAGAATACAATTGTCACCACCGGAAATCTCTCCCGTGGGTGTCGTACAAGGCGTCTAAGAATAAATCAGTGATTAGGAATGGGCAGCAGTGTTCCTCTTATACCACCTAGCAAAGTACTGCAACTTTTGTACCCGATAAATGGCAATAGGCTCGCCACCTATTACATGGGACCTAACATAATTGTCGAAACGTGGGTGCTAGTTCACCTCTGCCAACCCCTTCGGGGATATAGGCGAGAATTATGTATGTATGTATGTATTTGAAAGTAGAGTGATTGACGGCAGAGCAGAATACAGTAAGTGACTAAGGATAAAGACAGCGATGAGTAATAGGCAGCAGCATTCTGACATGAGAGCGAAAAAATAATGAAGAATGTGCCAGCCCCGACTCATCCCACGGGTGTCGTAAAAGTCGACTAAGGGAAATTGTCCGGTTTAGGCCAATAAGCACCTTGGGGCACCCGAATGGTGGTGGGCAAGCCACCAACAACAGCATACCCAAAGCGGGTTGGTGTCAGGCAGGCGGGCGGCTGTAAAACCTAAGTCAATACCTTGAGCAGTATGGATTGAAATGTTGTCATTCCAATCACTCTCCCCGTTCATCGGTCTCTCGACATGGTCCATTCTGTCTCTTTTTTGTACATTCATTCATCACTAGCACCTTTACGGTGTGATGGATGATATGAATCAAAAGGGAGTGGATGGCTTGATGACGTCCGACCGACATGAATGGAAGAGGAAACATACTGCGCCGACCCCAGATGGACTGGGAACAGGGCAGGTAGAAAATTTATGCAAACTAACATCAGGCCCAGCTCTTTTAATAGTGTTTTAACAGCCAACGGTGTGAAAACACGTTCTTTTCACGGAGCAGCCGTGGGCACATAAAAGTCGAATAAAATATTTGCATTGTTCCCGCACCTACGTGTCTGTGATTACGTTGGAACCGTGCCAGTCGGGAAAGACTGGAGAAATCGGGAATAAATACTACATACCCCGTTTCTACGGGTGCTTGAACATTGATGAGATTGGAATGCTGATCGTAGGCAATCTGTGTAATTCTCATAATTCCTCACTATAGTGAGTGAAACGCGCAGGTAAGGCCCTGTACCTGTACACACAAAACTGTGATGCGACGTCGCAAAAGTAAAAATCTGCTCGCCGCGTCGCAAGAGCTTGGGAACTGATTCGCATCGCGCATTCTTTCAAATTCATTTCCCTTTGTTTCGCCGCCCCACGATACATTTTTGATTTACTTTAATTTTTTTAAATTATTTGTAAGGAAAACTTTACAACCTACCGTTTTTGCTTATAGTAATATAATTTACGAATCTTGTCTGTCAATTATAAAGTTTGTCTAATTAAAATTACACTTGAAGGCAGAATTACGGTGATCAATCTTTTTAGTCTCATAAGAATATTAAAGTTATATATCATAGAATATAAAATAGTATAGCCGTGTGGTGACGGCAGAGTAGAATACAATTGTCACCACCCCAAATCTCTCCCGTGGGTGTCGTACAAGGCGACTAAGGATAAATCAGTAATGAGGAATGGGCAGCAGCGTTCTTCTTATACCACCTAGCAATGTACTGCGACTTTTGTGCCCGATAAATGGCAATAGGCTCGCCACCTATTACATTGGACCTAACATAATTGGCGAAACGTGGGTGCTAGTTCACCTCTGCCTACCCCTTTGGGGATATAGGCGTGATTTATGTATGTATGTATGTAATTACTTGTGGTGTTTTATTTAATATAGAACTCTAAATTAGCCGTAAATAAATTGTCACTTGTCAATAAATTATCCGTGTGGTGACGGCAGAGCAGAATACAATTGTCACCACCCCCATCTCTCCCGTGGGTGTCGTACAAGGCGACTAAGGATAAATCAGTGATGAGGAATGGGCAGCAGCGTTCCTCTTATACCACCGTCCTGGCAATGTACTGCGACTTTTGTGCCTGATAAATGGCAATAGGCTCGCCACCTATTACATAGGACTTACCATAATTGGCGAAACGCGGGTGCTAGTTCACCTATGCCTACCCCTTCGGGGATATAGGCGTGATTTATGTATGTATGTATGTAAAATAGTATTACCTATTTATAACTTGATGGCGATAGCGTGAATTGAGCAATGTTCGCTATGGTCGGTCATTGGATGGGAGACCAATAATTCTCTACAGTTCCTCATCCAGAGTGATAGATAATAAAAATTAAAAGCGAGGAATCGATGAAATCATCGAGTCAAAGTAAGATCGATATGAATAGAAAAGGTAACATACTGCTATGCTAGTTATCTTAACTACATTTTAGAGTTCTACTGTGAGTCAGAAAATCTCGCAATTGACCATTGAGTTTTATAAGGTACATGCAATTGACAAAAAAATATATTTTCAACTTACTTTTACTATGAACTTGTATGAAATTAGACCAAAACATGAAAGTACCCATATATTTTATTTCTTTTAATCATGTCGTCATGTTCCATAATAAAAAAAAACATTATTAAAATTCCGGCCATTCTAAGTAGACGTAAGCGCCAAATGACGTCATAAGTACGGCTGAATGCCGAAATTACTCTTCGGCGTCGTTATGACGCGAAAAAATATTCCTTGTCAAAAAGGATAGACAATATGGTGTTTCCGTTTTATTCATAAAAACAGATTCTATTTCGAATATTCTAAGAAACTACTAATTTTCTAGAAACTTATTTCTTATTCTCTCGCAAGGGAAGCAAAGGTGTTAACTTAAACTGTCGCCTTTGTGACATCATTACACGTTTATACGTTTTTTATTTTCCTGCAATTAATAAATAATTAAATATTATTGAAATCTGGGTAAGAGAATAGTAGTACCTAGATTATATACCAAGGGCGATAAAACAAGAAAGTTCAGATTGCAAGGGCCAGTGTTGTGAGTCGACCCATGGCCCAAGGCCTGTGCCCCAGCAGTGGGGACATTAAGGGTGGTGATGGGGATAGTGATGGTCTGTGTGCCGTGTGGTGACGGCAGAGCAGAATACAATTGTCGGCACCCCTATATCTCCCGTGGGTGTCGTACATGGCGACTAAGGATAAAACAGTGATGAGGAATGGCTGCATTCCGGCTGCGTTCCTCTTATACCACCTAGCAATGTACTGCGACTTTTGTGCCCGATAAATGGCAATAGGCTCGCAACCTATTACGTGAGACTTAACTTAATTGGCGAAACGTGGGTGCTAATTCACCTCTGCCGATCCCTATACTAGGTGTAACAGAAATTTCCAGTAATATTTAAATGGGTTATTCAGGCCATCAAACTGTACAACCTTCACTACGGGATCTAAATCCAAATCTCAGAAAAAAAAAATTCATTTCCCCATACTAAGGTGAGAGCCAGCTGACATCAGTTTGTATGGGGAAGTGTTTATTTTCTTTTTGAGATTTTGTTGTTAGTCTCATAGTTAAAGTTGTTCATTTTGATGGCCTGAATAACCCGTTTAAATATTACTGCACATTTTTTTACACCTCGTATACCCATAGGCGTGAATAATGTATGTATGTATGATGATCTGTGACCAGTGGAGCCTGTGCTATTTATACAGTGATTTTATATACGTTTTCGTTTCTAGGTGAATGGCATCGTGCTGCATGGGAGGTGCCACCTGAACGCGTCCGCCATCATCAAAGGCTTGATTGGTCCGGTGTTCAAGATCATATTGCTCAGGTGAATCATTCCATTATTATGAAAGACCTTACAAAGAAAAATAGACAAAGGAAATTGTGGGTTCAAAATGTTCGAAATATTCGTTCGTCATGATGCGGAAACGCGTGAATGCGGTGAATGCCCTTGTCTATAACATATACCTAATGTTCAAAATGAAAAATAGGTCACAAAAAATTCTTGATGCGGAAACTATTATTTATTTCGAACTTTGTCTATCCTAAGAAATTGAAATAATTACTTATTTGAAGCTTCAGACTTTTTTTATGCTACACCCACCAATCCGCACTGGGCCAACGTGGCTATGGCTGGATGGAGAAAAGGTTCTCCCTATATTCCTCCATCCATAGGGACGGCCTGTGCCCCAACAGTGGGGACCTTAAGGGGCTGGTGATGATGATGACGAATGAATGTAAAATTAATACAATTTCTATTGTTGCAGACGAAAATCAGCGCTTGAGGATGTCGCTGTGAAACCTCTCACTCAGTTCCCAGTCGCTTTAGATGAAGACGTAAGTACTTGCCAAATAAGGTCCTATTCTTATCCATTTATTGAAGATGCATGACAGAGTCACAGTCCATAAAATTAAATAAATGACTGAAATCGTAATGCAAGAAGATATTTCAGAAGTTTTTACCGCCTCCGTGCTCTAGTGGTTCGATCCCCGAGGTCCCGGGTTCGATTCCCAGGGAAGTACAACGTACACGGTTTGGTTGGTGGTAGGACTTTTTTCAAGTCCGCCTGTCAGCTACAGGCTACTACCATCTTATTAAAATCTGTCGCCATCAACAATGTTTTTGTGTTCCGACAATTTGTGATAAGATCCAGCCCCTCTGCGATTAAGGGTTCCAGGTGAAGCTCGATTCCACCTTCGGCCCTTATTGTCACTTGCTTCAGGTGCGATGAAGGCCAAGAGCTTCAGTTTCTACCATAAAAATGGTTATAACTTCGGAAGTCAACTATTATGCGACATTAATTATGTAAATTGATACGTTACTGTTTTTCGTTAGCACTATCACATTATCATTAATAGGATACTCATAAAAGCCGCCAAATAGTCGTTAAAATACCGTAATTAATAAAATGGACAGGTAATTAGTAAGGACATTATCTACTGAAAATGGTTTAGGACCTGCCCTCTTTATTTGGAACTTAGGAAATATGAAAATTAATGACACGCTCGTTCTAATTGAAGGAACAAATAACAGTAAAAATAGACTAAGATAAAAGATACGGCACGCCACCAAACCCTTGTCAAATTATAAAAACCGCAGTACATAACTTCAAGCATCTAATTAAAGTTGGTATTTACCTGCTTTTCAGCTACTTGTAACAGTACATTAAAGTAATAATTAGCACCAATTATTGGTTAGAAAAAGTTTTTTAGTGGTTAGAAAAAGTTCGAAAATTATAGTATGGATGCCGGGAATCGAACCCGCGTCCTCTGCATTCCGGGTAGATAACTTTTAACTTTGTTGATAGCAGATAGTTTGTAGTAGTAGATAGCCTATAACTTTTTCTGACCAGATTTTTTTTGTGAACATTTTTCTAACATTTACTCTAAATACTTCATAAATCACTTCTATATCCCCGAAGGGGCAAGCAGAGCTGAATTAACACCCATTTTTCGCCAATTAAATGAGGTCCCATGCAATAGGTGGCGAGCCAATTGCCATCAGGCCGCAGTATTTATAATTGTATATTACCTCGTGGTGTAAGAGGAATGCTTCCCATTATTCATCGCTGTTTGTACCCTTAGTCGCCCTGTACGACATCCATGGGAGAGATGAGGGTAGTGACAATTGAATTCTGCTCTGCCGTCACCACACGGCACTTAACTTCTTCATAGCAATATTCAGCAGCGTTCCTCTTGTACCACCTAGCAATGTATTGCGACTTTCGTGCCCAATAAGTGGCAATAGGCTCGCCACCTATTACACGACCTAACCTAATTGGCAAAACCTGGCTGTTAATCCACCTCTGCCTACCCATTCGGGGATAAAGGCGTCATTTATGTATGTATGTATTAAGTACAACTTTTACGCACATTCGAAATTCAGGCGATAAGCGTCCATTTTTTTTCCAAATTGCTCAGAATTTGCATATCTACGAACTAAATAACAGTAGGTACAGCTCTGCAGTATAATCAATTGTGCGTTATACAAATTAATACGGTAATTGAGACATTCCAATGCAGCACCAACAGAATCGCCCTTAAGGGGACATTCAGTTGCTAAATATTATGGGAGGGGGGAAATTGGGGCGCGGCGTAATGTTGGAAACAGTTTTTTTATTAAGAGCGAAAAAAATGGCTGCTCAGCCTCCATTATTATAATATTGACATATTCTTTGCAGTTTTCTAATGACTTACTTAACTATGGTCATCCGTTATAACATTGAATAAATTGCATAGAAATCGTCAGTATTTTTAGAATGATCGCCGATACAACGTATAGTGCATACATACATAAATCACGCCTATATCCCCGAAGGGGTAGGCAGAGGTGAACTAGCACCCACGTTTCGCCAATTATGTTAAGTCCCATGTAATAGGTCGCGAGCCTATTGCCATATATCGGGCACAAAAGTGTCGCAGTACATTGCTAGGTGGTATAAGAGGCACGCTGCTGCCCATTCCTCATCACTGATTTATCCTTACAACATAAAGTGAAGTCATTAAAATATCCTTAGTTAAAGTAAATGAGTGGTGTATGTCTGACTGAAGTGTTTAAATGTAGCTTCTCTGTGGCAAGGACGAAGCTTTGCGTAAACTAAGGAATGTTCGCTAAGGCCGGTCATTGCATGGGTGGCCAACAATTTTATATCTCGTATTCCTCCGTGCTTCGGAAGGCACCTCAAGGTCTTTATTTTCGCTTATAAGATAGGTGCGAATGTACGACATACTTATCATTATTTGTTCCTTCGTTCTAACTGTAAAGACTACATGACAAGTCACACGATACATTTAACCTCAGCGATTTAGTAATCACATCCATTGTTTACCTTGAGTTTAGCTAGAGTCAATTGAAACTAGCTAGTGATAGCGACAAAATATTTCGGTTCCTATTGCCAAACAGACGCTTTGGCTGTTGCTAGGCCTTTATCATCGTAGACGACGTGAGTCCGAGGTCGGTGACCTCATCTTCCAAACCAGAAGTGCCAGGTTCGAGCCTCGATTAATTCAGAAAACCTAGATTTATGGGTTTTGTTGGAGGTTAAATTAAATTTGTAAATGATCAGGCTAAACTGTTTGGTCTTGGAATTAATGGTTTTGCTAACGTTATGAGATTCAAGCTTAACCTATGACCTTCGCCGAAAGTTGCTTAGTCCATACAATATCGCCGACTTAAATCAATGCACGGTGCCTTTTTGAGCAAATAGTGTCGTATTTATTAACTAATTAATTATTAACTAACTTCTTCTCCCTGCCTTGTTCCCAGTCTATCTGCGGTCGGCGCAGTATGTTTCCTCTTACATTCATATCAGTCAGACGTCATCAAGCCATTCACTCCATTTTGATTCATATCATCCATCACACCGTAAAGGTGCTAAGTGATGAATTAATGTATAGAGAAGAGATGGAAAGGACCACGCCGAGAGATCGATGAATGAAGAAAGTGATTGGGATGACAACATTTCAGTCCATACTGCTCAAGGTTTACAGTTTACAGTCGGTTGCCTGCTTGACACCAACCCACGTTGGGTATGCTCTTGTTGGTAGTTTTCCCTCCACCATTCGGGTGCCCCAAGGTGCTTATTGGTCTACACCGGGCAATCTCCCTCAGTCGACTTTTACGACACCCCTGGCGTGAGCCGGGGCTGGCACTTTCAAACTTATTTTTTCGCTCCCAGGCCAACATGGAAGATTATTGTCCTTACCACATCCATATTAACAATTTAATCTCTATTGCAAGGAGTATTCTGTGGTCCGTCGCAACTTTGCACTTCAAATGTAGTGGCTGTGTGACCTATCACTGGTTCATTCAACCTGCGTTGATCCAGTTTGTGGTTTCACGATTAATGCACCTATATTCTTGCACACATGGCTCTAGGTGCTACTAACTGATTTTCATGTCAATTATACATACCGAGGTCTTCTTCTTCTAAACCTTTAGACACCTTTAGGGCTGCTTCTCCCTACTCAACTTGAATTGTTCACCTGTCGCTAGTTCAACCAACCTTGATCCGGTTGTCATATAACGATTCTTCACCATCACCCTGCTCACCCTTATCCCATCCTATTAGGGTCGGCGCAGTATGTCCTCTTTCTCCTTCTCTCCTGACACTTGTCATCTGCTCATCCACACCCATCACCTTCATATCACACCTCACATAACCCATCAATCTTTTCAGTGGTCCTCCACTACTTCAACATCCATGGACATCATGTCCATGGCTTTTTTAGTCACATTCATGGCATCCCGTCCCATAACATGTCTATACCAAGCTAAACGGCTCACTTTCAACTTTTCTGTTCAGACTACCTCTTACGTACTCATTCCTTATCTCATCCATTTTTGTAAGATATGGAAGGAGTATGTACCTAAGAGGTAGTATATTAACGATTAATTCTCACGGGTGTCGTAAAAGTCGACTAAGGGAGATTGCCCGCCGGTGTAGACCAATAAGCACCTTGGGGCACCAGAATGGTGGAGGGCAAACCACCAACAACAGCACACGCAAAGAGGGTTGGTGTCAGGCAGGCGGCCGGCTGTAAAACCTAAGCCAAAACCTTGAGTGGTATTGGTTGGAATGTTGTCATTCCACTCACTCTCTCCGTTTCTCGATATGGATATTACATTTTACATTCATGGATGGCTTGATGGCGTCTGACTGATATGAATGGAAGAGGAAACACACTGCGCCGACTCCAGATAGACTGGGAATGGGCAGGGAGAAGAAGAAGAAGTATGATGTGAAGGACCCTTGTCAAACGAATGGTTTAGTTCCTTCAAAAATTAAATTAAATACCTACCAAGTTATAAATAAGTTATCTTCACTCAAAGAGTATCGATAGCTATCTATTGATAACTGTCGAAATTCCTTGAGACATTCAAGAGACTTGGTTGAGATATTATTCTTGAGTGACGAAAAAATAATTATACTATATGTTTATTATTAGTGCATATGACCTTGTGGGCATGGAGGTCTCTGTCTCACTTGTATACACATGATGTCTCACTCGCACAGTTTACTATACAATTTTCCTACATGCGCCCGCAAAGGAAATCAAACCCTTTTGTTTTCCCATTAAAGTCCATTATCGCGCTCGGTTACCGTTTTCAGTGTTTATCTTTACGTTCCGTTGTAATGAGCCTTAAGTCGCGGTGGGTGCGGCGAGGAATTGCGACTCTGCCGTGTGGTGACACGGGCGTTATTGCTTTGCACCTGTCGCGATATAGGTGTTGGAGCGTTTTATATTTTTGTGTATGTTATCTTTCATTTAGTAATGTCATATGTGAGCATTTTGTATTTAGTTCCCTTACATTTTATCGCGAACTTAGACGTGTCGGTATTAGTTAGTGACTTGGAATAACTAAAAATTGACTAAAAGTGATCGTGTGTAACAACTAATTAGCTATAAGCAAGTTGTGTGGTTAGTTACAAGTTTCTGGCTTAACTGTGGTGTGGTTCAAGTTATTTGTGGACGGTTTCGTTAATTGTCTAACTGAAACGCCGCATACTTAAACTGTTAAATCATTTACATGGCTAATTAACTAACTTCAAGATGTACAGACAGACAACATCGGACGACAAGAGGCAGTTTAGTTTATTTAATTAACTCTCCTGTAGCCGGGTGAATACAATTGTCACCACCCCTATCTTTCCCGTGGGTGTCGTACAAGGCGACTAAGGGCCTGTTACATAATCGACGGGTAAGTTCTGGATAGCTTACTTGGCAGTTCAATTGACATAAATTTCGTATTACAACTGTCAAATGATCTGCCGTTCAGAACTTGCCCGTCGATTGTGAAACAGGCCCTAAGGGTAGCATTCCTTTTATACCAGCATTCCTCTAATACCATCCAGCTACTGAAAATATTATGTGCCCGATACATGACAATAGGCTCGCCACCTATAACATCGAACCTAACTCAATTAGTAGTATAAAGTGGGTGTTAATTCACCTCCGGCTACACCTTCGGGGATGTAGGTGTGATTTATGTAATTAACTCTCAAACTGATTGCAATCAATGTAACGTGAGGTTTCTTTCGCATGAAATAACTGTGTATTTACTGTGATACTTGATGTGTTGCCCTCTGTACATCTCATTTGACCTGTTCTCTTTTTCTCTCGCTCACTGTATTCTTTTCTGTATCGTGTCAGAATGTAAGAGTTTTTTCCTAAACAATGGTTTTTTTATGTAATCACGTATTTAATGAGGAGCTTGATAGCGCAATGGATTATCGCGCTCGGCCTACAATTGCTGAAACTAAGCGCTGTTCGCTAAGGCCAGACATTGGATGGGTGACCAAAAATTTACTATCTTGAGTTTCTCCGTGATTCGGAAGGCACGGTAAGCCTAGCTGCATTTCTAGTCGTTATAACTTTATACCTGTGCCGTGTGGTGACGGCAGAGTAGAATACAATTGTCACCACCCCAAATCTCTCCCGTGGGTGTCGTACAAGGCGACTAAGGATAAATCAGTGTTGAGGAATGGGCAGCAGCGTTCCTCTTATACCACCTACCAATAGCAATGCACTGCGACCTTTTTGCCCGATAAATGGCAATAGGCTCGCCACCTATTACATGGGACCTAGCATGATTGGCGAAACGTGGGTGCTAGTTCACCTCTGCCTACCCCTTCGGGGATATAGGCGTGATTTATGTATGTATGTATGTATAACTTAATACCCACTAAACCGCACTGGGCCAGCGTGGTGGTGGGTTGTGGCCCATTCTCCCAATATTCTTCCATCCCTAAGGAAGGCCTGTGCCCCAGGCAACATTAAAAAAGCTCGTGATGATAGATAGATTTTTGCTAAGGCGAGTCTAGACACTGTTTCTTTGATGGGATTTCCTTTTTAGATCCCGTAATAAGGGGCGAACGTATTGCCATTTATCGGGCCCGGCAAGTGCAGGAGAATATTGCTAGGTGGTATAACAAACCGCTTCTGCCCATTCCTCGTCACTGTTTCAACCCTTAATCGCCTTGTACGAGATTCTTGGAGGGATTTGGTTGGTTGGTGGCAGATGTATTGTACTCTGCCGTCACCACACGGCCCCTATTGAAATATCACTGATGTACGATTGCTTAATTAACATTAGGAAAGTCCCCCCTGAGGTCCCACCTGGTTGGCCTTGGCTTATACTATACCAATTACGGAAGACACCAACATTCATCATACATCCGAGAAATTTCACGCTCCGCTGTAATTAAACACCGGATTGTATAATTATTGTTCCGTGAGATAATCTTTGGTTTGCATATGATACGATAATATGTTCACCTTGATCTCAAGCCAGTGATACAACGCTCGATAATAATTATTAATTAATTAATTAATAACACAACTTTGCTTGTTGAATGTGGATATCTCGGTTACGACGACCCTAACTGCCGCACTCAGAGACGTAAAATAACGTTAATGAGTACTTACCGTCAAAAAATGACAATTCAAAAATAGTGTCTTTTCTTGCTGGGTCTATGATCTAGATTTGAATGAAAATTTTTGACATTAAATATTCATTAAAGTTAATTGACGAGTGCGGCAGTTAGATAATATTAAAAAGACACAATAAATTCTTACCTTTCAAAGAGAAAGATATAATCATCAATAAAAGGTCAAAGTAATCATTATCAATTTATGTGATAGCACATGGGACCTTATTCAATTGGCGAAAAGTGGGTGATAATTCACCTCTGCGTACCCCTTCGGGGATATAAGCCCACTTTTCGTCAGTTGAATTAGGTCCCATGTAATAGGTGGCGAGTCTGGCGGGCCTTTGCCATTCCATTTACATTAAATTGCTTGCTATTAAGGAGCATTAGCAGCTTATGCTACTTACTAGCGAGCAATGTACATACATACATAAATCACGCCTATATCCCCGAAGGGATAGGCAGAGGTGAACTAGCACCCACTTTTCGCCAAATATATCAGGTCCCATGTAATAAGTGGCGAGCCTATTGCTATTTATCGGGCACAAAAGTCGCAGTACATTGCTGGGTGGTATTAGAGGAACGCTGCTGCCCATTCCTTGTCACTGATTTGTCGCGAGCAATGTATCGCGGCCTAACTGTTTTCGCTGATGATGCGGCGTACCTTCGTGACTCCAGCCATAGCTCAGCCTCCCCCAGCCCAATCCGCGATTCGTCTCCATTCCCCGAGACAACGGCAGCCTCTCAGAGAACTATTTATTTTGCAAGGGCCGCGTTTAAGTTGACGACGCGACTATTTTTGGGGTTCCGTAAAATGCGAAAGGAAAGACGGAACCCTTATACGACCACACACAATGAAAATTAAGTGAAAAAAAAATATTTAAGAAAATTAAGTTCGAAAATTCTCGAAAACTAATTTGTCCGGATGTGGGAATCGAACCCGCGTCTTCTGTGATCCGGGCAAATGCCTCATATATAGGATTATTTTTCTGTCCGTTCGCCCGTTCGTCCGTCTGTCTGTTTTCGGCACTTATAAGGGAATCAAAATTTATTAGGTATTTATTTATTTTCCGTCGACCTAGAACTATGACATTTGGCAAGTCTACTACAAGTATAGGAAAAAATCATAAAACTGTGCATAATCAAACTTTACTGCATGTCATTTTTCCATTAGAATCGTCAATTAAGCCAATTATAAAGTAGGTATGTTAAATTACAAATTTTTATAAAGATTTTGGTGGTTAGAAAAAGAATTTCGAAAAATTATGATCTTGAGGCGGGAATCATAATTGTTCGAAATTCTTTTTCTAACCACCAAAATCTTTGTACTAATTTTTCTCACATTTATATAATGTTAAAATTAAAATCGAATAGTTTACAAATTTTTGCTAACGTGGTTTTGCAGTTAGCTAATTGAATGCAATTCGATGAGAAAAAAGGTAATAAATGTGTATGTGTTGGTGTGTGTGTGAAGGGTGCTGAGTGTGAGTTCTGTGGGCAGCTCTGCGTATTGGGTCGAGTCCTCACATAAGTATAGGCAGTTTCCTCAATACTTCACTTATAAAAATATTTGTACGGAACCCCCGAAGGCCGAGCCTGACTCGCCCTGGCCCGGATTTTTCCCGTTGCTCCTCAGTTTCGGGCCCAAGTGAGACTGTTTACGTCGAGCCCTCAATTCTCTCCGCACAGATTAATGATGGCAATCTCCGACGGCAGTGTTGCCATAAGCAGCGGTATAAATAAATAAAAGGGGCTAGTTATGTTCTGACGAAGAGTGGAGACCCATTTGACCATTGCCCTGCATTTATTGTTGTTTTTAAAAGTCAAGAAATGTCTAAAAAAGTCAACTAATGCACGAAAGGACGAAAGTAAATTAATGGAAGCAAGACAAAGGTAACAAAAGTGCCGTGTGGTGACGGCAGAGTAGAATACAATTGTCACCACCCCAAACCTCTCTCGTGGGTGTCGTGCAATGCGACTATGTATAATATAAACAGTGATAAGGAATGGGCAGCAGCAACCACTTAGCAATGTCCTGCGTTTTTCGTGCCCGACAAATGGTAATAGGCTCGCCACCTATTATATGGGACCTTACTTAATTGGCGAAAAGTATTGTTAATTTAACTCTGCCCACCCCTTCGGGGATAGAGGCGTGATTTGTGTATCTATTGTGCATTTTTCCGTTACTTTGACGTTATGTACATACAAACATACATAAATCACGCCTATATACCCGAAGGGGTAGGCAGAGGTGAACTAGCACCCACGTTCCGATAATTATATTAGGTCCCACGTAATAGGTGACGAGCCTATTGCCATTTATCGGGCACAAAAGTCGCAGTACTATTGTTAGGTGATATAAGAGGAACGCTGCTGCCAATTCCTCATCGCTGATTTATCCTTAGTCGCCTTGTACGAAACTCTGCCGTCACCACGCGGCTGGACATTGTGTAAATGAAAAAAATATCACGATTTAAAAAGAACATCTTACACAAGAAGATTTTAGTTTTTCGAAATTATCCCGACCTCTTCTTCTTCTTCTCGTCATTATGAAGACTGAGTATTTCCAGATCCCGTTTGATTGTTCTTTGGAGGCCAGAGAAGGCAAACATTTTCATTGACAAAGTCACATTTTTAATGTTCCCAAAATGTATAGCTTTGGCTCCAAACTGTTGACAGTTAAACCGGCTAGGGTGATTCGGTGAAACTTTTATCAACTGTGTTTCGGTTAAGTTGCCGGTTACCTCATGATTGCTATTGTAATCTTCTCCATTTAGGAGTTATCTTTATAGTGGGCACTTAATAATAATAGGCAGAGGTACGAGTACAGACGACGGCACACCAAGACAACCCAAACTTGCAAATTTCTTCAATCGATTGTCGATCTTAAATTGTAAGTAATAAAGCATAAAGCCGATTAAGAAAAAGAGATGTTCCAAAATGGTCCAGGTATTTGTACACTATCTCAAAAAATTGAGAAAAAATATATGATTCTGGGAAAATGCAAATAAATATAAATAATTTACAGTTTTTTTGGCATAAAAACCTTTGAAAACCATTTAAATCACAACTCATTGTAAATAGTAGGTACCCATCTAATGTCAAATAAAGTACGTACTTTATAACAAGTGACATCGTCCTTCCGCCATGACGGTAAGCTAGGCTGTTGTGTTGCACTAAAAGCCTAAATTTAAGTACAACAAGCCAATAAACAGAGCTTAAAAATAGGAATTTAACACTTAAGAACTATTTATAAATTTTCGCCTACAATTTGAATAAGTGTACAAATATAATATACATTTTGGAACATCTCCTTTGACGATTTGTTGTTGCATGGTGTGCTGGCGACTGTACCTCCCACACCGGGCTTATCGACAAGGCTGTCTGCAAACACGCGTTCAGATAACACGGGTTATAGATAAAAAGGGATTTATTTTGAGCTCGTGGATAAAGTATGGTTAGCAAACAGAATTTGGCAATAAATTTACGTTTCATGAAATATGGCTGGGCAGAGAAAGAAGTTGGAGTCTTCTATGCTGGTCTGGGAGCGAACAAATAACGTAGAATAGGCCAGCCCCGACTCATCCTATGGGTATCGTAAAAGCCGACTAAGGGAGATTGCCCGGTGTAGACCAATAAGCACCTTGGGGCACTTGAATGGTGGAGGGCAAACCACCAACAACAGCATACCCAAAGAGTGTTGGTGTCAGGTAGGCGGCCGGCTTTAAAACCTGGCTGTCTCTCCGTTCATCGGTCTCTCGACGTGGTCTGTTCCGTCTATTTTCTATACATTCATTCATCACTAACACCTTTACGAATGCTAAGAGTTATCGTCTCTTTCCGGTGTTGAAAATATTTATAGGTACTTTTATTATGCAGTCATATGAAATTAGACCGAAAATGAAGACACCCGTGGTTTGGTGTTCCGTAGCCAAGGGTAAAACGGGACCCTCTTACTAAGACTCTGCTGTCCATCCGTCCGTCCGTCACCAGGCTGTATCTCATATACCGTGACAGTTAGAAAGTTGAAATTTTTACAGATAATGTAGTTCTGTTGCCGCTATAACAACAAATACTATACACTTACATAAATAATGGTAAGAAACCATTGCGAGAGCCAGACTCGCACTGGCGCACTCGTGAATGGCAATATGGCTCGCCCCCTATTACATGGCACCTAAAATAAGGAAAACGCGGGTGTTAAAACACCTCTGCCTACCCCTTAGGCGGGAACGGCGTGATTTATGCATGTACGAATTGTATTTTACATACTGATTGTACCTACCCATTATCCCAAACAGGACAAAAAAAAATATTGTAATCTAAATGGCATCGACTTCGTTATCTCTTCTACCCACGTGACTCCCAAAAGAAGATTTAACTCGGCATTAAAGTAATATTTGCTAAGCTTTATCAGACGAATCAAATGGCTGTACTAACTAGCGTAAGAACTATACGAACTAATTTAGAAATGTATCCACTAACTATTAATGAAACATTTGTGTCATCACGCCACCAACCAAACAGAGTACAAATTTGTACTGGTTTTGGTTGGTGGTAGGACTTTTTTCAAGTCCGCCTGGCTAGGCTACCACCATCTTATCAAAATCTGTCGCCAAAATAATAATGTTATTGTGTTCCGACAACTGTGATAAGATAGCCAGCCTCTCTGTGGTTGAGGGTGCCAGGTGAAGCTCGATTCCATCTTCGTCCCTTATCGTCACTTACGATCAGGTGAGATGAAGGACAAGAGCTTCCCTATCTAGCATTAAAAAAATACCTGTTACCAGGTTATCTCTGTTTCCTCTTTCATTCATATCGGTAAAACGCCATTGAGCCTTTTGATTCATATCATAATATCACACCGAAAGGTGTTAGTGATGACTGAATGTGCAAGTGATGAAGACACTGGTCTTAAAATGTACTTATATACGAACGGGGAAATCAAACCCGGGACATCGACGTTCAGGTTTAATTGACAACTAAAAGATCTTTTCTCTTTTGGCACAATGACTATTTTAACACTAACTGCAGCACTCAGAGATGTCAATTAACGTTAATGAATTGTTAATACAAAAAAATGGCAATTCAAAACTAGTCGGGTCTGTGGTCTAGATTTGAATGATTTTTTTGGAATTAAGTACTAATTAAAGTTAATTGACGTCTCTAAGTGCGGCAGTAAGTATACCTACCTATATAATTTATAAAATACAGAAATAAAACTGTAAACAACTCCAAGTGTTTTGCACATAAAGAAGTGAACCCACTGAGTCCCACCCAGTGAGTGTCAGCAAGTGATTTGCATATAAAGAAGTGAACCCAGTGAGTGCCAGTGAGTGTGACAATGAGCGAAAAGCGATGACTGTGATGAGCGAACTGAGTACGCGAAGGGCGCATTCAGAACACTACAAGCTACTGCGGTCGATATGGCGGCGGACACTCTCGTTCAAGAAGAGAAAGGTGAGTCAGTGAGTGTTAACAGTTGGGGGTTTCGGGCTACAATGACTAATTTTATGCCCTTGTTGATCTACTAAAGTTATTCTGTGAATGTTTATTGAGCGTTGTTAGCTGTTGGCCCTAAGAATAATTGTTTTATAATAAGAAAATAATTATTTGTCACACAACAAAACTCCATACTGAGTGTTAGTAACGAAATTAAATAATAATAAAAAAATATGTGTGTTTACCATTTAGTGTAAATTAATTATAAGTAAACAATAATTAATAATTGCACAACGCACATGCATATCGACGGTTAATAGCACAGATATATATGAATATACACAGATATATCTGTGGTTAAAAGGTAATAGGGGATAAGCGACATTTTTGTCGAAAACGAGTAATGAATGCCATCCGACTTAAAATTTTCCGCTCTTTCGAATGCGCTTACTCTCATGGCTCATATAGCTTTGTCGGTAATACGCAATTTCTAAAATTAAATCTGATATTGTAATGTCAGTAATATCCTACTACCATTTACAATTTTAATAAGACCCCGTCGCTTATGCAATATTATTTTACAATGATTATTTGTTATTTGATGCTTATGCCAATATTTATTAATTCGTTATACTCAAGTAGGCATCGCACGAGTCGCTTATTCCAAAATCAGTCAGCCATGTGCAGTGACGGTGTACCAAAAAAAACTTACGTCATAGTGGCTATTATATTGCTCAATAACTTATCTAACAGCACTAATGCTTAATAAGATTTGACAGATATCCTAAACAAAATAATTATGTTATAATTACCAAGAAGAAAGAAAGATCCGCCTAGGCCTTCCCCTTCCCATTTCTCCATTCACTATCGCCATGTAAATCCTTTTTGTTATGTCAAATTACTTCTAAAATCAGTCAATTTAATTTTGTATCGGTAACATAATAATAAAATTACTTAGGTCTTATTTTAAAGTAGAATCATGTTGGTTGTGTGTCTATTATTTTAAGAAATGACGTTTAACCCATGTTACCATTTACTTAGATGATGCCGTATGTTGGATATCCTCGTTTTCTCCTTAGTATATGAATCTTGATGTGTACCACATTACCTTTTTTCAACCCACTTAAACTGTTGTTTATGTCTTACGGTTCTACGGTCTCCTCACGGTTTTTTTGCTAATGACTACTTCTTACGCTCCATTACCATTTAGCATAATGAAATGAATTGTCGTTTGTCCCTTTTTACCGATTTAACTTATTCTACAGTCATAATGCTTATACCCTATTACCTTTTTGCATGAGGATATCGAATGTAACTTAGTCTTCTCTACTCTTAATTTCCTTCAGTGTAGATGTAACTTATGCCCAATTACCTCTTACAAAATAAGATAAAATGATTTAAGCGACATTAAAATCCAAAAAACACAGTCGAATCAATGAAATATGAATGTCAAATGATGCTCTGTTTTTTTTATTCTAGATCTGCTTAAATTTTTACCCTATGTCTATAAACAAAAAAGTTATATTAGTTTTTCAGAAATTTGAAACTTTAAACTGATCTCCTGAACAATTTGGTTTTTGTCGCTTATAACCTATTTACCTTTTAACCCTCGATATATAAACCACGCCTTCCTCGAAGGGGTAGGCAGTGGGGAATTAACACCCGAGTTTCGACAAACGTCAGCTCCCATGTAATAGGTGGCGAGCCTATTGCCGTGTATCGGGCACGTAAATTGTAGAACCGAAATTGATAGGTAATAAAAGAGATGAAAGGAATTCTGCTGGCCGTTTCTCATCTTAACCCTTTACTCGCCTTGTATGACACCCGCGGGTGAGATTGTGGGTGGTGACAATTGTATTCCACTCTGCCATCGCCACATAGCAGATAACTAATTATAAAGTCAAGAAATCTTACTTATTTAAAAAAAAAATAATTACATATTTTGTTGGACTATTTGCAATTCGGATTTATTGGTTGTGAATGTTCTGTGAATATAATATTGGGTTTGTCGTTAAAAGGTTGGGGAAAAAGTCTTTTTGCATTAAAGTATGTATAAACTTGTAATAAAATCTCTTTGGCTATACTATTTGTATCTGGCTGGTTTTGGTATCATTGAAAGTTTAAATTTAAAGAACATAATTCCAAATTCAAATTAGGAAAATGTGTGATTTTCATTTGTTTTTCGTACCGCCAAGATAAGTGAATCTAATGAAGAAATTCGATACATTTTAAAATTTTACTACAAAAAAGGTAAAAATGCAACGCAAGCCGCGAAAAAAAATTGGGATGTTTATGGACCTAGTGCAGTGTCTGTGAGAGTAGCACAAATTTGGTTTAAGCGTTTTCAATCCGGAAATTTTGATGTCAAAGATGCACGTCGCTCTGGTCGCCCTATTACAGATAAAATGGATGCCATTGTTGAAAAAGTGGAGCAAGATCGGCATGTCATTAGTTACGACGTAGCTGAAGAACAAAACAGTTTTGCCGCATTTGAAAAAACTGGATACACAAAAAAGCTCGACATTTGGGTACCTCACGAGCTCACTGAAAGAAACCTAATAAACCGTGTACTCATTTGTGATTCTTTATTACGACGTAATGAAACCGAACCATTTTTGAAAAAGCTGATAACTGGTGATGAAAAGTGGATCACGTACGACAAGAACGTGCGAAAAAGGTCGTGGTCAAAGGCCGGTCAGGCTTCACAGACTGTGGCGAAACCCGGGTTAACTCGCAACAAGGTGATGCTGTGTTTGTGGTGGGATTGGAAGGGCATTATTCATTATGAGCTGTTACCACCAGGCAGGACCATCGATTCTGAGCTCTACTGCGAACAACTGATGAGGTTAAAGCAAGAAGTTGAGAGAAAGCGGCCGGAATTAATCAACAGAAGGGGTGTGGTTTTTTATCATGATAACGCTAGACCTCACACATCTTTAGCCACTCAGCAAAAATTAAGAGAGTTTGGCTGGGAGGTGTTCATGCATCCGCCGTATAGTCCTGACCTTGACCTTCAGATTTCCACCTGTTTCGGTCTCTTCAGAATTCTTTAGGCAGTGTCAGGTTAACATCACGAGAGGACTGCCAAAACCACTTGTCGCGGTATTTTGACCAGAAGTCCCAAAATTTCTATAGCAATGGGATCATGTCTCTACCTACAAGATGGCAAAAAGTTATCGAACAAAATGGTACCTACATACTTTAGTTAAATGTAAATAAACTATATTAAAAAATGTTTTGAATTTTCTAAAAAATGCGAAGAAACTTTTTCCCCAACCTATTATGTAATTATTAGATTTAATTACTACTTAAAAATTACCAGTTAAATAGAAATTATAAGTTCAGTGTTTCCTGCTCATACAGAGCAGATTATTTAATTATTAGGGCGATTTGAACTTTATAATAATTCACCATAGAAGCCATAATTGCAGGTGATGAAGCTATAAGCCTACGGGGTTTCACATGACCCACCCATAAATAATAGTAGGAGGGGACAATGGGAACGTACAGTTGTTCTATTAATATTCGAATACTGAAATAGTTATCTAGTTGCGACTTTGGGAATAAACCTTAGTAGTTAGTACCTTCGTATTTCAAGATTAGAAAGAATTATAGAAAAATTTAAGGTCTTGTACACAAAACTCGTACCTACGTTTTTATTTTTACAAAATATTGCTTTCGATAAAAGTTGTTAGCATAGCGGAATATCAAAATATAAAAACTTTCTCGAGCATTAAATTAATTTTTATTTAACTGAACTGAATTAATCAATAAGAAAAACGTACAGACTTAGATTAGGATGTGTGCTGAATCTAAAAAGACCAAAAATTTCTCATTTTGTAAAGTTTAGGGGAGTGAAAACGACATCACTCGAGACAAAAGTATTCAAAAAGACACTTCATAATCCTCTTAAGCATTACGTTTTGTACAATATTATGTCCTATATTTGTATAACTATTTGTTTTCCCGAATAAAATAAAAGAAAATTTTGCACTTACTCGCTTCTGCCAGATACCCTCTATATTTATTGGCTTGGTTATTTCACCTATTACCTACACGTTTCGTGGTCATTTATCTTAGTTTCATCCAGACACACTTCCTGCAGCATCAATCATAATTTATATCAAAGGATCTCGTGTAATAGTATACTCAATGTTAAACAATAAAGGGGACAAGTCGATGGCTTTCTTGATAAAGTAGTGACATTAATCGGCTGGTTTGTCCGTTTGGCCAATAGCCAAGAGATCTGGGTTCGAATCCTGGCAGGAGGAAATGTTTGTGATGATCACAGACAATTTTGTTCTCGAGTCTTGGTTTATTGTTTATGTAGTATGTTATAATAAATAAAGAGTGATGACGGCAAAGCAGAATACAATTGTCACCCATCTCTCCCACGGGTGTACAAGGCGACTAAGGGCCGGTTTTATGATGCATAGTTAACTCAACCAATTGTTAAAATTTGTTACTAATAATATCAGACTAACATTTAACAAAGTAACAATATCAGACTGATATTTAACAAAGTGACAATATCACTGATATTTAACCATTAGTAACATTAGTAACTAAAATTTTATTGTTAATAATTGTCAAATATGAGTCTGATATTGGAAAATTACGAACAATTTTTAACAATTGGTTAGGCTAACTATGCATCAAAAAACTGGCTCTAACGGTTAAGACAGCGAGCAAAGGGCAGCAGCGTTCCTCTTATGCCAGCTAGTCATGTTCTGCGATTTCCGATGGGACCTAACCTAATGGGATATAACGCGTAACAGACTTGGAATTCGTGATATTAATGATTCTCTCTTCTGTTTCTAAAATTTAACTTTCTTTTAAATGTCTTTTTGTGTTTTTTTTTCTTGTGCGGTCAATATTTTTAAGTGTATTATATTGCACAAGAAATTATAAATAAGTAACCATTCATAAAATACTCACTTAAATTAATAAAACGCTTAAAAACAATATCGACCATTATTTGTTAAGGTAAATAGTTTAGCCTAGGCAGGCACATCCATAAATGCCTGTGTATGTATGTAAGGATACAGGCGGCAAGCGAACACAGTTGTTTAAATTTGCGCTCGCGCCGCCTCTGTGTGTACAGCTGTCACGCACTACGCGATAAACTTCGCACTATAATATTATAGTTAATTAAGGATTGTGTCGCAGCTGTTTCGCTCTATTCGCTTAAGAGCGAGAGAGAGGGCGGCATTGCCTACTGAAGGTTAACTCCCTAAGGAGCTGTTGTCAGATACCTATACACGAACGTAGCGATAGTGGTGTCACGCCATCATTCGATCCAGGGCTGTCGAATGCACAGTGTGCGTTCGACAGCCCAAACAAGATAAAAGACAAATTTTAAAATCCTTGAAAAATTCCAATTAATTTTAATAATTTTAGTATAAATGATAAATTCCAGCACACACATAATTAGACAGGAAAATATATCTTACCAATATTTTACCAAATTACCAATATTTTACCAAATCACTTATAGTTTGAGTCCGACTTCCCAAAGAGGGTAGGTGCCAGGCAGGCGGCCGCCTATAAAACCGAAGTCAAAACCTAGAGCAGTATGGATGTGGAATACTTATAGTCATCCCAATCACTCTCTTTATTCATCAGTTTCTCCACAATATCCTTTCCATGACTCTGTACATTCTTTAATTACCTTTCCGGTGTGATGCATGATTAAAATCGCAAGTGTGGCTTACCCCCGAATACTGAGACGCTTCTCAAATTAATATTGAGCACTGCTTATAAAGTTAGGTGGACAATACCTGTCAGAATTTGTATGAAAAAACGTCAATTTTGACAATACTTAAATGTTAAGCAAACTCAAACTTTGAGTTGCGTTTCTGTATTCAAGGGTTAAAGACGTTAAAAAGAATGGAAGAGGAAACTTTTTCCGCCTATCCCTGATGATAAACTGAGAACTGGACATAAAGATGATTCTGATAATGACGCACTAGTATTTTTGAAACTACCTATAGTTTGACTTAAACGTTAAGTTAAATAATCTATCCGTGTTGTTTACCTACTATTATTAGCTTTTTCTGTTTATTTTTTATCTCTTTAGTTACTTCTTGTGTGCTATTTATATTAACAACTGGCTGTCAGAATAGCTTAGGTCAATATATTAAGGAAAATTCGATAGTTTATATACCTACGAGTGACACGTCGTTTTGCCACTTATCGACTTTTTATGATCCTTACTCAATTGTGTTAAGGTTCTTTTTGAGGTAGATATGTTTTGCAATAATATAGCTAGTCTATGTATCAAGTTATACGTAGAGCTTTATCTGTCTCTAATATTTGTTCGAGCGATTAGCAAAGCGCTGAATTATTTAACTTAACAAGGTCCCTGTATTTTCAATGTATGCTTGTCTTCGCAAAAGGGATATATGTATGTTTATTTATATTCATAGATAAAACGCTTATTCCCGATTATTGTCCCCGAAGGGGTCGGCAGAGGTGTATAGAAAAACACATTTCGCCACCTATAAGGTCTCACTATTTCTATATAGGCAGTGAGGCTATTGCCTAAAGATACACAAAGAAACCATATAAGATTGACCCTTAACTGAATAAGATAATCTAAATAAGATATTATGAGAATATCACAGTAAAATTTTAATTCAGACTAATACCTTGATAACCTAATATTCTGCGGAGTTTACTGTCGGGTAGAGAGATACATACATAAATCACGCCTATATCCCCGAGGGGGTAGGCTAAGGTGAATTAACACCCACTTTTCGCCAATTACAGGACTCTAATTACTAGCTATTCCTCTATCTGACAGTAAACTCCGCATCTTTGAGTAATTTGATGCAGATCAGTCATAGATACTATAAATAAATCTTCAATCATCAGACCATTAGATCCATGGTTAGTTGGTAACAATATTACATATAGCCTACCCCCATAATTACAAAAGACTGTTTTAAGGCCCTACGGAAAAAAATAAGGGTTTTTCAAATGCATTTATCTCGTAATCTATTATAAGCAGCTATTTGATACTCATAATTGTGTAAATTGGGCATAAATGAAAGGGCGTGGAACAGTCCGTTACGCGATTTAAAAACATTTCCTCGATAGAAAAAAATTCAAAGTAACCTCTGATTATTACATTTTTTCAATATTACAGTTAAACGGCTATACATTGAATGGTGAGACTTGTATCAATGTAAAGTGTATATAATTTCCTAGGGATTGCTCGGCGATCATTTGAATAAAAACTGTTAATGTAGTCACAGTTAATTGAAGTTTGATTTGGCGCTTACGTCAAATTTATTGAGCACCGTTTTAACTAAATCACTGATCTGTCTCTTTTTGTCACATTGTGTTTACGGTGTGATGAAAAGAGATCTGTATCAGTGATTTAGATATAACAGTGTATTGAAACTGGTTTGTTATTATGAATAAGGGGTTAGTTAGTATACGTGTTATAGATATATTTATTTAAGGAATAGAAAAACGACGCAACGTCGGTTGAAGACTGTGAGATACAATTATATTATTTTTTGCAATTACAGCCCAGATTCTGAGCACTGTCAATAATAAGCTTCAATTAAAATTAATGTCTTCGCTGTAACCACCAGTGATTTAAGTGCCAGTGATTTAATTACGCCGATCGTTGAGTGGGTAATTACAATTGCATTGTGTTGTTTGTTGCAGTCGGAAGACAGATTCGCTGGGTACAGGGGCGTAAGAGACATCACGATCAAGAAGGTGAGCATGAACTAAAATATTCTGTAAACTATTTTCATTTGAACATTATAATATGAATTAGTATTTTGATTTTAATCAAAACATTATAAGAATATTTAAAAAATTTGCACAAAGAATATTGTAATTAGAAAAAGCATCTGCCCGGATCGCAGGGGACGCGGGTTCGATTCTCGCATTAAGACTAAAAATTTTCGAACTTTTTCTAACCACAATTTATTCAATTTATTTGGTTATAATTATTGTTGTAAGCCGTTGCATGGAGGTGATATACTTCTGACACAGAATGAATACATACTATATCTACAGAAGCATAAACACCGGGAAAGGTTATAGGTCATAGTATACCTGTACCTTTAACGAAGTAAATAATGAGGCTTACGGTTATACATCAAGTCTTCACATAATATTATTTGATACACGAAACAAACACTCCGCTTTAGGTACTGTACCCAGTCTCATATTCCCAATAGGGTAGAATAAATGTGCTGCTATATTATAATGATATCTCATTATAAAATTAAATGATTAAATTACAAATATTAAAATTTTATCGCTAGTTATTGAAAACTAGGTAGGTTGGGGGGTTGATTGCTCGTGCGCGGCATGTTTCGGTTTATGTGATTGGCGAGTTGTGGGATTGTAGTTGGTGCTTTCCAATGTACCTGCAATTTTATAACTCGTTAACAATGATGGGTTTCTCTACAGCGTGCCGTTCTGCTAGCGAGGCGTTGGGCTCTGGTGCGTTTAGTATCAACTTTGGTATTGAGCGCGTCGGGGTCGGCGCTTGGTTGCGGATTAGGGCGTGGGTGGGTTTGGGTTTTGGAGACCTATCATTATAAACTGAGGCATACTGCGCACTCCCCAATCTTTTCTTGGACACACGGTTTGTCGATGTCTAGCGCAGTGACGATTCATAAGTAAATTGTAATCATACCAGATATGAATAAATGAATTTTGACTTTTTCTTTGACTTTTGGCTAAGGAACTGTACCCAGTCCCACATTCCCAATAGGGTAGAAGAAATGTGTAATATTACATACATACATACATAAATCACGCCTATATCCCCGAAGGGGTAGGCAGAGGTGAACTAGCACCCACGTATCGTCAGTTATGATAGGTCCCATGTAATAGGTGGCGAGCCTATTGCCATTTATCGGGTACAAAAGTCGCAGTAGGTACATTGCTAGATGGTATAAGAGGAACGCTGCTGCCCATTCCTCATGACTGATTTATCCTTAGTCGCCTTGTACGACACCCACGGGAAAGATTTGGGGTAGTGACAATTGTATTCTACTCTGCCGTCACCACACGGCAAGTGTAACATTAGGTATAATGATATCTCATTATCATATTAAAGTGTTAAAACCATCTCATCAACGTAGATTAAGGGTTGAAACGATCACATTCGCAAAAGACAATTGAAGATTTGATCTTGATCTCCAGGGCCCGTCTGGACTCGGCATCATGATCATCGAGGGCCGCCACACGGAGGCGGGCAGGGGCATCTTCGTCTCTGACTTGCAGGAAGGCAGCGCAGCTGAACAGGTAACTGTCCCGAATATTAGCCACGGCCACCATTGAATCATCATTACCATCCCTATAACTGCTGGGGCATGGATAGAATAAATGTATCAAGGCCGGTTTTGGAAAATTTAGATCGTCATCATCGTTCAATCTCAGTGTAGTATAAGTGCCAATTATTCTTTTTTTCTCAGAACAGGGGGTTCCACGTAGATTTTTCCTTAATTTCTTTCTTAATGATACAGGAGTTCTATTGCGAATATCCCAACAAAATTGTCGTCCAGTTTGCCCGGATTTTGCTTGACGTTGGTTCGAGAATTTTATTTTTTAAATTCTGACATTTTATTTTTACTGTTAGGCCCCTTTCATTCTACGGCGTGTATTTTGTATGAAGCTACGCAACCGGCCACACGCCGAAACATGAAATTTCATTATTATACATAATGGCACTCCTGTAGGTATCATTAAGAAAGAAATTAGGAAATAATTTACGAGGAAACCCCCCTGAAAAAAGAAAAAAATCTCTAAGCTTTGTGTGCAAGATTTAAAATGTCTCTATTTTAAGCTGTCTCTTTTATTCTAGGATAGGTATCTTACTAAATGCCATAGGATATCTTACTAATTATTGTTTCAACTCTGTAATTGTGAGATGTAAGTATCATTCATATTTTTATTCACACTTTGCAGGCCGGTCTCCAAATCGGCGACATGATCCTTGCCGTCAACAGAGATTCCTTGCTCAGCTGCAGCTACGACGGGGTGAGTTTTCAATTCTTTTTCTTCTTCTTCTCCCTGCCCTGTTAACAGTTTATCTGAGGTCGGCGCAGTATGTTTCCTCTTCCATTCATATCGATCAGACGTCATTAAGCCATCCACTCCTCTTTGATTCATGTCATGCATCACACCGAAAAGGTGCTTGTGATGAATGAATTATAGAAAAGGGATGGAACGGACCATGTCGAGAGATCGGACTATTTTAATAACCCCTATATTTGTACAATTACAGTTATCAACTTCTTTTATATCTTTCTAGTCAACATCACTTGCCTGCTATCTCTCTTTAAAGCTAGCTCTCTTTCTCTCTCCATTTGTGCCTTCTACTGTCAAAGTTTCAATATTCAACTTGTTTCTTCCATGAATATCCTTTATCCCATTAGTTCGTATTCTGATTCCTTTTAAAATTTCTTCACTTATGTATAATAGTTTAAATCTTCAACTTGTTTCTTCTAAGATTCTCCTTATTCTTATGCTGTCATGATGACCGAAACCTTAAACCCCCTGAAGCATAAGACCTTAATCCTTTTTGTAAGGAAATAATCTTGGAATTTCAGGCAGCAGCAAAGCTGAAGCAGACAGAGGGTGTGGTGGTGTTGACGGTGTGCAGCCCCAACATGAAGAGTGGGGACGAGGCCGGCGCCACCACGCCAGGTACATACATACATAAATCACGCCTATATCCCCGAAGGGGCAGGCAGAGGTGAACTAGCAGCCACGTTTCTCAAGTCCATGTACCCCCAATAGGTGGCGAGCCTATTGCCATTTATCGGGCACAAAAGTCGCAGTACATTGCTAGGTGGTATAAGAGGGAACGCTGCTGCCCATTCCTCATCACTGATTTATCCTTAGTCGCCTTGTACGACACCTACGGGAGAGATTTGGGGTGGTGACAATTGTATTCTACTCTGCCGTCACCGCACGGCATAATAATTTGAAAAATGATTTATAGTAAGAATTTAGTATATGGAGAGTTCTTGTGTGGAATAAAGTGTTTGTATTGTATGTATGATTCAACAGGTGGCAGCGCAACATCGCGCCCCGCGAGCCGGAATCAAACCCCGGACCCCGGAGCTCTGGCTTCTCGACCTCACACGCCTCGGCCGGCGCCTTCACCCGTCAAAGGTGAGATACAAAAAAATATATACTGTTAACTGTCTACATTCTACTAAACGACTACCAACATTTGGGTGATATATTTATTTTTATTTGAGAAACGGAAAGTTTTAGGGGAGTGAAAACGTTATACACTCGCGACAAGTACCTATTCATAAAGGAAATGTAGGCATTACTCGCGACGCGTATTGGCACTTCGCAATCTGACGGCGGGTCTTATCTACGGTAAAAGTAGATAGGCTTACTAAAGTTCAGTTGACTAGATTTTTTTGTTATATTACAATAACTAACAGAAGCTGCTAAGCAACTAAGCTGTAGTACGTCTCTTCAACTGATGACAACATTTCAAAAATGACAACCTCCTAAAATAAACATACCGTTTCTTTATTTTCCAATCCTGACTTCGAAAATATTTTTATTAATTTTTTTTATTACTTAATTACAGAGAAAAAAATAAAATGTAAAAAACATGCGATGACGTCACGATCTTGGATGTATGAATTAAAACGTTTGCCTTCCTAGATGGGAGAATGAAAATGTTATCATAGACATGATGACAGACGTCAGTCATAAATCAAATCCAATGTCATTAATTGTCATCGTCGAAATTAACAATATTAGAGTAGCAATAAATTGAAATCCCTCATAAACTTTAATTTAAAACGTATTTGACTTAAAATTAGTTTCAAACATTTCAGATAAAATGTTTTTTCAATTTTGACAAGTGATTTTTTTATTTTTCGAGTCAAGAGTGATTTCGCCATTCGTCCACGACAGTGACGTCACTTGGCACTTACGTCTGTTTAGAATGACCGGTATTTCAATCATGATTTTTTGTATGAAAACGACGGAATTCAGAAGTATTAAAAAATATGAGTGTCTTCATTTTCGATTTATTTTCATATAACATCATAATAAAGGTATGTTGAAAAAATTAAATGTTGTCAATTGGGACGCGCCGTAAGAAATATAATCATTACAAAGAAATTTGTGGTTAGTAGAAGTTCGAAAAGTTATACGAACTTTTTTGTTTTATTGAGGTACAAAATTGTTAAAATGTGAAACAAGATGGGCATACCCCCTTCTAAAGTAGGTTCTCACTAACTTTAATTGACGTCTCTAAATAAATACGGCTGTAAGTATCGCACTCAGAGACGTCATAAACTTTAGTGAATACTTAATGTCAACCAATTTCAATCAAATCTATACCCTAGACCCGGCAAGAATAGAGACCAATTTTGAATTGTAATTTTTTGACATTAAGTACTCATTAACGTTAATTGAGGTCTCTGGGTGCGGCAGTAAGACTCAATGAATTGTCTCCTTTCCAGCCGAGCCCCCGCCTGACCCAGCCACGGCGGCCATAGTGCCCAACCAGGAGACCGTCATCGAAATCAACTCGGCCAACGAGGCATTGGGCCTGGTGCTACTCGGAGGCAGCGACACGCTCATCAATGTAAGCCCATTCTTAACCGTGGTGACGGCAGAGTAGAATACAATTGTCACCACCCCCATCTCTCCCGTAGGTGTCGGACAAGGTGATTAAGGGTAAAGACAGCAATGAGTGATGGGCAGCAGCATTCCTTCTGTACCATCTAGCAATATACTGCGATTGATGTGCCCGATAGATGGCAATAGGCTCGCCACCTATTACATGGGACCTAGCTGAATTGGCGATAAGTGGATGTTAATTCACCTCTGCCTACCTCTTAGGGGATATAAGCGTGATTTATGTATGTATATTATTAATAACCGCCGCCGTAGTCCAATGATTCGCCCATTGGAATGATCATTCCAGGTCCTGGGTTTGATTCCCAGGGGAGTACAGTGGTCCTGGTGCTCATTAATTTAAGCCCATTCTTAACCGCCTCCGTAGTCTAGTGGTTCGCCCATGGGACCGATCCTGAGGTCCTGGCTTCAATTCCCGCAGGATTACTAATTCGTAAGTACTCGGTTCGGCTCGGTTGGTGGATGGACTTTTTTAAATAACGTCTGGCTAGCTACATCGGCCTATAAAGCAGTATTTACGGAATGCCGCTAATCCGCCGGTGTAATGATGTGGAATTCCAAAGAAGATTTCGACTTACTGGAGGTTCCTCACTGTAGGGTAAAGCCGTAACTGAACATACTGATTTCAAGGGTGTTTTTAAGATTTCCTTGAGGTGACCACGACTAAGATCAACTAGAGGAAATCTCGAGGAACCGACTATGCATATGGGTGTTAAGGTGTTTTCCACTAGAGTGGCGAGATGAGACGAGAAGAGAAGAGAATTGAAATTTGTATGGCAAATTATCAATCCTCTCCTAGCGCATCTTTGTGTGTGTGTGTGTGTGTGGATTGATGAGAATATGCGAGGCGTGAACTGAAATAATTGTGTGTAAAAATTAACCAATATGGTTCTGATTTAGAGTACCTATAAATTAACTTTGCAACAAAACACGCTTCTCGCGATAGGCTTATTGTTGTTCGTTGCTACTTATTACCGTTTCTTAAAATCATTATGAGATTGTTTCTTGTTGTAGTATCTTCATCTGATTTGTCTTCCATTAAAATAATTTTAATAATACTAATTCCCGGGACATAATACAGAAATTGCGTGTGTATTGCAACTCAACAGCACTGTGTATATATTTATCTAATGAAGCCTACGGTGGTCACGCGCGAGCCAGCGACAGCTATTTTTAGTGGACAAGGCTCAGTGCGATTTCAATTCTCGTCTCGTCTCGCCAGTGTGGTGAAAAATCACCTTTAGAATGAGTTTGACGTGTCGTTGCCTAGGGCGCGGCAGCGGTGGTCTTAGACGTGGTGGGCGGCGCATTCTTTTATACTTACGGCCCTTTACGACATTACTTCAAAGTTCAGTGTTTCCAAGAGTAATACCGGATCAAGACGAGTGTAACGTGTGATGTAAACTAACGTGTAATGTAACACGACTTCTACGTCAGGACGGCACTACGAGCGTTACATATGTAATGCTAGATTACATTACACGTTACACTCGTCTGGATCCGGACTTAGAGTGAGTTTGACCTGCTGTTCGAAATTGAATGAAGAAATCGGAAGAGGAAGGCCTAGGCGGATCTTTCACAGTCAAATCGAAAGTCTATTAAAAGGGGGCCAGGTCAAGAGCATCCGAAGCCGACGGGCACGCACGGGATGAGATTGGATGAAGCGAAAGAAGTGTGATCTCTGGCGGAGATTCTCTGCCTACCCCTGTGGGAGTAAGGCGTGACATAGGCATGCATTGAGCTGTGGTTGCGCCTAGGGCGCGGCCGCGGTCGTGCTCGACGTGGTGGGCGGCGCGGCGGGCCGCGACGGGCGGCTGCGGCCCGGCGACCAGCTGCGCGACTGCAACGGGGTCGCCGCCACGCCCGCCATGGCGCACGAGCGCCTCTGCATGACCTTCAAGCAGCGGGCGCCCAAGGTAACGCACCACGATGACCACAGTATAGAACAGTACAGTGTGCCGTGTGGCGAAGGCAGAGTAGCATACAATTGTCACCACCCCAAATCTCTCAAAATCCCGTGGATGTCGTACAAGGCGGCCGAGGATAAATCAGTGATGAGGATTGGGCAGCAGCGTTCCTCTTATACTACCTAGCAATAGCGATGTACTGCGACTTTTGTGCCCGATAAATGGCAATAGGCTCGCCACCTATTACACGGGACCTAGCTGAATTGGCGAAGAGTGGGTGCTAGTTCTCCTCTGTCTACCCCTTCGTGATATAGGTGTGATTTATGTATGTATGTATAGCGTTATACTAAAACTCATAAAACAAGCGTTGTTGTTTATGGTGTTAGCTATCTAGTCATAGGAGGATACCCTCATCAAGCAGCAGTACGAATTCGACTCCATAGGAATTATAAAGGCAACTCTGCAGCATAACAGTGGTGATAAGCGTGCTATACCAGGAGACTTTTTGGTCATTGCATGGAATTCGTTCAGACCATCAAACTGAACAATTTCACTATGGGAGCAACTCCAAATTCACGAAAAAAATAACAGCTGTTTCGTACATTTCGGTCAAGTAGGTATTATCAACTATTCGATTTTAATTTTAACATTATATAAATGTTAAAATCGAATAGTTTATAAAGCAAACCCAAGCTTAACCGAACGCACGGTATTTGTAAAAATATCTGCTTTGGAATGTTTGAAATTTATTTCTACATTGCGAGGGTACCCGTTGGCTTACAACGTGAAGTGTAAAGGTTAGAAGAATTTCGGCAAGTTAATTGGTCTCTTGGGTGGCCGAGCGGTCAGGCACCTGCCCGGATAGCAGCGGACGCGGGTTCGATTCCCGCCTCAAGACCATAATTTTTCGAAATTCTTTTTCTAACCACCAAAATCTTTGTAGGTATTATCATTTTGTATGAAACAGCTGTTAATTTTTTCGTGAATTTGAAGTTGCTCCCATAGTGAAATTGTTCAGTTTGATGGTCTGAACGAATTCCAAAAATGTTTGCAGTGACCAAAAGTCGCCTGGTAGATATGATAGACTCATCGGTAAATAGGCTCGAGACGGCCGTGTCTTATAAATGTCGATGTCCCCCCCAGCTGAAGCTGACGGTGTTCCGGCCGGAGCCCGCGCCGTTCCTGGCGGCGGAGGCCGAGCTGGCGCGCAAGGCGGGCCGCGCGCTCGGCCTCACCTGCGTGCGGCCCTGCGCCGCGCCCGTCTACCTGGGGGAGCCGGTCAGTGCTCACTTTGGCCTCCTCTTACGAGTCCCTCGCTGGTCGAGGAAGCCTCTTCTCCTCTTCTCAGTGTTTCCTCTTGCTGCCCTTATCCCGCTCTAGGCGGGGTCGGCACGACATGTTTTCTTCTTCCACTCCTCTCTATGCTTCACCAATTTCTCATCCACCCCTCTGAAATGAAATGAAAATGATAATAATATGGTTTTCACTTATCATGCTCTGAAAGTGCTCATTTGTGCAGGATATAGGCTGCTCAAAATCGAATTTTGTGCTCTAGAGCATAAACGTATCTACTCATAAATGTGTATATATTAAGGTAAAGAATTAAGCCATGCAGCCAAACACAATGAGAAATTCAGAGTTAAAATTTGTTATTTTATTATTTACTTAAATTTATTTGCCTAAAGTGTTTTTTAATGATATTAACATTTTAATTCAAGTAGGTACGGTAGGTTATCAAATTAATTTAAGAAAATTATTATTTCAAAATTAATTTGTTACTTGGCTGTATAGGTCTGCAACCCAAGCCTAATATAAATGGGAAACACAATTTCCTTCAGTATTCAAAACTGTACTAATTTTAGTTTGAATTTTATGACATTAAAATTCAAACTAAAATTAGTACGATTAAGTGAAAAGCAGTTTCTAGCTCGTCCACAAAACCATTTTTATGATAGAGGGACGGGGGCTGATAGTAATGTCTCGGACAAAAATGATTCGTTTTGTGCACTTGATGGAAAATCTACTATTATTCATATAAGGTATGATTACATATACTCATGAATCGTCAAAGAAATAACGTTCAACACTGGAAACGAAAAGAAAAACAGTTTCCAATATTTAACGTTATAAGCTACACCATCATATCCTCTCGCTATCATATCCTCCTTTACACAATCCATCCATCTTTTCTTTGCTCTTCCTCTCCTTCTACGTCCTTCCACGTTCCTACTTAACATTCTTCTGCCAACATAGCTTTCATCGCTTCGCATGACATGACCAAACCATCCAAGTCTACCACTCCGCAGCCTCTCAGTCACTGGCGCTACTCTTCTTAGTGTGCGGACTCGAAAATAGCGACAGCCGCGCGAATTGTCACTCCTATCTCAGTAATATTATTCTAGAGCATTATGGACCCCGTCGGGCACGCAAATAGGTGTAGATGAGAAGAGAACGTTCTTTTTATAATAAGGAATGAAGGTTATTTAAGGAGTGAGGGTAAAGACAGCGATTATTGTTAGGGCAACAACATTACTCTTAGATCACCTATAAATTACTGCGATTGATGTGTCATATAGATGGCAGTAGGCTCGCCACCTATTATTACATGGGACCTAACTGAATTGATCAAAAGTGGATGTTTAATTGACCTCTGTCTGACCCCTTCGGGGATATAGGCGTGATTTATGTATG